>JARHVA010005869.1:905000-915000 GCA_037957365.1 Torreya grandis | reverse complement strand
TTTAAATTCCATGAGTTGAGCACAACCACTAAAAAAAATTAATGAATTATCTATCTATGATAATCAATAAAAAATACATAAAAAATAGAATTAAATCTGATAAATCCAAAGAAATATTTGACCAAGTTTATTCTACTTTACTAACAAATCCAAAAAAGTACATGCAACACACAAAGTTGAATCCAACACTTCCCTAAGATTTGAATGAAAAATAACCCCATTTTCATTAACATAGATTATTTATTTTTTTACATGTTTTCACCCATAGATAAATTCAAAACATCATTATTTTATATAACTAAACCTAGAGAATCTAACTTGAGTTTGTCCATATTTGATTTATTGTCTAGGCATTTTAAAAAGTCAACTAAAATTATAACTTTGAATTTAATATATATAAAAAACTGATTTTATCAATGAATTTAAATATATAACTTGATTTTTATGATGTTTCTTGGTGCTCCTTATAATGCTAAACTATTTGGATGCTTGAGTTCATTTGAGAACTAAATCAATGCGGTATGTAATCACTCTGATGTTTAAATCAATTTGATCCCAAATAAAACTAATGGAAAATCAAATTGACTCTAAATCCATTGATGTTTACATGTTGTTGAGATATATCATTTCCTTGAAAATTTTACTTATTTCTCCTACACACCTATTTCTTAAGAAAGTGAGAAAAAATATTATCTTGTTAATTTTGAATTATTATGACTAGTTATTTTTTACCATATGGTTTCTTACTGATGTTTCAAAAGGGAGATAGATAGTATTCCATATGTAGAATAAATCATCAAAATAATACATAAAATCAATTAGAGACATTGATCTCAAGACAAAAAGTTTAAATTATAAGCATTTTGAGATGTTTTGATTGATATACAAGGAAAAAATAATTTTTGTTTACATACATAAGTTTATTTGTTTGAAAACCTTTAGAAACAAAATTACCAATAATGGATATTTGGCATAACTTTTAAAACTTATTCACTATGGAAAACATAAATAATAATGCAAAACATGTATTCATAATGAGCCTCCTTGAATAAAGTAACCATATTCTAGGATATCATTACATTTGGAAAATTTGTAATAAATAACCAATTTCAAAGGATTATTTGGATTTAATTTTCTCATATACTATGAGATCCACAAAAGGTTTTACTATCCCTTTAGAGGAAGTAGAAACTCTATACAAGATATTACTACTTATAAGGATCATATATGTTTATTTTTATTCATTATAAATAATGCATCCTTAATATTACTCAACATGTGATTCCATTTCATGGTTCAAATCTAGACTCGCCCTTTCACCCTCCAATTCAGAGGCACAAATGGACCCATTTTTCTACCCAACAGTTAAACTCTTTTATTTTATTATTTGTCTCCCTTTTTTATTTTAAGTTCCTATTGGAAAACATATTCACCTGTATCCTTAATTTTCATTCTTATAATTCTAAGAGGAAGCTAATTCTCTTCATTCATCAACCATCTTTAACCTCTAATGAAATTATTTAGGGTGTAATCCAAAGTTTTTATTTTTTATATAGTATTGATTTTAATAGTTTGAAGGAATATTTTAAATATAATTCACCATGTTTCCATGTAAATTTGGTTCCCCTTTTACCTAATCTGTCTATCCTCTATGATAAATATTTTAGTCAAACCCACCATATGCCCTTGAATTTAGATGGCATTGTTTTCACAATGCATATTTTTATGATTAACACACCGAAGAGATATGGTCATCTCAAATTTCAAAAAATTATACTTTCGGTATTCTACCTTTATTTTAGTTTGTGTATATTATTTTAATATATACATTTTGCTAACTATAACCTTTATAATATCACATTTTTTATTTTGTCTATATCTCCATACTTTACCCCAATGCTTTCATTTTTGTACAAGCCAGGAGATTTATTTATATTTCATACATACCTACCAATTTTAATTCATTTTTAGGAATTAATATTTTTTATTATACACATTAAAATGTTCAATTTTAACAATATCCAACATATCTGACTTATGCTCACATACATGACTCTTGTTCACCATTCCTAATAGCTATTTATTAATATATGGGTCTAACCCTTCCAAATTATTCTTATTATTATTATACAATATATTCCTAGTTTATACCCAAATAGATTAATATCATTGTAAAAACTTCTCATGATATTATATCATTATTTTATATTCCCAAATAGATGCATACCTCATGTATAATTTCATTCGTCAGACCTATCCAAATAGTTCCTTCCACAAGACCTATCTAAATAGTTCCCTTCATGGAACTTTTCCACATGTTCACACCTATCTAAGAACCATTAAATGTGTATTTTAAAAATTTAAAATATTTCATATGGGTCAGCCCATATATTTCACATGTTGGTTCTATGTAAATTACTCAAAGACTGAAATATACAATCATATTGAGCCCAAACATTTACCTATCTATAATTATATAAATCATTCACTAGAAATAAATTTACACATTGAGAATAAATTCAATAATTATTATAAATATTAATCCCCTTAAAGGATAAGTCATTTAACTAAATCTTAATAACTTTTTTAGGTCAAATCACAAGGTATAGGATGTCAAAATCTGCACTTGAGATTGGGCATAACATTAGTTCTATATTAATCATAGAAATTGAACTAGGTGGAATAACTAAATTGGATTTGAATTATATCCTTGGATTAATTTTTATTTATGAACCACTAAAAAAATCATGAGGATCCATTGGATAATCTCAATCCATCATTTCCACTTTATTTTTTAAGTCACACAAGTCATAAAACACAAGATATGGTTTTGAAGTAAGGATAAGATAGCAAGCATCATCCCACAAGTTATAATGGTGAAATTATATAAAAATATAAATTTCATACATATGTGAAGTTATCTTATAATTTTTAAGCCTATAATCATTTAGGGACATGTTTGGCATATGGTGGACATGAATGAATTGTTTGAGGAAGTGTGGAACTACCCAAAGAGATTACAAACCCTTATTTTAGACAAGTATATTGGTGTCACATTTATAATAATTTATAGGACATATTCCAACCTATGTGACTAAAAAACACATAAAAATAATAATTTTTGAATTCTACTAGTGTTGTTTATATACATATAAAAATATCATATTATGCTAGCTACACTCATATTTGTTTTGTTAATGTACATCTTAATAAATATGAATATTCAATTAACTATATTATATTAAATTTGTAATTAATATAAAAATAAATAAACACTTTTTTAATTTTTTTTCAAGTTATATAACAAATCAAACCCTAGATTCCTTGGGGTTTACTCCTATTGTCATTAGGGTTTCAGATTTATGTATTTAGATCCAATTTACCCTTCTTAAGTGGCCTCTTTCCAAGGGTTTTTATATTATTCAATAACATATATTTATATGCTTAACTTAATTATATGATTATGTTTTTCTATTATATTCCTTACTTTTCTATGGCTTGGTAATTTTTCCATGAGTATGCATCCTAAAGACCCTAATAGGTCAAACTCTATGGATCCCTCTTCATCTATTAAATTTGTAACTTATTTATATAATAGTGAATGGCCAAATCAGGATGTACATAATTACACTTATGTGTTTAATCAAATTTCTTATATAGATGAATAATATGCATGTGTAAATAAATGAAATTATTATGATAGATATGATTGTGATAATGTATTGTAATGCTAGTAATTTACCTTTATATCATCATAGTGATGAACAAGATCAATATTATAGGCTTAAAATGTAATAATTTAATTATCCTTCTCATTCTATACATTCATTCACTAGTGATACATTAGAGAAAGAATAAATTAGCATGGAATTAGATAATTCACTATTTATTAGCATTCTAATTAGGAATGAAGATACATTAAAATAATGGATATAGGATTTACATGTTGAATCATTTTTTTTAATTGATTCCATTGAAAAATAATGTGATGTTAGTAATTTTTATTTAGAATAGACATGTTGATAATTTTTAAAAAATCAAATGATGTCTCTATCGAATGTAACAATGATTATGAACAATGCAATGATAAAAATATTTGTGATGACTATTTTAAACATATGTCTAAAATAGACAATGAGATGAATTTCATGAAATAATTTTTAATACCATTTACATACCCACTAGTCGTATGATGTCTAGGATACAACAACTAATGGGATTCATTAGTAAATTTATACTCTAAAATTAAAATTTTATTCATTAAATATAAACTGGATAAAAATATATTGGAATGTGTTTGTACCTATAACCATAGTACTTCTCCTAAGTCAAAAAATTTAGATCCTAAAAGTGAATTTTTCCTAACTAAAAATATGATAATTCATAAGACTCCTTAAAATTTAAATCAAACAAACTAGTTTAAATTATATAAGGATATACTGAGTGATATTTTTATAACACTTATAGATAATAGGTTAATAATTTTACCTATTAAATTACCCCACACTTCAAATTTAATGAGTGGGGGCAAGATCATTTTGTAGATATCATTTTATCAATGGGAATGGAGATAATAATTGTTATACATTATGATGTAATATTGAAAAACTTTTGGATAATGGTGTTATTACACTTAGAAAAAATAATATTATTCCTACATTGTCAAAATTTCCTCCTCCTTCTAATTCAAACTCTACACAGGTTGATCTTTCCTAAGATGCACCTATAAAAGAACCAATGGTCAGTTATGATGTCATATGAGGTGAACATATAATGGGCATCATATATTTTGATAAGGCACAATGTAATACAATCACCCTTGGATTTATATTGTAATTGGGTTAAGATTATAAACATTCATAGCATATGACTAATATGATAATCTAATTTAAACTCTACACAGGTTGATCTTTCCTAAGATGCACCTATAAAAGAACCAATGGTCAGTTATGATGTCATATGAGGTGAACATATAATGGGCATCATATTTTTTGATAAGGCACAATGTAATACAATCACCCTTGGATTTATATTGTAATTGGGTTAAGATTATAAATATTCATAGCATATGACTAATATGATAATCTAATGTGGCATCTCAATATACCTATTACTCTTGGGCCTAAGATGGTCAATATACTATTATATGTGAAGAATGATATCATAAAAGAAAAGGTAATTTTTGGAAAATCATGGTTGTGAAAAATGAATTAAAATTTGCATAATCATAATATATGCTTATCATTCAATTTACAAGATGGTTTAATTACATATCAATAAGATATAATAAATATAATGAAAACGCCTAATGAGGGTACATTTACGTGTTATAATACATAGAGATGGATATCAAAGAAAAAACTAAAATATAAAGATATAAATATTGAGAAAATAAATAAAATTACATTTGAAATGATAAATAAATATCCATAAATCATTATGGGACAAATACCTTGACAACATTTAAACATATCTAACACAATTACATCATGTGAGTACATGTTTTCCTAAGATAATATTGTCAAATTAATAGCATATGGATTCAATTACCTATGACAATCGATATCATGAAGAATTATTACTTTTGAATGGTTGGTAATATTATTATAAACACACTATTTTGAATTTAGGTATAGTGAATTAATATGCATATAATAATTTTTGCATGTGAAGTAGAGCTAGCAACTAAGTCTAAAATCTAAAGTTTACATGAGAATCAATTTATTCTAAGTCAAAAATTGCATGATATTCATTAAATAAACTATAATATATTATACATTGATTTTTATTTTTTTAATTGATTTATTATCCCTATTATTCTTCTATTTTAAAATGTGTAAATATGTTTTTTGCATGGAACATTATTAGAAAACTTGTTTGTTTGCTTTGGCCCTTACCTTTTTTATTATTTTCCCTAATTTAGACATCCATCAAATTTATGTTATGATTATGCATCCTTAATATTAAACTCATTCTAGAGGACATTATTCACAACATAATACTTGATTTCCCTTGTATATTAATCATCTATACTTGTTATGGCCTACATTCAGATTAGATGAGCACATTTATTCATGATTACATAATATGACATGAGCATATACACTAATTAGTCATCATCCTCATCCACATTTAGTATACTCTTTTGAGATATGATATTGTGAATTACACATAAAATAGAGGCATATTGATTACCTTCACTTCTTCTACACTACTATTATATTAAACTTGGTCCACATTATGCATCAACACACATGCCATGAATTGTTCAAATATTTTCCTTTCTTATATTATTGTATCTTTTATAATTTACCTTACTTGAATAAATAAATGAATACTAAATTTTAAAAAATTAAAAAAATTAAAAAGAATTAAAAACCAAGACCTATACATGATATTTATTTATTTTTTATATGGTTTTTTATTTATCATATATAGTACATTATATTTTTAGCTCTTATTAAACATGTGTTTGGCATTATATATTAGTGAGATGCAGGACATATCAGTTTCATATGACATGGACACATATATGTGGGACATTCCTAGACCCAAGACCTACCTTACTACATTGGGATCATGTTATCACTAGGGGAGTCTTCCTAATTAGTAGATATTTTATCATTCTATTACTAATTTCATTGATCATAATAAGCTAATTTACATTGATTATACATGACATTCTTTTAATCATACTACTTTGATTGTTGTTTCACTAGATATTGTATTTTTAATATGTGATGATCACATGCTCTAATTACATAGATTAATCTTTTTTTATATGCATTATCAATGCTATTAAATGTTTCATGGTGTGATGATTTATTATTTCTTAAACTTTTTCTCTTTATCTATTTTAATTGAATCTAAATTTGTGTGAAGTTTATATATCCATTATTTGTGTGATATTTCATTTTACATTGTGTGTGTGATGTTATATTATCCATTATGCGTGTGATATTATATTTTACATTTTTCTATGACCTTTAATTTCACATTATGTGTGGATATTGCCTTGTGTGACATTGAGCACTATTTTTTTTGATTTATTATGTGCATCATGGCCATAAAACCATGTGTTACTATATTTAATGTGTAGATAAATATAGGATTGTCTACTAAGCTTCTGTGTTTCATGATCTATATTAAGCACTTTTCCCTTTGTTTATGCTTCCATGATATAAATCACACATCTTCCATGTAGATATTAAATAGTTTATTGGTACTCTTTTTTATGTTGACTATTAATTATGTTTCTCTCTCTCACACACACACACATGTGTATGTGTGTGTGTATGTATGCATATATGTATGTAATGTATGTATCTATGTGTGTGTGTATACACACATATACATATACATATATAATGTGTGTGTGTGTCTATATGTATGTATAGGTATAGGTGTGTGTAGGTGTGTGTGTGTGGGGTGGGGGACGGGGGGGGGCACATGTCACTTTTATGCCTTATGATACCTATTTCATACACATTCAGATGATATATTCTTACTATGATGACATATTCTCCACTTGGTATTATATTTTTTATCTATTCATATCTTTTCTTCGTAACATGATGTGTTTAACTCCTTTTGAGAATATTAATTTTTAGGATACATACCTCACCTTAAAATGGGGGCATACACAATGGATTAGCTTAGATATTGAACCTTCACAATCACATAAAATTTATATTTTAGGAATAGATTATACAAAATAGTACAAGTTTTACTCAGATTATTACATGTCTTATGCTAATTATTACAAGTCTTATGGAAATTATTATAGTTTCTATGTATACTATTATATTTTTTTACTTCAAATATTAAAAATTTGATGTATATTGGGAACATATTCATGGCATGTCATAAATTTCACATGATTATGAGGTATTTACATATGTGATTACAAACGTGGCATATCCATTATGTTCATATTTTCATAAATATTATGATATACTGGCACAAAATATATGACTTAGATTACACTAATTATTACAATGGGTGCATATGTGTGGAATATATTCCCATTTTCATAGATATCAAGATATATTGGCATAGGTTATACGACCCATATTAAGTAAATTACTAGATGGAATGAAAACTCGTGTCATTATCTACTCAACATTGCTCAAATTTATTTCAAAAATAAAAATTATATCCAAACATTACTCAAGAATTAGTCATAATGAAACATATAATCCACTTGCAATGGATGATTCAATAATCTAAAGTCAATTCTTGAGAATTTTTATTAATTACTCAATCATTTATCAAATTATTTGAAATCAGTCAATTCCATCACTTGGTTATAGTGAGATGTATGGGGTTGAAGTTATGTGTGAAATGACTTTTAAGCACGTCCATTTTCAATGAGAGATAGAGCATATTTAACTTAACCCATGGTCTATACTAGCATATCCAATGGGTCATGATTACCCCATTCTCTAAATCTTCAAAATTAAAGTATAAATAAGATAGTTTGGTTTGTGTGCACACAAGTGTATTTGTTCTTTAATATTTAATTTTACATATGGTTAATGTTGTTACTTTTATATTTTACATAATAAGTAAAAAATTATTTCTACACATTTATTTAAAAAAAATCCATGGAGAAATTCATAATAGATAGTACATAATTAAGCATACCCATCAATATTATACTTAGGTATCAACTTCTTTCCCTTTACTATAGAAATTCCATTATTGGAATAAAAAAGGGGGCATATAGACATTATTATTTTGATCCATAAACTGGGTGGATATTTCACACTAATTTTTACCAACATGAATCCTATAAACTCTTAAAAATTATTTAATTTATTACATCATTATTTTATTTTTAATTTACATTAAATAGTCATTGAATACGTTTAGTAATAAATTTTAAGTGTTGCATACTAAAAATATTAACAAAAAATTAAAATAGAGCATGAAACTATAGTAATACCATAAGAAACAAAGCGAAAGGAGACGCAAGATTACCCTGAAGAAACCAAAGAGAGAAAAATCCAAAAGAATGAGAGATTTCCTCATTTTTCCATTGTCTCTTTGTGAAATTACATTTCTAATACCTTATCAATGCCTTCATGAACATACTATTCATTATAATATGTCAAAACACTCATACATGCTCTAAAAAGTTCTCATTCACTCTTTTTCTTCACACTTTATGTCAGAAAATCCCTTAAGGTATATATGAATATATGTTAGGAACATTCCCTTAATTAAAAATACTCTCTCCATACATACATACATACATACAACATACATACATACATACATACATACATACATACATACATACATACATACATACATACATACATACATACATACATACATATATATATATATATATATATATATATATATATATATATATATATATATATATATATATATATATACAACTTTGACACCAAAGAGGGCTGGAATTAGAATCCTAAAAGACATATAAAATGAATAGAAACATTTTTCAACCATAACTCAAACTATTTTGTATATATTTCTAAAACCAATACTTTATGCAAGGAAAAACCTCCACTTTATTGTAAAACCACTAGGGTTGTTTGTAAAAATGACACCGTATTAAATAAAATATTTTACAACCTATCCACCCTCACTAACTTCCATAGACCAAAACATTTTCATATGAGCTTAGATTGACATGTCATTTTAAAAAAATTGAATAACTTTTCAAGAGGAAAAAAATATGGAATCAAATTGTACTTTTTGTGACATATTCATAGTGTTTTATCCATTTCACCAAAACCTCTCTCTTTTTATGTATCAGGGTGTCACAACTTATTCTTGAACCCTATTAACAATTATGTCACTTAACCAGCTAGAAAATAACAATAGAATTATTATTTCACGTAATTTCCAGTTACATACTTATATAATGAGAATAGTGGATTCATTAGATCATATGGCTAGCATTAATGATACAAGATTTAGATCATTATTTTTGGTAGACACTTGACAATGTGTAATTTGACCA
>JARHVA010005869.1:417500-900000 GCA_037957365.1 Torreya grandis | reverse complement strand
CTCTTTTATAAATTAATAATCCTATGAATTTTGAATGAAATTGGAGGGAATTTTCTTGGCAAAGGTTTCATTTCGCAAATATACTCTCAAATACCCCAAAAAAAAAAAAAAAAAATCAAGAGTTTTTCAACAAATAACACCACCCTACATCACTTTTTAGGAATAAGAATCTATTAAATTAAAGGTAAAAAAATACTAATATTAAATTATTAATAATACTCACACACATGCACACCAAAAAAATAAAACAATATGAAATAAAATAAGTAAAAAAATTGCATAAGAAAAAACGCTTGCCTAATTTGGACTTACAATCTTGTTAACTGGTTTTGATAAATATTAGCATTTTATTAACTACTTGGGTGAAAATGGTGAGGCAAATAATAAAAAATCCATATGCAATCTATGAAACCTAAAAAATTTCTTGGGAAGAAACATATAGGCTTTGGATAATGAAACTAAAAAGGATTCAAGAGACTCATCTTCTGATTTTAAATTTTTATTGAAATATTTAAACTAAATGGGAAACAAAATCTTACATTTAAAATGAATCGTGGATTTTATTATAACTAATGCCTTTATCTAAATTTATTGTATGTAGGTAAAACTTGTTGGAACATGATTCTTCTAAAGTTATGGTGTCTTATTTTATGATGGAGAAAAAATCAATATATTTATGCATTTTGCATAGAAATTCATCTCTTGAATATGACCAATATAATGCCATTCATTTAGTGGGTACAATTATTCTTACATCATATTTTTTTAACAATAGGATTCCCCCAAAGATTGGGAAGAATTCAATGGGAATGACACATCTAATTTCATAGATTAAGAATTAGGGAAACATGATTCAAATAGGAATAATTACACTTAAAAAATAAGGTATTCCTTATATGATATAAGGAATTCATCAGGAACAAATATTGCCTGATGTTGAAAATACTCTTGAACTCACTTCTTGCTGAGTGGTGTTCAACTCTTCAAATATTTTTTTTGTTTATGATCAACCTCCAAAATTTATTTTTCACCAATGTGAATCTTAGAATGTTCATGTTTCATCTCATGTTATTGGGGGAGGTTTCAATTGGATGCTCACTATGCCATTTAATGATTTATCTATCTTGAGTTGAGTTTTCTAAACCTTATTTAAATTTCCAAGAAAAGGTAGATGATCCATTTACCACTATAGTGTCCCCATATTTTATATACACCAAATCATCACTCTTATACAAAAATATACATCATTCCCCATTATGTTTGATAATATTTTTTTATAACTTTTAGCATACATGATTAATCAATAAATTCATTAGTTTTAATATTCACTTTGTCATTAACCTCCCACTCTTCAATGAGTAGTTCAAGATGATTTAATTCATAATCCTTGGAATAAATAATTTCCTCAAATATTTTCACATTTTGAACTGATTTGTAAAGGTATTATTTGAAGTAATGGGTGAAAGGTAATGATGTTTCCATTTATGGATTAGTTTCCTCTATAACACAAGTCAATCCATTGTTCACTTTCACAATACTGATAAATTATTCATCTTTAACTTTATCAACTAAATTTGGAAGTTGGAAAGATTCTATATTCCTTGTTTTCATATTAGACTTATGATTAGAAGGTTTTATGACCATGAGATCATGTTCATGATGTTAGATAAGTTTGTTTATTTTTATTTCAATCCCTCTAGAGATATTTTCCAAAATTATGGTAGTAAAGGGGAAACATATAACCATTTCATTACTGAATTAATTTGTAATAGGGTTTTTATCAAATGTGGATGAAGAAGATTTATATTTTCACATAAGAAGATATCATTAGAGGTTTCCAAATATTTACTTAGAATCCAAACTTCATAATGTTAAACACCTTAAAGGAGTTATTGTTTATAAGTAATTTATTTTATTTTATTTTTACCACTTGGAGTTCCTAAAACTTGAGGTGCATGGCACTCAAAACATGTAATATCTCATTTAAATTCTATGGTTTTATTTCCCATCAATCATAAGTTCAAACTTTGACACATATTTCAACAATAAGGCTTCCCATTTATTCATCACCATATGTCATGAATATTTATATATGGGAGATATAAAATACAAAGCCTCAAGTTTTTCCTCAATCCAAGAATCATCTATAATCTATTGAGTATCTTAAATAATAAATTATTCATTATTAGCTTCCAAAAATCAACTCATGATGAAAAACTCAGATTTTTAAAGACTTTAATAAGTTTCATTTTTTGAAGTGCTAACTAGATAGTGGCATTTTTGTACTTCTAGATTTTATAATTTTATTTGTATGGATTTTACAAACTATAACATTTTACCATTTTTGCTGAGATTTGATTATCTTTTGATTAATTTTGTAATTCTTAAGACATATTTCTTATTTAATATATTCATTTCTTCATCCTTGTATGAAATAAATTCATCAATAGGAAAGAAAAATGATGGAAAGTTATCGAGTCTTTCTTAAATCCATATATCATTTATAAGCTATTTTTTAAGAAAAGTTTCATCTACCAACTTGATGTTGAAAGGATTTAAAACACCATTATTTTACACACATTCCAATTATCTTTGAAATTGATTCAATCATTTTTTTTCTTTCAAAATTCATTGAATCTTCTTTAAAAGGAACTTTGATTATCTTTTGAAAGTTCTAACTTCATATTTTCAACTACTACAATATTCTTTTTCAACTAATTTTGTAGTGATTTTATCTCATCATCATTATGGGCTAAAATAATTGCATCAACTATTGATTTATTTTAATTCATAATTATTTCCTTATTCTTATCTAATTTTTTCCAACAAATATTTCCAAGGTGATCATATTTTAGTTTCATCCAAAATATCTTCATATTATCAATGCTTGCAACAAGAAATCATACCTTAGGAAATAATGGGAAATATATAATGTCAAAGGATGGATTGTGTTCCATCATTTATGGGTCTCATAATATAATCACCAATATTTATTTAAAATAGGATGATTCCAATCTTAATTTAGAATTCAAATGTACCATTCAATCCTTAAAAAATAACCAAAAATTATTGGAAATTTTTTATGTCAATTTTATTTTTATTTATTTTATTGACTCTCCTAAAAATAAATGAAACAATATAAATTAGATAAATCACATTTGGAAATTTGATTTATATTCATTTGAGAGGGGAAGTTCCCTCCTAGGATATACATTTTGGGAAAATTTTTATACTTTTAAATATAAACATTGAAGCAGATAGGCATAGGGTTGAGGTGAGGATGAGAAATATACAATAGAATAAACACATAAGACTACATGTAACTCATAATTATATGAACTAAATGGATATTATTATTTTCATATGAAAATAAAAATAGGATTACTAAATATAATGGGAATTAAATTAATTGCATAGAAGCACAAAGTATCATTAAAAAATAAATTGGGTGGAGTTGTACAAATCCCATTGATGAGGCTTTCAACACAAAAAAATTAAATACCATTAACTTGCACTCAGCCATGAACAATTAATTATTTTAACAACTTATTGTCTATTAACAATAATAACAATTTCATAAAAATAACATTAAATCCCACAAGGCCAAAGAATAATTCACCAATTGATTTTAATCTAGAATAGTACATGTAACACATAAATTTACAACCAACCCTTCCCTAAGAGTGGAAATAAATAAGAAATCCCCTTTGAATTAATCCAAATTATTATTTTTATACATGTTTCCATCCAATAAAGAATTCAAAAATTCATCATTCGCACCATTTTAACCTATAGCTTCTAAATAGAGTTTTCCCATTTTTGATTTTATTATTCAAGAACTTTATAAACTAAATATGATTAAAATTTTTCATTTAATAAAAAATAATTAATTATAAAAATAATATATTTAATTAATTTATCTAAATATATTGATTAATGTTCTTTCTCTTTCTTGGTGCTCATTGTGACACTGAATTATTTTGATGCTTGAATTCATTTAGGTATTAAATCAATGTGGAATTTAATCACTTTGACATTTGATTCAAATTTATGACAAATAAAAAGGATTCCAAATCAACTCAATGTTTGTTTTTTTTTGTTTTTTTTTGTTTTTTGTTTTGATAAGGTAAAATAAGTAGGTTTTATAAGGACGTGCAACCTAAGTTTAAATAGAAGTGTAATAAAATTAAGTAAGCCCCAAGGGTTGAAAAACACAGTATGTTAGTATAAAATTAAATAGCTAATTACCAGTGTAAAAGACAAAAAAAAAGATAGAATAAATAAATTACTTGGGGAGGAAAGAGTACTCCATGAATTCCTTACTAGAATTATTATCCTTTTCCTTCTATTGGCCTATTCCTGGTGATCTTTGCTCGAGTTCTATTACTTAGTCCTTTCATAACATCTTTTAACATCATCATTCTTAGCTTCTTCCAAGGTAGCTCCTTATTTGGTGTCTTTTTGAAGGGTGATTTGAGAGTGGGTTTTGGATAATGGACCTCCATCGACCCAACATCCTATTTTTATCGAGTGCCTTCAACCCTAGTGTGATGTGAAAGGGACTGTATCATTTTTGTAGTTTTCTTATTTATGGAGATACATTCCTTTATCAGACCAACCAACTAGTTCTAGCTTCATGAAATTTATTATTGAAACCCTGCAACTATTTTATGTTCTTCCTGATTACCTTAGAGAGGGAGGCCTTTCCTTTTCTATAAGACTCTACAGTATTCACTTCCTCAAATATAATGGGTTTTGGTTTGGTTACTATGAGCTAAAGAGGGAGTTCCTTTGTGGTGCTCTTGGAAAGAGAAGGGATAGGTAGAAGATGGTGGTATTCTCTGGTTGGGTCTTCCTTGAGGGAGTCCTCCTCCACATAAGACCCTCTTAGTGGGACTTCTTTTTCATGCAGAATCTCTCCATGTTTGATAATAAAAAGGATAAGGTCTTGATGAATGATAACATTCATTTCATTTATTTAAAAATTAAAGAGTGTGATTTTGAGGGACTTAATCAAGTAATATGACAAGGTAATTTTAAAACCTTGAAAGTGATTAAGAAGCTGAAAGTGGTGTGAAAAGATAAGTGTAAACCTACATTTCAATGTAAAGTATTTCATGGTTTGTAAGCACACCTCTTACGAGGACCTCAATAGGTCAATTCATGGGAAGCCCTTCTTGTCAATTTTTATGCTCTCATTTATCCTAAAAAACCTATGTATCAACTAAATTTTCTTGGACTAGTATTTAAAATATTTTGACCCCTCATAGGACATTCTAGTAAACTCACTGATAAGTTACTCAGTAATATAAATTTTAATCCCCCTTATTTCCATAATTCTTTTATTCTAGGTAGTCATGAACTCTTTTATGAGGTCTGAATCATGTCTTATAATCCTTTACATATATTCCATCAGGTCCTTTTTATGCAATTATCACCAGACTTTCTTATTGTCTCAAACCTCTGAGCATGAGATTAGCTTGAATATATCCCTATCTCCCCCCATATTATGCTTTCCTATGAGACAAGTGATTGAGTGGTGCTCAAGTTCTAACTTTCCCTAGTAGGGCTTATGTCTTATGGTGTCAAAGATCCTTAATGAATGGACTTTCACCATATTGTAACATTAAATCCCCATATAGGATTATGATGAAATACCATTATTTTAAAGACCCTATGCTTCAACTATGAATTTTGTGTGTGTGGCTGCCACTCCCACACCCTATGAAATAATTTCATTTTTAATTTCCTTGATGATGTGTGATGGGACTTGGCTTATATCATGCTTAATTTTATTTATTAATGCACCTACTTTGCACTTTGTCTTAGTTCTATTTGTGACACATTTTTACACTTGAAATAAAATTAATCAATTTTAAAATTAACTAAGTCATTTAATTTTAGCATAGGCCTATGAACATCATCTTCAAAAATGGATTCATGTATATTCTCCTATAGTGTTTCCTTGTCCATTAGGTTTTAAAGTCAAATGGTATTTTATAGGGTTTAAAACCATTTTATCATTGTAAAATAACTTGAATTGAGTACTAAAAATTATATGATAAAATATTTATAAAAAATGATGTGATAAAGGGTTATAGGTATGATTAACATCCACATATAATCATAATTTATATTATTTTGATGCTTCTCAATATTAATGACTTCTTAAACCTTCATATCACTGTAGCAATTCTCTATGGATATTAATTTGGTATTTTTATGCATATTTAGTACTTAGTATAATATTTATGTTTTTGTAATGATGATTCATTGAAATAATCATGTTCATAATATTTATAATTTTACTTAAATATAGTTTGGAGAGAATGTCTAATCTAAATAATTAGGGGGGCAGGTGCTGAAAAAATTCTAAGAAAAATAAATTAAAATTTATAGATAATTAAAATATTTAGTTAATATTCATAAATATAAAAATAAAATACTAATTTTTCATTTTTATTATAAAACAATTAATATAATATTATATTCATGTATGACTCAATGATAGGTTTGTGATACATTACTAGCATGCAATTATACTAAAACAAAAATCTTAGAGTTAACTAAACTTTTTAATTTAAATAATTTTCAAAAAAATTTATTTTTAATAATTATGCATGTGATCTTAGATGGGTCTAAAAATATACTTATTCTCATGTGTATATAAAAAATCCCAATTATCACATACAACTTCAAGTTCATGCTGAGTTATAAAAAAACTAAACTTACAAATTTCAATGAAAAATGAAAAGTAACATGAAATGTAATTTTCATGATTTTTATGATCCTATTTTGGCATGAAAATTTATTTAATATTTTTTAATTAGATAAAATGGATTACATTTGCATGAACCTCTTCAATTTATTCAATATTTTTAAAGAGCTCAAATAGAGTCTAGGGTAAAAAAATTTACCTTCCATAATATATGTTCCTACATCATCCTCCTCTAATTCAAAATAACCCAAATCCTATGAGTTTTTATGATCAAATTTTTATCATTTTACCCTATCCATATTTTAAAATTATCCAAGTCTTATCTTCCTACTATAATTCTTTCCATTGTACTAGGTACTTGTTAAAATTTCCATATTTGGTATTTATAATTTTCTTTTCCAAAACCTATGTTGTAGTCTATTTGTTCTTCGTTAACACACGATTCCTCTCATTCACTTATTATTTTATTACCATTCATTATCATATCAATGAAATGCATAAAAATAAGAAACATTAAATACTAGATAAATATTAAGAAGTTGAAGCAAGTTTACCTCATAATCATTATCATTTATATTCTTCAAAATATTACATGGTAAAAAATTATTGTAATTTGAATTTTCATTCATTATTTAAGTAAACATTTCTGCTCTTATTCACCATCATTAAATATCCTTATTCAAACACATTTCCCTCTTAGTTACATTAGTTGTTGCCTTATATTTTTCATTACTTTCTTGTAGATTTATAATTACTTGTCTTTCAACTAGTGTATGTGCTTTATAGATACATTTCCATCATCACTTACCTAATTTATGATCATTAATTTCATTAAGTATTAAATACCATTAGGATTTATACCATTTAAAATTTCAAATGGTGACATTCCTATTGACTTGGTCATAGGACTATTTTATGGAAACTCAACATGCAATAATGTTAAGTCCCATGGCATTGGATTTTATCCAGTAATGCATCTTAAAAGGTATTAAAAAATATTATTTATTATTATTATTATTATATTTCCATTGGTCTATGGGTGATATGCATTACTAAATTTAAGTTTAGTTCCTAACTTATTTCGTAAGGATC
Source organism: Torreya grandis (assembly GCA_037957365.1). Classification (NCBI taxonomy): domain Eukaryota; kingdom Viridiplantae; phylum Streptophyta; class Pinopsida; order Cupressales; family Taxaceae; genus Torreya; species Torreya grandis. Next base: position 892,190 of record JARHVA010005869.1, on the reverse strand, counting down.
TTTAAAAATGACTTATAAATTTAGTATCCCTATCTAAGGTGATGGTTTTCAAAACATAATCCAGTCTCACATTGTATTTGAAAAATGAATATTCTACTCTAATTTCATCATTAATATTATTTCATGATATATAACAATCTTAGAGAACCTATCTACTATAATAAAGATTGAATGATTACCTCACTATGTGTTTGGTAGCCCCAAAACAAAATACATCCTCAAAATTGTCTATGTTCCTTTTAACATTAGAAATAGTATTTCAATCATGTGTTTTATGTATGGATTTTGTCCACATAAAATATCATTCATCTTGATACATACCATGATACATATCACTTCATCTTCAACCAAACATACTTTTCTTCCACCAAATATATGGTCTTATTTTTACCAAAATGTCCTCCCAATCTACATTATGAAGTTCTCTCACAAACCCAACAATAATACATAATTAGTTATTTCCTTGAAGATATAACCATAATACATGAGTTAATAAGAATGAACATAATATGTCTAACCTATTAATGGGTTTCTGTATTATTTTAAAATCTTTCTAAAATATGACTATGATCATAGAAGTCCTTAATAGTCTCGAATACAACTATTTCACTCATTATAGTGGTTAAAAATTCCACATGCCTACTCAAGGCACCAAATAATTATTATTATTTTTTTAATGATTTATACATTAGAACACAAATATACCATTGAAAAAATACCCACTATGCATGTCTAATATTTAATTTCTTTTGGGTGTTCACATAATTTAAGGCCTAACGATTTGTAAATAAAATCCTTAGGCACTAAGTAGTGATTACAATGCCTCAGTGTTTATATAATTCCTTAAAATTTAATGTCATATGTATAGTTTTTTATTCTTTACCTCATATAATTTTTCACTATAATATGTTATCAATATTTATTATTGACTCAATATAGCACTAATATCTACATGCAAGGAAACAATGTAAACCTCAAACACTTTGATAAGATTTCACAATCTTGAAAAGAGGATTCTTTGATCTTATTATTTAGCAACTATAAAGTTTTTGTTATTTCCCTTATCCACACTAATTATTTTCCCTGTGTGCAATTGTTTTTATGCAAAATGCTAATAACATTCTTAATGAAATTTCTGCAAGAAGTTTGTAAATCCTAGAAAATTATCACTTATGTTATAATTTGTGGAGTAGGAAACTCAACAATTGGATTTATATTAGATTCATTAATTCTTATGCTATGCATTTTGAAATAAATTTAAGAAAAAAAAAAACTCTATTACACAAATCTACTCTTTTTTAAATTTTCATAAAACTCTTCCTTCCTCAATAGTTCTGGGATCATTCATAAATGCCTTAATTTCTATTATTTAATCTTATTGAAGATCAAAATATCATCATAATATGTTTATACAAATATACCAATATGATCTTATAGCATATTTTTCATCATCCTCATAAATGTGTTAGGTACATTAGAAATTTGTATTGACATCACCATACACTCATATAAACCATCCCTAGACTTGATTTCTTTTCTTCCATTCATCTCCTTCTCAAATATTAATTTGATAGTTACTGATTCATATGTCAATCTTAGTATATAATGTAACTTCCACAAGTACATCCATCATATCATATAGGTGGGGTATAGGAAATATTCATTTTATATTGATCATGTGTATTTATCTAATATCAAACACATCCTCCATATCTTGTCCTTATTTTGGGTTATCAACAAAAGAGTTTCACATGGACTAATGCTCTCCCTCAATACATTTTTTCTTACCAACTTAGTCATTTGTCTATTAAATTTTTCATGCTCTATTAGGGATCTTATCGATTAGGTAAAATTTATCATATAATTGAATATATATGGTGTTTAATGTCTCTCTTTGGTATTTAAGCATGTGAAAACTCATTAGGTATAACATTAGCATAATATTCTGAAATAAATTATTCCTCTGTCAGTATCTATGCATCCTCACCATCCACCTTATTTTCTAATGATGCATGATATAATAATGGCATCTTCATCTCCTTGATAAAAAAATTATGGACAACATGTTTTCTACATTCCCTTATTCCTTTAGAGGTGATATAACTATCCTTGAATAATCCTTCCAAAATGTGTACATATAACTCTCTCCATTATGGATTTTTTTTCTAATTTTACTTCCATGGCCTTTCTAAAAATGCATGTAATGTATCCATTTGGATAACATAACACTACATTTCATCCTAATAAGTATTTATTATGGTAAACATGATTAAAAGCATCCTATCAACAATGACTTCATTTCCTTTTTTAACTAAGAAATACATTAAGGATGAAGATGTCACAATGCAAATAATGTTTATCTACCATTTCCTTAGAGACCATATTTTAAAAACTTCAACAATAATAACCTTACATACCTTTCCTCATAACTTGCACCTTGTTTTATAAATATTAAAATAAACCCATTACTCGCCATTGAATTTATCTTACACCTACTCAATTTATTTATCACGTTCATCTCCTCTTTGCCTCAGTTTGTACCTAACAATCATTCTTGTGAGATGTTACACTCTCTAATGTAAATATTGTAGATACAGTTTCATCTAATCATAACCTTCCCATATTCTTGGCATCTTCCTTAACAAAACAAATTTCTCCCAAAAACATGTTATTCAAAATAGAATTTCTCATTAATAAAATGTTAATCACTTAAAAATGCACACACCATATTACCTTTAATTTTTATCAACCATTTTCCGCAATTCTTCCCATATTTAAACCTAATTTAATATCAAATTATGGGTCCAAGTTCCTAATAAATAAATTAATAACTATATAGATTAAAAATTTTAGAGATGGTTAGTAAATAGAAAAATAACACACTAATTCTTCATTTCTATAATAATAAATATGTTATATTTTATCAAAGCACAACCCAGTGATAGATTATTAGTGCACTACAAGCATTCAATTATAATAAAAACTAGTCTTAGAGTTAACTGAACAGTAATTCCTCATTATGATTCTAATAAACACATATTATCTTTTATGCAAAAACAAGTAAATAATAGAGTTAGGGTATACTTATATATTGCAATAATAAGAAAAACAAATCTTAAAGTTAATAAAACTTTGTTTTTCTAGTAGTTTTCAAAACCTACTATCTTTTTTAATTTTGCATGAGAGCATAGATGGGTCTAAAAATTATCTCTTATTCTCTTACATATCCAAAAATTCCCATGGTTAACATGTGTATCCACATAATATTGTTCACTTTATCATTTATGGATGCTTTCACTTATAGCATCTTTTAGATGCATCAATCTCCTTGAGTGCATGCCTTAAAGGGTGCACTAGGAATGACAAGGGACAAGCTTATGGTGCTTTATGAGAGATGTTGTAATTATCTCATGATTGTATCATTAATATTATAAGTATGAACTCCTCTAAGTGTCTAGCTATATATACCTTATGTTTACTTCCTATCCAGATTCACTAGTTTTCCTATATCTTATGGTATTGACCTAGATAGTATCGTATTCGTTGTATATTTACCATTAATGTATTGTATTATCCAATTTAAAATAGTTAGGATTTTTTTTTTGACATTTATATTGTATCAAATAGATAATATAGTAATATTCCATCCAACATCTTCCAACTGTATTGGTTAGGCTAATACCATTAACCTAGAGTTTAGGGTTAGCTTAGGGTATTAGAACACTATATGTAGGGGTCACATTTCAGTCATATCACATTCATTCACTCTGATGTCAATCATTATTATTCCCTAACTAAGCATTGGTAGAGTTAGTGGCTTATAACCTACTTTTAAGATTATTTTCATGTGGTGTTATTGAAGCTCAATATGAGGAGTAATTAGGAGTTCCTAACTAAGGATCTCTAAGTCTTCATCAAACCATTTTAGGTATTCAATCTACAACATTATCTTTCAAAATTCCACTTGAGCTAAGGTGGGGGTAGTCAATAATTGATGGGTCTACCCCAATATATGTATTTCTATCCTTATAGTCTTTAAATTATTTAATTAGTATATTATACATTGCAAGTTAATTTGTGAATAAATGTATGTGTATCCTTGTTTATGATTTCTATATATTAAATAAGTTGTTGTATCCATAGGATTTTTTTGACTTCAAATATATCAATTTAGGTTCTATAGACTTGCATTTTATTTACCACTACACCTTACCTATTTACAACCACTATAACTCATGTTTTACATTATTTTTTACCCCTTTAAAATCATTTAATTTACTTGCATATAACCATACTATTACAACAATTAACCTTTGTTGAGGTCTAGTGAGAGATACATCCTTTTATTTTAGGCTTAGGCTTTGGAAACCTTTCCTCTTTAATATTAGTTTTTGTTTACCTTTTGATATATCTACATAATTCATTGGTCCTTACCCAATAATCTAAATATATGAAAGATATATTTAATTGACCTTATTTTATTTATAGTCTATTCAGAGAAAAAAGATAGTTGTATCTCATCCTATCCCATACATACATTTTGGAAAACCTAGCATGAATCTTATCCTTCATTTGGTTGGATCAATTTATTTTTTCCCATATATCTTCTTATAAAAATCTTCCAAACCATCATCCTAACTATATCACCTAGCCTTATATATTTTCATGTCTATCTACAAATACTAAGAACTAGTGTGGTACCATTATATGGTTGTCTAGATCAACTATCCTGATATAGTTATCTATGTGATTTCAAGTATATCGACCATCTCAATAGATTTTTATGTGATAAATTTTATTTTTCTTAGTTTTGATTGTATCAGTTAGTCTAATATCATATCCTATTTGTCTATTTAAAAACCATTGCATGCTATGAATTTTCCTTTTGACATATCTTGTTTTTGATCTTTATTTTTACTTTTTCTGGATTTCCCATAAATTACATTCAAATAATTTTAAAACTAAAATAAATTATTTTTATACTTAAAGTGGTGTTAGGTATTAATTATATCATGGTGTGAAGGGTACTATTTCAATTCTCAAGCCATTAGATAAAATCATACACATACTTTAGTTTCTACATACTTTAGAAACACATAGGGATTCCATTTTTTATCCTTAGGAAGCCATCCATCCATTTGATTTTATAGTGCACTAATAAGTAGTTAGCCTCAAGAGGTTACTCTCAACATAACTTAGAGTTAGGATAGTGTGACCAAAATTATGATTTATTCCTCCATGGTTAGTTCCTTCATGGCCATATTCACTACCTATGACTGGGATCAATATATCTCAGAGCCTAACAATCAATCAAATCCTTTATTATTTTACCTCCTTATCTTGATTTTCTCAAATAGTTAGTTAAATTTTAGATTGCTTATCTAATAAACTATATCAACCATCCCAATATCATTTTGTATTATGCTTTTAAATTAAATAAACCATCCTGATATAGTTCTGTATATTTTCAAACTGATTGGGTTAAACCTATATAGACTTAAATTTAATCCAACTATATCACCTAATTTATCTAATTATATTTTAATATATCTATTGGTTTAATACATTCATCTTTATGATTTTCTAGTATCATCATATTTTATTCTACTATATCATATTTCCTAATAGAGTTTGTATCCTAGATTCAATAAACCATATTTATTGGCTTTCCCAATACAATCTTTTAATTATATATAAAAACTAACTGCATTGACATATCTAATACCATCATTTTTATTACCAAATTCTTTATCCTATTATATTTATATCCCACATATCACCATAATGTCACATCTAATAATTTTCCTTGAAAATCTCAACTCATTCAGAGTTTTGGTGGATTATTTCTTTCTTCCCACTTTGTCCATTGTTAAAGATAACTCTTCATGGCATAGTTTCTATTAGTATCACTCTAGATCTATAAAATTTAATATGGTTGAAATAAAACAAGATGATCTATAATACCCCACTCATTTTAATAAAAAAACATGATGACAATATTGTATCTACTCAAAACAAGAGTGGTGGTCTTAATAATATTCCCTTCTCCACTACTATAGTTAGCGAAACCAACACCAAGATTTGAAATATTCCTCCAAAAAATAATGTTTAGAATAAACCATATAATAATCCATCATATTACAATCACCCTCCAATAAAATAAAATAAAAATACCAATCCATCTCTATATCCAATACAAGTTCTTACACAGACAATCCAATAAATGACCCTTATGCATGCCTCTAGTAATAATCAAATGATCCAAATCTAAAACCACATTTTTAAAATGGATATACAATCCTTAAAATCATTATACACCAGAAAAATTATAATATTATCCCCCTACTCTTATATAATCTAAAAGAAACATCAAACCTCAACCACCAATACATAATAAGATGCTTCAAAATCTCCAAAAATAAACTTTAAGCTTATTTAACTATGTCTATAAACATTGAACACGTTATCTAACTATCAAATATGATGGTAATAAATTTATTTATTTACAACTTAATTTTTTTTTAAATATATAAAATGAATGGGCTCAAACCAACACTTATGATATAGCTAAACTAGCCAAAACCTTTGTTGGAGATGTGCTAGAATGGAACAATCAACTTCCTAGACATTCCATTGCATAAATATATTATTTACTCAATGATATAGATAAGTAATTACAACACAATGAGATTATTGAAAACATACTTATCAATTTCATTAACACTAAACAACTCCCTAATGAATCTGCTCATACTCTCATCAAGTGATGGAAGTCTTCAGGTCATAAAGTGGATCATAACGTAAGTGATGATAATATTTTGAAACTCTTTGTTACTAATCTTAAATCCCCTCTTCAATATAAGGTTAGAATATTCTCTCCTAAAACTTTATAAGAGGATTTCTACCAAGTAAAATCATAATAGTTCCTTATGGCTCAATTTAAACATTTTCAAACTAAAACCAAAGCAATCACCAGTGATACTTCCCAAATGAATCCTTCCCAACCCAAAGTAGGAGCATATAAATTAGATAAAAAAAGTCACTCCCACTCTCAATTATTCATGTCGTAAATTAATAAGTTTTTATCTCCCTCTAAACCATATATCTACACTACTATCCTTCCTTAATGGTATGATTTTAATAAGTTATGTTGTTTCCATGCCAATGTTGGTCACTCTCATAAAACATATCATGCAATCTAAAAACCTATCATTAATACCATATTTGGATAAAAATTTAAACATTATGATATCACCAAAGAGTTCCATAATGAATACCTTGAATCATATGAAACCCAAACCTATAATCCCAAATATATAAATAAAAAAAGGTTCCAAATCATCTCAATTGTCAAATTATAATATAAAAAATTCCAAAAAATTTTGTCATACTATTGATGCATACTATGATCATTACTACACTAATTCAAAATTTATGAATAAGGTGAAGGAAAACTATATTCATATTCCCAATCATAAATATCTTGTCACCAAACCTCAAAAATATGCTCTCAATAACCAAATTCAAGGATACTACTACCACAACTACATTTTTAGATCTATAATCTCGTGATGAGCATGATCTTTCATTAAACTCTCAACCTAGTTCTTATAATCCTTATATTATCATTCCTCTTAAAATCACTATTTCTAATCAACATAAACCTTGATATGGATCTAAACCTAAGTCATAATAGAATTTGTAAGATGAACTTAATTCTATGCCTTGATAAATTACTCTAATGGAAATCATGATAGAATCACCTTATCATCAAAAATTTCTCATGAAACAATTATAAGATATCAAATAATCCTCACATAGTGAATTTGACCTTCCTACCCAACATTTTGAAGGTGTTGTACCTACTGAAGTTTATGCTATTAAAACCATTTCTCAACATTATTCATATAAAATACTCTCCATATATTTTCTTGAATAAGACATGGTTAATGATTAAATCCTATTTTGAGCCAATGATAAACCCCTCCTCATTCATACTATGATCAATAACACATTAATATTAAAAGTCTTAGTGGACAAAGGATCTGATATTAATGTTACTTCCCTTTGGTTAATCTAACAACTTGGCTATTCTAAATATGACCTTTAGTAAACATGAATCACCTACCATGAATTTTTAAAAACCACTAAAAAGAGTCTTGGTTACATTTAGGTCCCTTTCATTATCAGGCCCAAAATAATATACACCAAGATGATCATGTTATATCTTCCTATCTCTTATACTATTATTTTGGGTCATCATTAGACTCATATCATGATAGCTATTACATCTTCCAGTATCCAATTCATAATTTTCAATCATAATAGAAAATGATACAAGCACGAAGTAGATCCCAACCTTCAAGGTCTCAAGCTAGTAATACTAAAATGCAATATTGCATTCCAAGCAATTCTTATATCAATATTCTATCCTTTCCTAAGTTTTTTTAACATGCATCCTGATCTCCAAGGCACTCTTTAAAATTTAGATAATGAAGAACCCAATGAGTTTCAAAATATTTTTAACACCACCAAAATTTCACCTTCCATATCAAAATTTGTTCCTCCTTATCTCTTACCATAAGATAGAACCATTCATTTAATTAATTATGATACTTAAACTCCTCCCCAATGTAATGTTAATCAAGCTTCTTACATAGATGATGAATTTTTTAAATTATTTTGGGGAAGCCAAATTAATTCATGATCCTCAATATTTATCCCCTAATAATTCTAGTAACATCGATAAATCAACCAAGTATATTCCTACTTAATTTAATCAGCCAACTACTCATGTTTGTAACATCTTTGTATTAAATAATGATGACTACATAATTTACCAAGCCCAATCATGTAACTTAAATGTCATTCATTATCAAAAAAATATAGATAAAATATATCCTTTTAATTGAGATGTTTATTTGGTTCATATCTCGTTTGATTCTAGTGATCATGAGAATGCTCCAAAACCTTGATATATGTCCCTTCTATCAACCCACAATTGTAAAATACTCCATGGATTGACAAATAGATTTATGATTTTCATATCATAACTAATGGATTTGCCCAATATAATACCATTCACAACATTTACAACAATCATAATGCTATTATCTAACCTGATACCCTTCAAGATATTTCTTAGATTTTAGTAAAAATCAATCTTGTTTCACCCATTATTATGTACAAGGTGTACCAATATAGTTAAGCCCATTATTTTTTACTATATTATATTGTCTAGGCCAATACCATACATTCAATGTTTTAAACATCTAATATATCTTATAATTACCTTAGATTTCAAATCCACTAATGTAAGACAAGTCCATTTTGAGTTTGACAACAAAGGTAATTAAATTGTAAAATTTGAAGTAGATATTGAATATTATAGACCACTACATATGCTTCCCAGTGATGAATTTATCTTATAATTACTCCATGCTAGTGAGTATCGAATTCCCAAACAAGATCATAATCTTGGGTGTTTTGAGAAAAAGAATCATCACTTCAATAATTTTTCCACTAGTGTTGATCTAAAATTGGATCCTATTTCCAAACTTCCTTTGGCTCCTTATCATTTTTAAGATGACAATGCTATGCTTATCAAATAAAATCAAGGAGTCAACTTTGGTAAAACTATAAATCCTAAATTATTTATTATTTATAGGTAACTTTGCCTCAAAATTAAAGATAATTAAATCTTATTTTTTATTACATGTCATGAAGTCTTTGCATGGTCATATGAAGACATGCCCAACATTGACCATAACATAATTGTCCATAACATATTAAAATATCTAGATATGAAACTTGTGCACCAGAAATAATGAAAGCTTCCCCTCAAGGTTTACACATTATTTTATAAATAAATTATCAAGATCTTAGATTATAACCTCATTAAATATATATATTATTCAAAATAGGTATACAATATAGTACATTTTCTAAATAAAGTCACCATGGTTATTCATATATTTATTAACTTTTTAAATTTCGAATTAGCTTATCCTAAGTACAAATTACCTTTACCATCAATTGATGCCATTATTGATTATACATTTGGATATGAGATGTTATCTCTCATGAATGGTGTTTTGATATATAACCAAATTAATATTTATTGCAAGTACCAATAGAAAACCACTTTCACTATTAATTGGAGAACTTATTAATATGTTAAGATGCCCTTCAGAATCAAAAATCCCTTGGCAACTTATCAACTTGCAATTACCCACATGTTTCATGATCTCATCCATAAAATAGTTGAAATTAATGTGGATGATCTTATATCCAAATAAAATCATATTGAAAACCATCTCTATGACCTTTCCATCATATTCAATCATCATATCAAATACAAATTTAAGCTCAATCCTCACAAGAGTGTTTTTAGTGTTACCTTTGAAAAAATATTAATATTTTTAGTCTTCTTATGAGGGATTGACATGGATCCCACTAAGATTAATGTTATTATAAAATTTCCAATACCTTGGTCTATTCCTTATATCTACACTTACCTTATGAAACTTAAGTAAATCCAGATATTCAACCTCAAGTTATCTTACTATGTATATTTAGTAAACCCTCTATTAAATAACTTGGAGTGTTACACTTGATTCAACTAATTCATGTAAAAAATATTTCAAAAACATGAATAAATAATTACATCATACTCATACTCTTATACCAGCCTCAAATTAATTTCCACTCATCTTCTACACGTCATCTATCCCCACCATATTAGTTGTGGAAATTTTTGATCAACAAAATGAGTCAAGAAAATAATATGTGATTTACTATATCTATTATACCTTGAGATATTATGATATATGATACATTAAATTATACTATGACTAACTATCAATCCAAATCACCACTGCTAAAAACTACATTATATGCTTTACAACACCACATATGTCATTGTCCATTCTGACCACCTTCACCACTTCTTATTGAAAGTTTTCTTGCATGGAGATTGAATTGGAAAATGGTTGGTAATCTTAATGAATTTTGACTTAATAATTATTACCTAAAAATTGGTCAAAGGCCATGTGCTCACTAATAAATGTATCACCTTCAATATACTCTTCTAGGTGAAGATGTACTTATAATCAAATGTATTAACCAATTTATTTATCTTGAATACTAACTCACAATTTCATGGATTATCTTGAGGCATAGGCCCTTAAAGAGATAGAATTATTAGTATTTAAACATAAATCATATACTTAAGTTATTATAGAATAATTAGCCTAAGTTACCATTGACTTATATCAAGAAAGTTAGAAACACCACTTCAATGGACCTAGGTGTATTCAAGTAGATGGGGAGGATGTGTTTTAAATTACCCTTAAAAAATAATTATTCCTATATAATTTTGATTAAACTTTGAATTAACTAATATCATGGTTCAATATGAAGTTGTCCTCATTGGGCTACAAGTGGCCATAGATATATACATCCCTTACTTACATGCATTATCAAATTCATAACTTCTATGTCACCAAATCAATGGTGTGTATCAATGTAGAAGTGAAAATATTATTGCATATCAATATATCACTTCGAGTCTTAAAAAATATTTTACAAATTTCATAATTAAAGCAATCTTAAAAGTGAAAAATGAATTTGTAGACTCTCTTACTTCCTCAGCCTCTCTTTTTCAACTTCATCATGTACTATATGAATTGTAGTTCCTCATCCACATTACAAAATCACCATATACCTTATCAACCAAGGATGACTATTTTAATTTTACATTAAATTAGTTACCACTAGACAAAGCCCATGGTAGAAATACATCATCAAATTTATCAAACATCATACTTTTCCTCTTGAGACTAATTCTCATTAAAATAAAAGACTCCAAAAACAAGTTTGAAAGTATGTCATTCAAAAAAAATCCTTTATTATCACAACACTAGAGGTACCCTACATAGTTGTGTCACTAAATAATAAGTCAGTTCTCTCCTTCATAAATCACAATGGGGAATTCATGGTGGCCATTGTAGCAGACATGTTATAGACTTTAAATGCCTAAAAATGGCACATTCATTTCTTCCCCTTTAAAAATATGCCATCACATTCATAAAGAAGTGTAATCCTTGCCAACTACATGATGATTGTATCCATTCTCCTCTAGTTAAGCTTTAAAAACTTGATTCTCCTTGGATATTCTCTATGTGGGTATTCAATTTATTTTGAAAATAACCTTATTAATAATATGAGAACTCATCATTACTACCAAATAATACTTTACCAAGTGAGTAGAATCTATGCACCTTATTAACATCATTGTCATAACTATATCAAATTTCATTATCAATCAAACCATATGTCATTTTAGGATTATTCACACCATCATATCTAACAATAGTGATAATTTCAAAAATAAATACATGAAGTAATTGTGTTTGAAATTCAAAATCACACAAATTTTTTTTACACTTTATCCCCCTCAATGCAATGGCCAAACAGATGCTACCATTAAAATACTTGATAATATCTTTAAAAAGACTATTAGGGATTCTCATTGGGATTGGCATCTCAAGTTATACCCTAAAATTTGGGATTAATGTAATAGAATCTATAATACCATAGGGTAAACTTCTTTCTCTTTAGTTTATATCTCCAAATTCATCTTACCACTAGAAGTATAGTTACCTTCCTTGCACATTTGTATTCACATCATAATTCTTGATAAAAGGGATTTGTGAATCCCACCTTCACATATTAGAACTACTTAATAATAAATGTATGAATGATTTAAAGCATAATAACCAATATAAATACTTCATAGATAAACAACACAACATTAAATTCAAAGTTAATACTTTCAATATTAGATACCTAGTGTTAAATATGGAGTACATGAATAATAAAGAGGGAAAGTACATCCAAAAGTAGTTGGGTACCTACTCAGTTAAGGACATTATTTTACCTGGTATGTGTAAACAAATGAATTGAAAAAAGGGTAAGTATCATTAGTACAAAAAAAAAACATAAAACATTAAAAAATCTAACTTATTAACCATGGTCCTTGGATTGGACAAGGTCTATGAAACAATAAACAAATAAAAAGCATAAACAAAAGATACATACCTTCCTCATGGAATCTCCTTCAAACCTAACTCACATGCATGATTGTGATAAAAGTTAGATCTAAAATTCTTTATCAATGTCATGGTGAAAGAGACATCAACACCTCCCTAAGCACTATCTAGTGTGGTTTATGGATAAATTGGAAGAGAATAGGTGAATTTTTTGGAGGAATTTTGGTAGAGTTTCTTTACAAAATAAAGCTAATTTGGTCTATGGTGGCCCTTGCATTTATAGGTTTGGAAAAATTAGGAGTACTATCCATCTCAAGATGATGATCAAGGGCCAAAGATCATTTAAGTTTTGAGGATTGAATGTATCTAATTTTGGAGTTAACATTATAATTAATAGGCATGGCTCAACATCCCTGATATTTGTTGTATTTATGCTTATATTTTGTATATTGACTTTTGTGACTATTGATGTCATGATTATGTCACTTATATATTTTTTTTTGAATTTTTTATTATTTAAGAGTGTATTTATATTTTAGTAAAATAATAATATGGTACAACACTAATCATACAAAAAATGTTGGTATGAAAGTCACACCACATAAGAATAGTCACACCAAGGGTGAAAACACCTCTATAAATGTCTAAAAGGTGGTCAATAAATGAACACACACAAAAATCACATCAATAGTTTAATAACTAAAAATAAATAAAAAGAAACATAAACCAATAAAGAGGACAATTAAGTAGCCATAAAAAAATGGATGCCAAGGTAAGAGAAAGAGATAGTGGGTATTGAGGCTTATCATCCCATCTTCACAGAGTAGGAGGATCCTCATCTATAAGTAAGGGCTCCCAACCATCACTTTTTTGAGCTTATAATGCCTCATCTTGGTGTATTTGAGGAGATATTCCTAGATCCCTTCATGGAAATTTGCCTTGGGGGGAGGACCCCAACACCTAATATCACAATCATGATTTTAGGGAGGAAAACCCTAGCCCTTGCCATCACCTCTAGATATAGAAGAACTACTTAGATAACTAGATCATATGGAAAACCATTGAGGTGGTGCCTAATGAGGATAATGACTCTTATGTCTCATTTTGTAATGTTGTCAGCATGGTCCATGCCCTCATCCTTAAGGAGGGGTAGGATAACATGGAGGTTTAGGAGGTTTATCACTAACTGCACATGGGGAGTTTTCCAAATAGTTGATTAAATGCTAGAGATGGTTAAGTTATAGGTGGAATTTATCAGTTTGGCTTTGAATATAAAGAGTAACATTAGATAGAATAGTAATTTTTTAATAACATGAAAACTATGGTGTATCTCTTCATGATTAAAACAAGCATAATTTATAGCTTTTCATATTTGAAATAATATATCAGCTCAAAATATGTTTTATTTTATAGAAAATAAAGTCAGATCTACCAAGAGAGCCTTTTTCCACATAAATAATATAGGTCAAAAAGGATGAAAGAAGTGAATCCAGTGCCATGTAGATTATGTTTGAGAATAAAACCAAAATGGTGCTTAAAAGTCTCAGGTTGCTGACAAGCCAGGAAGATAGAGTTTTAGAACCTTAAATGCTTGATTTGATCACCCATAGGAAATCCTTAATAAATGATACACCATAAAAAAAAAAATTTGTTGGGGTCAATGATAGTAGTCCACACAATGTTAAAGCATTTTGACTAAACCCCATGCATGGAATGAAGATTCCATATAAGGTTTAGTATTTTAATGGTGAAGAAGAATCTTCCAAAAACTATAATGGTGAAGAAGAATCTTCCAAGATTCATCACTAACAATGCCTATAGCAATCCATTTGAAACTAAGAAAAAGGATTTGAATTTTAATGTCCAAGAGACCCAAATCACTAGCTTCCTTGGGTTGGCAACATATGTTCCAAGAAATTATGTGAAATCCCTTATGACCCTCATAATTATCCCATAGAAAATATGTTAGTAGTTTTTATAGTTTACTATAAGTGACATTATATGGGGCCCAACAAGAAGAATAATAAACATGACTAGTTGCCAAAACTTCAGAACAAATCTAAAATTTATGAGTTAGATATAAAGGTTTTGTGATCTAGGAGAAAGAAATTCAACCCTTTACACCACATAAGACCATAACTCAGAGGGATAAGCCTAAAATTCAAAAGGGATGCTAAGAAACTTAAACTAAACACCTGAAAGAAGCCACTTCCACTAATATCCCTCCATCTAAGGAGGTTTAGAGCCCATAGACTAGTGGTAACATTGAGTCTTTATCCATTAGATAGATGATCCTAAAGCCAAAAACCAAATATGGAGACATTGCATGGCATTCTTAACTGACTTTTCTACCTCTTGAAGTCTGAGAAAAGAGTATTAAACAAAATGGACATTTAATAGCTTTATATTAGATTGAGGGAGGGAAATACCTTTCAACAAACCCCTAGTTGTATAATTAGTTAATAGGTAGCAAAAGCATTTAGATACTAACATATATAATGAATTGGATAAATAGCATCCTTTTCAAATAGAATAATGAAGTTCAAACTAAGAATATTGGGTGTTGTTGATTTTAATACATGCCCCATCATCCTGGAAGAGCATATTGATCATTTGAACAAATTTGGGGATAAAACCAAGGGCCTAAAAAATGGATAGAATAAAGGGTCACTCAATACAATCATAGGCCTTCTCACAATCAATATTGACAAACAAAGATTTTTGATTATATATTTGAGCCTGTTCTATACCTTCCTAGACAATAATGACATTATCCTAAATGAATTTATGTTGAATAAATCTATTTTGTTCACTTATAACAATTAAAAGAAGGATAAGTTTGACCCTAAGTGATATATCCTTAGAAATAATATTGTAATAGAAAATGAGAAAAGTTATAGTGTCCAATTGGTGATAATTTTAGGGTCACCATCCTTGGAAATAAACATAATATTGCCCTGATTTATAAGGGGTCCCAAAGAGTTAGTTAAAACAACTTCAAAATATACCTTATGAAGATTAGGGCCAATAATATCCCAAAGGTTATTATAGAATTCACATGGAAAAACATCAATTCCTATAGATTTTACAACTAAAATCTACTTAATAACCTCATGGAGATTGTAGAGAGATAAAGGCCTATCATAAGCAATCCTTTTGGAATTAGAAGCTTTGTAGGGAAAAACCTAGAGGCATTGATGGAGAGTTGCCTTGTGTTTTAGAGAGGAGGCTTGTGCTAAAAATCACCATGGTAGTGATGAACAAAATCTTGTAGAATATTAGAAATTTTGGTAAGCTGAGCATTTCCTTCCTTGACAACTTTAATTCTATCAACAACTCTCTTAGAATGGATAAGGGAAAATAATTGCTTAGAGACTTTGTCTTCTATTTTCAACTAATATATATGAGCTCTCAATTGAGCTCCTCTAGCCTTGTGAGCCTCTTCTACTTGAATCTTTTAACACCAATGGGCTACATGAGTTTGAATTTGAATATTGAAAGGATATATCTTTAGCTCCTATGAAACCTAGAGTTATTCAAGGTTTATATCATTATGTAGACGTAATTAGAAACATGCCACTTGTTTACCATAGGTCCAAGAAAGGTGGAAGTGCAATCAAGATCATTCAAACACCAATGGATCCATCCAGTGTCCCTCTCTAAATGGGGAACCATATTATAGATTTTGATAATATGCCCTATTGTTTTTTCATTTTTAAGGTGAGCAGTATTGAGATAAAATTGAGTGGAAGTAGGCTTCACTTGAGGCATGGTCCACTCAATATTAAAATAGATAAGATATTGATCTGATAAAAAATTATTAGGGATGACTGACATTGGTATGTCATGCATTAGGAAAAAAAATAAAAGATTTTATTTAGTTATAAAATCTTGATCAATCTACTGAAGCACCCTATCTTCTCCTTATCAAAAATTTCAACAAGTTAAATAGGGGGTAACCGTGTTTTTCCTTCAATTGTGAATGAGACAAACACACCAATTTTGTTGCATATATATAATTAGGCTTATCATTCAATAGCACACCAATGCATTACAAGGCACCCTTGTTTATCCTCAATTGATTCCTCCATGTTGAAATTTCCATAGAGGATATAATTCACATCAAGAAATGAGTTAGCTAGCCATCTCCAAAGAGAGCTCATTCCATAACATCATTATAGGTGTATAAGTTAACCATCCTAATGATGTGATTATTAATGTCAAAAAGGGTCCAAAACACTTGTGGGTGGGTTTTTAACCCTATGAAATTATGTTCTAAGAAATCTTTGGATCTAAAACTATGATGGCACCACCACACACAAACTCATGCCCTATAGATTTACATATGGCCCCATGCCAAATTATTATTTTTACTTTCTACAGTAAAAATCCAAAATATTAACCTCTTGCAAGTAGATAATTTTCATACTAATAAAAAGATAACAATTATTTTTGATTGTATACTTATGCTGAGGATCAGTAAGGCCCCAAACATTCAAAGATTAAACAATAATTGGGAACCATTGAGATGCATGTCCTTGTCCTCTATGAGATCTTCAAATGCAAAAAACCAATTAAACATAATTTTTTTGGGAATGTAGTCAATAATTTTGAAAGGTTTTCGCTTATGATCCATATATTCCTCCTAAGGAGATGGAAAGGGATTTTGGGAGAATTAGAACACTGATTTGTGGTCCAAGTTGACCAAACTCAAATTTTCCTCTAAAATTTTCACCCTAAGAGAGGGTTGTGTTGGTAGATCTAAGAGTGGCACCTCAACTAAAGAAGCCACTACTTATGGATTATGTAGAAGTGGAGGTGAAACTTTATTAGGCAAAGTAATTTTTCAAATAGAAGTTGAGGAATGGTTTTTCCCAATAGTTCTATATCAAGAATCTTGTGGCCTACCACCACCTTTTGAAGAGTTACTTTTTTCTATTGATGACTATGATCCTACCATCATAACTATTTCCATTTTTATGTTTAGCCTCAGGATCACCCTTTTTATGAGAAGTGGGGTGTCCATGCATCATCAAAGGACATTACTAGATCATATGGTTTGAGGATTGATACCAAAAGTAAGTATTTAAGAGATTAATATATATAACATGCTAAGAAATTGTATTAGTGCCTATTTGTATATCAATGGAGTCTTTCATGTATTATGATAAATCCACTTCAACACCAACCCTATTTTATGGATGAGCCAAAAAAAACTTGGTCTGGGCATGGCATATGAAGTTCCCTATGGGTTTTATGATCTCTTCAATAAAGCCCCATAAGAGGAGAAGCAAGCTAGGAAACTCAACCCATATAGAGATTTTTAGCTTTTCTTATTTTGAAACTTGAAAAGCTTGAGTCCAATGACAAAATATAACCAAAATGTTTGAAATAAACTAAGGCCCATTATTAATAATTGCTTTTCAGTGTTCTAGGTTGGAGAAATTAACTTAAAAAATCCATTGGTAAGGTTTTGGACTCCTAGTTTCACACCTTGACCTTGCCAATGGTTATTGACCCATTGTTTAAAAAGTCTCTTAGGGGGGACTCAACCCACAAAATAAGGAATCAAAATAATTTTTTTAAAAAAATTCTAGGCTTTATCAAATTCAAACATATCTAAAACAACATCAAGTAATGGAGAAAACAAATTAGTAGCATTACCTCATGGAAGACTTTTAGGATGAATTTCCTCTCCTACTTTTGGGCCATGGTTAGTTTTAATTCTCCATCTTTATCTACATTTTAGGATGCAAGGAGAGAGGTAGTGGTCATTTAAATTAGGGTACCCCATACTACCTAAAGGGTGAATTATTTATCAAAACTAGAAATAAATACAAGCTAAAGCAATATCCTGGTTAGTTATGTGGTGATCGATAGTATGACAAGGCTACTTAAAGGCTCATCAATGTAGATTTACAAATCATAATTCAAATTTTAAATTTTAAAAATTAAATATTTATCCAATATCTATATATTTTTAACTTAACCATTTAATTGGATTTCATTAGTTAAGTAATCTTGATTAGCCTTTTTTCAATTCTTGGAATTTAATAAATTGTCATACACAAGTGGTCAAAATGTCAATTTTTTAGGTTACAATTTGACTAGATATGAATTTTAGTAAGGTGATGATTGTGTATGAATCATATACCTAATTATGCATGCCTCAATATGCTTCAAAGATTACACATGATGTATGCAAATGAATTGGAGCATTTAGTGGTGTTTGGTCCAATTTGTGCATTATTATATGAAGTCATTTTGACTTATAATTTTGACATGACATTGGTGAAAACTAATTTGTACTTTTCCCCCTATTTGAAGGGATGAAAATACATTTAGATGAAGCAACAACATTTTAAATAATAAAAAGGTCACTTAAAATTATCATAATTAAAATAAATGATTTTTTATTTCTTTTGTTAAATTTAATTGATTTGTATAAAAATGAGCTCATGAAAATTCCCCAAATAAAATTCTCAAGGCCCATGATGCCCCCTTAAGGGTAGGGTATAAAAATTATTTTTGATGTGTGGAGTCTCAAATAAAATAATATGGCACTTGCTTTAGTAGAAGAAGCTGAAAAAAGGAGCATTTTAATGAAAATGGGATGAAAAATGGATCACTATAGGGTAAAGTGTTATGTACCTATAGATATGATATTTTAATGTATATGGGTTGATGGATATACTAAGTGGGTTGATGTGAGGCCCATGAGTGTGGTAAGTGGTATAAGAACTTCAATTTGGGAAATTTGTGTTGAAAGAAACCCTAGTTCTATATAATAATTAATATCTTAAAATATATTGTGAATTTTTGCACTTTTTTTATTGGAGATGAAAAATATTATAAGGAAGTCACATTAAAAAATCTAGGTTTTATGATCCATTTTGAGCGAGTTATTGATATTGTAGGATTTGTAATAACTTCATCATATATGTTAAAATATAAATATTTTTTCTATGAATTTTATTTTTTATTATATTAGCATACATGAAATCTACGAACAAAATTTCAAAAAAAATTGAACTATTTTGAGAGATTTATTTTGATTTTATGATTTTTCATAGATTCACTCTATAGGAAAAAATGTTTGTAAAATTTTCACAAATTTTTATTGAATTTTTATTAGATACACAAAAAATACCATCAAACTTTTAGACTTTTTGGAACAATTTCTGATGAGTTATTGAATTTTTAGAGTTTTTTCATTAACCCTAGTTTTTGTGAATCATGAAGTTACAAGTATTTTAAGGTGAGGATTATATTGATGATAGAGAATAGTGGATCATTTTTAAGGAGAATAATATTCAAACAATTTGGTGGAAAAGACATGTCTACAATTTTATTTATGTTCTTATAACACTTTGGTGGGATAATTTGGGAATAAAATGATGGAAGTTTTCATGGAAAGAAATGGAACAGGTTTCCCTAGATTGATTGGGTATAAAAGAAAAAGAAAATACAAAAGATGAAGAAGTGTATGATAAGGAGGGTAATGAATAAAATAATGGAGATGATTAAGAATAAAAATTAGTGGAAGAAAATAATAACAATGAGGAAGAACAAGAACGTAATGATGAATAAGAAATAACACATAATGATGAGGAGGAGACTACAAATTGTGTAGAAGGAGAGGTAGAGGATCTCCAAGAGAAAGAAGGATTAGATGATAAGGGTTTGAATAGTTTGGATCCAAATCAATTAGAGTCATGTTTTTAGTTTCATGGATGTATTAAAAATAAGGTCATTTTATTTATAAACTTAGTAGCAAGTATAAATTCATCAACATGGATGTATCTCAACATCTACATGTTCAAGAAAGCAATATCAAGGATGATCAAATAGATGGTCATAATATTTAGGTTTTTGAAGATTTGAAGCTCACTATGGAAAAATATGTTTTGCATTTAGATTTTTATGCTTTAGATATAGATGATGTATATATGGTTCTTGAATATCCATGGTTAGAGACTTTTGGAACAATCAGTATTAATGTTTAGAAGAAGTTCATGAAGTTTTGGTATAGGAAAAATAAGGTCACTTTACGAGATATAATAGTTGGAAAGGCATAAATAAAAATCAAGGTAGATCATGAAGATGAGATTGCATTATATGAATAATAGCATATGGAATATTTAGATGAAGACATATATAAAGAAATAGTACAAGAAAAGAAGAAAAAATCATCAACTCAAGTGACAAAGGAACCACCACAGAAAAAGGTCGAAGAGGTAGAATAAAAGGTTGATAAGGTCAAAGTATTAGAAAAAATTGAGCTATATAGACACCCACATCATCATGATAAGAAAAAATCATGGACACAAGTGAGGGAGTGTCATAACAATAGGAAATTTGGTTATATAAACTGTCAAGTTTTAAATAAATATGGCTATTCATGGAAGCCAAATAAGGACTACTATGGTCATCTATGGAATTAGAGTAGTAAATCTCCCTATGTAACATGGAATCAGTGCGTAAATCACTATGACTATGCATGAAATAATAACTACTATGGTCATGAATGGAATCAGAGTAGCATGGTAGAATATGATACATGGAATCAAAGGAGGATTAATTATTCATGAGAACCAAGGTGGTATAGTTATGATCACGAATAGAATCAAAGTAACACATGGGAATTTGTAAACATGGTTGGAAAGATGTCACCCACTAGGATCACATATAGGGTTTTGGATGATCACGTTTGGAGACAAATGTGCAATGATTTGAAGCACATCATTATTTGGTTTTTATATGTTTTAGGGATGAAACATGTTATGGAGGGAAGGAATGATATGTACCTATAGATATGATATATTAATGTATATGGGTTAATGAAGATGCTGACATGTGGCACACATCATTCTTAATTAAGTTATATGTGTCCAATATATTAGGATAATGGAGTAACTTGTAGAATTAGTGTATTCAGGTAATGATTGGCCTATATTGGGATTAAGAGGTTACCCATCCATTTTTAGTTATATATAGGTATATATAAAGGATATGATTATCATTGTAAAGGAATCAAGTAAGCATTGAGTTTTTTATTATAACAAGAAATTTGAGGTTGTCCCCTCGAAGAAACATTGTGGAGTTATTCCTTCCTAAAAGAGTATTGTATGATATTTCCCCCACCTTAAGGGTGTATTCTATTTATTCATATATTGAATATTTGGGCATATAGGCCCACTAATATCTATTTTTTATGTTGATCTAAATTATATTTTTCATTATTTTCAAATATTATTTGTGGATCATAACACAAGGGGGAGGAAAAATACAAATTTAGGCTATAAAATTACTCCCTATGGGGTAAAAAGTATTAATTTTCACCCTTACCTATAGATATCTAGATATTTGGTTTTGTACACAAGAGGAGTGAATAAAATGGCTCATTTACCATACTAATATAACCCTGGTGAGCATGTAAAAGAGTATCGATGACTAACAGGGAGAGAGGCATAAATAAGTACAATCTTAATTGGTCCATTTTGTCATTAATTACATTTCTTGACCTTTTAAAGTTATGAAATGGTGAACTCATAATTTCTAAAATAAAGATAATGGAGACATTGTTTGTGCAAATGACAGTATCACTAGCTACATGGTGAGAGTGGAGATAATTTAGTGATATCACCCAAATAGTTAGAGATTGCCAAAATGGTGAGGTCAAATTTTTGAATGAAAAATGATTTAAACAATGAGAATGTTGATAAATTGGTGAAATCACATAAATGGATAGAAAATGCCAAAATATCAAAATCTATCTAAATAGTAAGATCAACTTGTTAATCAATAGGTGTCAATAAAATAGTAAACTCACCCAAAAAATATTGAGAATGTAGATCAATGTAGAGAAAATGATGAGGGTGTCCTAAAAAATCATGGAAACATCTTTCCAAATATTGAGATTGCCAAGGAAATGGAAATATCACTGAAAGACAAACTAGTGAAAATAGAATAAAAATCTAAGTAGGCTACAAGAATAATATACTAAATTAAAAATTATAAGAAATTCATAATACAGATAAACTAGTATAAATAGGTAGATTAAAAAAGTGATTTTCACATGCTTTGTGATACACATGAGTGAGTAGAGGTTGTGATATCATGTATGGTAATGAGTGTTAAACCATCCTAGGATTATGTCTAAGGACATGGTGGCATTTATATAGGTAGTGGGGTTACTCCATATGGTACAAATGTTGGTTATTTGAGCTAATAATCCTTATTTTCCAATGATTTATAAGAATTTACACTTTGAGACATAGACCATTCATTTATTGACAAGTGAGGATATAAGGACCTTAGAGGATACATATAGGATTCTATAGTTTTTAATTTAGGGACAGAGGATTCAATGGATGCAACATGGTATGCTAGCCATACTAGAGCCTGATAGGTATCATAAACATTATGATAGAGGGTGGATCCATATACAATGATTCCATAGAGTATATAGCATTCCCAAATATGGTATAAATGAATCATAAATAAAAGGATAGGGATAGGCATTGGCTCTTTTACCTCCTATACAAGCCTCAATGAAAAAGGAGGTAGTGATTTTCATGATGATTATTAGTGACATATTCTTCCTAATAAGAGTAGGTAATTTTTCTAGACTAGATTGGTAGGATTGGTATGAGATATACTAGACTCAACCATGTGCTTTACATGGGCCCATGTAGTATTGGTTCAATTATATTTCATTATGTATATGGTATCCTATTATAATGGAAAGAGTATTGGGATGAGAACATTATTATTGATCTAAGTAGAATTTTAGGTGATAATTTGGGTGACAATTCTACCCCAATTGGTGGTAGAAATTTGATCAATAAAACATCTCTTCTTAGAGATATCATTATTATAATTGTGTTATTCTTGTTTCTATAATTATCTTTCAACCGAAGCTCCTAAGTTTTGAATTAGTGGTATCAGAGCAGTTTATCTTTAAAGTGTATGATCCCAAAGACAAGGTTAGATTATAGGAAGCTTGGGTGGAAAATAATAGAACCAATAGACTATCCACCTATTCACTCCAAATGACCTCAAATGGTAGACAACACTGAGACATTTGATCCTTTCAAGGAAATTGTGAATGAAGCCCTTCAGTAGTAGCAAGCATAGATGCTACAATAATTCACCCAAATTCTCTAACAAATCTCCATGGAATATTATGGATCCTCACCTGCAACCCCACATCTTTTCAGTGCCCCAACACCCTTCAAGGTTCAGGTGAATTTTGATATCCCTACATTTGAAGGCAAAATCAATGTTGATGAAGTAGAAAATTGGTTGGAAAAATTGTCATCTTACTTTTTTGTAAATAAATTCATTGATAAGGAGAAGATCACTTTTGATCACTTTTTCTCTTTTCAAATTATCATTACATATAAAAAATTGGTGGGAAGTGTACAAGAGATTCAGTATGGATGATATGGGCCTTGAGGTGGAACCTACCTGGGATGATTTCATAGAATCTGTAAAGGAAGAATACTACCCCATTGGAGCATATGATGCTTTGTATATAGAGTGCCAATGACTTTGCTAAGGTAAGGAACAATTTGTTTAAGATTACAGTAACATTTTTCATTCTCTATCTATGAAATTTGGCATCCAAGAAAGTGAGAAACATAAGGTTCTCAAATATTATGGTGGACTATAATGGTATATATGGGGGGAGATGGAACTCTTCAATTTGGAAACCCTCAATGAGGTGTATAAGTTCATGGTGAAGATTGATCAGAAGCATGGAAGAATAAATATGAAGAGTCAGCCTTCAAAATGGAAATTTGATAAATAAGGTCAAGCATGAGGCCAAAATTTGAAGCAAAAGGAAGGGAATATTGAGAAATGATGTGATTGCCACAAATCTAGAACTCACTCCAAAGAAGAATGTTGAGACATCAAGTCCCTAATTTCTAAGTCACAATCCTCAACATCTACTTCTCTATCTCATACACACCCTAAAATCAAAGAGGATAAAGAAGAGATTGTGGATATTGAGCCCAATGCCATCATTGCTTCATCACAGACCCATGAGGAGAGGCCAAATGATAAGGAAAGGTTGTTTCACTCTAAGTTATGGGTGAAAGGTAAGCCTCTGTATTTCATTCTTGATAGTAGGATTCAAAATAATTTAATGTCTGCTAATGTTGTGAAAAGCCTAAATCTATCCATGAAGCCTCACCCAAAGCCATATAGTATTTGATGGTTGATTCCAGGGAGAAACCTTAATGTCACCCACCAATGTCTTCTCTCATATGCAATAAAACATTTCTAATATGAGGTCTCGTGTGATGTGGTCAATCTAGATGTTTGTGATTTACTCCTTGGTTAACCATTCATGTATGATTGACATAGAATCTATGAATCAAGAAATTTAAGTATCACCCTCACTCTTGGAACATGGTACTATAAGGTACCATAGGTACCACCTTCTACATTTGTCTCCCTGATTAGTGCCAAAAAATTTATTCTCATGATGTTCAAGCCATAGAAATCCAAAAGAGCTGATGTTTCAGCCATGACTAAATAAAAAAACACAATAATAAAATCAAATAGATACCAATATAAATAAGTTCATAGCCTTTGATCCATAGACTGATGGTCAAATAGAAATGGTGAACCATCAGGCCCAACACAGCTCCACAAAGCACAGTCCATTCCAAGTATGCATTGGGAATCAAATCAAAACACAACTACCACACTTGAAAAATATTGATGTAGTGGGGACAATTACTTCTCAAGGAGGGAATAATGATCTGAGAAACATTTCAAGTGATAATTTGGGTGATGGTTCTAACCCAATTGGTGGTAGAACTTTTGGGAGCCATAAATTTTGCACCATATCTCCTTTTGACTCCAAATTTGAACCATTGAAAATATAATAATGAGGATGAATTGATTAGATGACATGGATATATGCTAGATGATTTTTGACTCCTGAAATCCCAAGGGAAGTGTCCTAAATTTTAATTTTAATAGTGCAGTCTAAAAATAGTAAGTTTCTAAAAATAGTAATTTCTTAGATTCTATAATGTTGTAAATCATGGAAGTTGAACCAATTCATCTCCATCAATATTTGTGACCTTACACATCCTCCACCTACCTTAACATTATTTACAAAAATATATTTATCTTGAAAAGGCAATTAGACATCTCTTATTAGAGATAGGCATATGTTTGGATCTACAAATTTGATCAATAAAACATCTCTTCTCAAAGATAACATCATTACAATTATGCTATTATTTTTTATAGAATTATATTTCAACTAAAGCTCCTGAGTTTTGGATCAACTATAGATATAGACTTGGAAGCACATAGTAATTGAACAACTAGTTGGTCAGAGGATGCAATGAGGATCCTATGACCCACTAGCATTCAATTGGTATCAAATAGGGGACAAAATTAAATGATATAGAGGATATTTGTACTATTATAATTTTTCCCTATAATATACGATAGATTTGGACTTTATTTTTCATCCCTATATGGCCATGTAGTTTGGTTGGGTAGAAGATGGATTTATCACCTGGTGCATGCTTACACCTTGTTATATCAAAAAATGACATGACCTTATAGTAGATCATTATAGGCTTGATCAAGTTTAGTGACAATTTGGATTCTATCAAGATATTATTGATAGAACACACTTCTTTTCTCATGTTACTTAGGAGATGATGGAGTGGGGACCATATGTTGCTAGAGCAAAGGTGATCAGGAGTTATTTAGTTGTGT
Organism: Torreya grandis; assembly: GCA_037957365.1. Classification (NCBI taxonomy): domain Eukaryota; kingdom Viridiplantae; phylum Streptophyta; class Pinopsida; order Cupressales; family Taxaceae; genus Torreya; species Torreya grandis. Next base: position 865,383 of record JARHVA010005869.1, on the reverse strand, counting down.
AGCCAATAGTTTTGGCATACATATGATGCATATAATATGTTGACATTAAGAACGTCTATGTGACATGATGGATAGGCTTTATACCAACATGGTTGACTTGACCCTAGCCTTAACAAATAGGATAACATTAGATGAGGCTTAGACAAAGGCAAGGCCTAGTATAGGGACATCCATATGGGCAAATATAGGGACATGTATAGGTATAGTGATAGGGGCTAGTGTAGAAAATTTTACCATAGGTTCCCTCTTAGTAGGTTTTATATGTTCATATGCAAAATATTACATAACATGTACTTTTGATCCCTATGAAGTAGTTTACACACCAAGTTTTATAGGACATGGGTACACAACATTCACCCTTAATGATATATTTAGTATTAGAGATGAAGGATAGCTAAGATGGTGGTGGAGAGGAAGGACACAAACCTCCTTTATATAGAGATATCAGTTGGTGGCTCTAAGTAGGGTATAGATGAGATAGGTATCTTGAGGACTACTAGATCACTAGAGGATCAAGCCCTTAGTAATAGAATATGGTGAGTTATTATTTCTATATAAGCAGAGATAATAAGTCTTGAGCACTATGTGGTGAGGCTATGAACTAAGTTGGTGATAGCTCAAAGGGAGACCACGAGGCTACAAGGTATCATTACATCCCATGATATAAATATTATATCACTAAAAGGGTAGGTTACCTAGATGATTGGCCTTTAAGGACAACTCATGATGTTGGATATTAATCTTGAGATAACCATCAATGAGCAAGATACAATATGCAAACAGTGAAGTAGAGATTAGGTAGATGTTTAAAGGATTTGTGGAGAGTGATATGAGACATGATAGATTATGTTGGATCAAATCATGGATTGTTCACTAGTTGATGTGATCCAAGCCAAGCATAACACCTTATGGGCGAAGGATGACACCCTATAGGTGAAGGACAAGGCTACTTAATATTAGAGCATGTATGAGTCATCAATTCTAGTAAAGGATTGGGATATTTATTTTAGAGAGTACATGTGTAGACATAGGACCAGTCAAGCCTCTATATCATGTCATATGATAGCTTTAGAGAGATTAGTGGCCTAGCCCACATCGCATCAAAGATTCATGGGGTTGACACCATTGCATCACTAGCGCTAGGTAGAGGGTAGAGTTTTGAGTAGATATCTCATAGGGATAGATAGAGATGGAGATGATATTTGGGTTGTAGATCCACATTTTTTATATATATGAGATGTATTTATTCTCATGATGTATAAAACTATTAATTTGAGATATATATATATATATATATATATATATATATATATGTATATGTATACACACACACACACACACACACACACACACACACGGCATTCAATTCCTTGAGTATATGTTATACACAATCTTTGATATTATTTTATTTATACATGGTACTCCTTTTTTTCTCTAATGATATGTTAGATGTAGATTATTGATTAAAATATGGATGTTGATGTTTATTTGTTTACCATGCTTCTATTACCTTTATTTATAGTTGATATTATAAATGTGTTTTGTTATGGATGTAATGTGTGGTATGATTAGATGGTATATGATTAATTATGAGATGAATGTCCTTAATTAGCATAGAGATAGCCATGTTTGTTTCAAAAAATTCATGTGAGTTGATTATGGAATATGTAATGACATCTTGATCATGTATTAGATAGATAGATCATGCTTGGAGAGATGGTTTTAGTGCAAAATTATATAAGACTTGAGCGATAAGTTTTTAATTTATAAAATGATAATATGCACCTTAAGTATAAATAACCTATGATAACAATTTATATCAATTGCATAGTGAATAACTTAGATGCAAATTTTTATAATGTAAGATCATGATATAAAACATCAAGACCTAAGTGTAAAACATAACACATGTGAAGGAAAGAAAAACCAAAAAATAAGTTTAAATATAAGTGTAAAAAAATTAAGGCCAAGATATGAAATATCAAGAATTAAGTGTAAAACTAGTTTCATTAAACATAAATAAATAATAAAACAAGTAGATTTTAAATAAATAGGCAAGTAATTAGATAAGTAAAACACACATAAAACACAACACAAGAAAATAAAAACTCAATGAAGTAATAGATCAATAGTGCATGTGTGATTTTTAAGGCATTAAGCTTGGATATTTTGATCCCAATTAAAGGTGACAAAGGATAGGCTAAAGAGATGATCAAGCCTAAAAAAGGGGGAATAAAATAATAAAGAAGGGGTGACCGAACTACCAGAAAATACCCCATGTAAATGGGCATTGCCTACATAGTCCATATGGACCTCAAGCCAAATTTAGTTCTTCCAATATTTTAGATAGAATAAAATTGATGAAAGTAGATAGATAAATGCTTTATAAGGGCTCACAAAATGGCTATAGCATAAGATAGTTATTGCTTGTAAAATGATGCAAGTATAAGAGAGTTATTTCCCATAAAATGGTGAGAGTGTAATACAATGGTAAACAAAAATGGGAAAGGAAGTATGAATGATGAATGGATGAGTTGATCTGAGATGCCCCATGTATCTAATAACTACTACATAGTTCATGTGGACCGTAGGCTGATGTAGTTCTGTCAGAAGTGGGAGGATATAATGAAGGAATGGTAATGATGAGTGGAAATAATTTTTATTGGATAAGGGGTTCCCACATACAATAATAAAAAGATTCAATAATGATTAGGTTGGTGTAAGGGTCAAATATTTTTTGGTTTCATATCTCTCATTGAAATTTTAAGCTAATTTTCTTAAATTTCTAATTATTTAGATTTTATAGGTCTATTCAATATTTTTGGGTTTTTGAAATAAGGAAAGCAAAGGAATATTCAAAAATGTTCAAGGAAACATATAGAAATAAAAAAAACCATAGGTAGGGGCTCAAACAATAGTTAGACCAACTTTAATGGTATTGAACATGAACCAATAGTAAAAACATAGACAAGGGGAAATACCACACAATAACAAGATTGGAATAGGAAGGCACACACAATGGGAAAATAATATGAAGAGAATCATTTATAGTACATATTAAGTAGCTTTAAATTATGTAACACACATATTGATGTACATTGATAAACTCATTTGTAAAGAGGCTGATGATGTTGATCAATTTGTAGTGCCTTTGGAAATGGTCTATGAATCTGCATGTAAAACATATTGGTCATAATCAAGATCATGACAATGATAGTAAATAGGAGGAAGGATAATAATGGGAATGGAATAAAGGATTCATAAAAGTAATGGACCTCAAAGAAAATATTTCAAATCATTTAATCTTATAAATATTTAAAATGAAAAATGTTAATATGTTCCTCAAGCTCTTGTCCATCTATTGTAGCCAACCTGTATGCCCCTAAACCATAATTTACAATAATAACATAATAACTAATCTAATTATTTTTAAAATTACCTTTATTTTAATGCTCAATGTTAGTATTCTTCTAATTTTCCTTCAACACTAAATCACCAAATTCAAACTCTTTGGGAACAATTTGTTTGTTATAACTACAACATAGATAATTTTGATAGACTCTCAAATGGTCCAATTCAAATAACATTTTATTATCCAAGATCTCCAAATATTGAAATTTGGAAACTATATATTCTTCATTATCAATGATATTTTTCAAGCAAATACACAGAGAGAAAAACTAGATCTATTTGGGATAGTGGCCTCTTATCCAAAAACTTAGTATGGTGTGGTTATTGTAGGCATTCAGGTATTAGTATGGTAAACTCAAAAGGATGTAAATAATTATAATTTTTAATTGCATTTAATGTCTTGGAGAATATTCTTGATAATATTAATAATGGTTTTATTTGAAGCCTTAGCATGGTCGTTACCTTGAGGAAAATATGGCATTGATTTTTTATGTTTGATATGGAATTGGGTACAAAGAACTTTGACATCTTTATTTTTAAATGGTCCACCATTAATATATATAATGGTGGAGGTATTTCCATAACATTAGATGAGGTGATCATAAATTAACTTGGAAATATGATTCTTAGTTATGTAAGGGGAATTTCATATATCCACTTAGTAAATTATAATGTAGTAGGGAGGATATATTGTGTACATTAGAAGAAGTGGGGTTTATTTTCTCTATGAGATCAAGTCTCCATGTTTAAAATTTCCATGGCATAGTGATTGGTTGAAGTGGTCATTAAGGAGTATGGATCAAATCACCATATCTTTGACAAATAATGCACTTTTTCACATGTTAAAAAATGTCTATATCGATTGTTGGCCAATAATACATGTCTAAAGGAGTTTATTCAAAAGGACCATACAACCAATGTGGGCTCCAAAAATTCCTTTGTGTATATCCTTAAGTGCTAATTTGGAATATCCTAATGTCAAACAATAAAGTAATGTTCCATCATAGTCTTTATGATAGAGTGTCTTACCAAGTAAGGTATAATGGTAAGTATTATGAATGAATGCTTTGTGTTATTTTCATGATAAGTTTGCATAAATAATCTGGTTTTGGAGATAGGCATATAGGTCTTGGTACCAAGGGTGATTAGGACCAGCAATAACACATACCATCTCAAAATTTAGATGTGCATGAGGTGATTGAATAAGGTTATTAATAATAAATTGATAGCCTTTGATGCTACCATTTACTGCTATCATGGACCCAATGGTTTCCATTTCATCTAATGATCAGTTATTGATTCTTGGTATCTACTGAAATTGAATAGTTTCAAAATGTGGTTTGAGGTTGTTGACCATACATTTGTAAGGTACAATCTTATCATATTTAGTTTGGTATTATTTTGTAGATGATTAATGATCAAATATGAATCCACATATACCATTAAATATTGAATGTTTTAATGGAAGACAAGATGGAATCTTGTAATGAGTGTCTCATATTTGGCCATATTTTTAGTGAAGTGAAAGCCAATGTGAAATGCTTTGAAAATGAGATCTCATTGTAGTTTGATGAACAAAATGATAGACCTAGATCCATGAGATGTGAATAAACCATCAAATTATAAATTCTATTATTTAGATTCAAAAGGTACTTCTTCCAGGGTCAATATTGAATTGTCTAGGAAATCAAAAATGAGATGCTTGTTATCAAACAAAAGAGCTTCAACAAGTTGATTTTTAATGACTTTCCTCTTAATGGATTTTTGATTTTTATACTCAAACTCACTTAGCAAAATTACGCACTTGTCTATGTGACATATTAAACTTTCCTTGGATAATAGATATTTGAGGGGATCATTCTTGGCTATAAAAATGGTCTTGTTATATAACTTATAGTGATGCAACTTTTTGGAATTTAACAAAATTTCTAAACAAGTTTTCTTAGTTAGTGAATTATTATGTTCATAAGATATAAGTGTCACACTAAAATAGTAAATTTTGTGTTCCTTACCCTATTTATCATGTTAATCCAAAAGTGCCTGCAATGCATGTTTTATTATTAATATGCAAAGGAATAATGTGTTACCTGGTGTAGGTGGAGTCAAGACTAGTAGATTAGATAAATATGTCTTCAATTATTCAAAATCTTGTTAACAACTTTTACCCCACCAAAACATCACACCTTTCTTTAAAAGGTGAGTAAAAAACTAACACCTATTTATCGATTATGAAATGAACTAGTGAATAGACTCAATCTTGCCCTATAGGCTACACAAATGATTCAAATTAAAGGGAGGAAGAATTTAAATAATATATTTAAACTTAGCTAGATCAACTTTTATTCCTTTATGTGACACAATAAACCCTAGAAAGTTTTTATAAGTTATGCTAGATATGCACTTCATAGGATTGAGGCATACCTTCTATTCATGAAGTCTCTCAAATATTCTTCATATAACTTATATTAGAGTTTTACCTAGGTCAAAAAATAAGATTGAACTAAATGAGAGAAATAATGCAAAATAAAAACATCACCTTCATAGAATCAAACTACAAAGTTGAGACAAATGTGACAAGTTGGGAAACTGGTGAACATTTAAAAACCCAAAACTAATATTGAAATCTTGTAACAAAAATTTTCAATTATAAAAAAATCATTAAGATAGGAGAAGAATGGTATTATGCCAAGACATGATCAAGGATACAAGACCAAGACTAGTTCAATAAGAATGAATAATGTTGTAAATAATGTGTATAAGAAATGGATGGGATATCTCATTATAAAGAGCTAAGAGAGAAAATGAGTTACATGTACAAGATTGAGCATGTGTGCCAAGTGTCCCTAATCCTATTACTAGTGTGGAGTATTTGTGCTACATGAAATTAACTCAAAATATAACAAGTGGACTAGATAGGTTCAAGTGACACTTCAAAAGGATAAGATAAAGTGTATTTATAAATATAATAAATGCACACACAAATAATCTATGCTTAGGACAAACTTAAAACTATAGGAAGGACCCAAATAAGGTTAACTCTCCAACACTACCCATTAAGCTTAATTTATGGTTTAAAAAGTGAAGAAACCTTTTACAAAGAAGTAAGGGAGTTGAAATTACATAATAATCTACCTTAATAGAAACTTATTCAAGAGGACATACAATAGTTAGAGAGAAGAAAGAAAAAAATAAGGTGTCTCCAAAAGTCACAAAGATGAAAGTGTGATCATCAATAATCTCTGAGAATCCTCTTTAGACAATGTGGTCGATCCACAATGCAACAAAGATCAACAAGGAGTAATGGTCTAAAAAACCTACAAGACAAATAAGATAACCAATATTTCAAGTTAAGTAACCAATATGCCAAAAATATAATATACATACATAATGTAATAAAATTAGATATACAACTAGGTAAATGAAGAAAATACCTCTTCCATCAGAAAGTGAGTAAACCTAAATTAAAATAAGTTAGTCAAAATCATATTCCTTTGAAAAAAAAATTAAAGGATGCATAAAATAGATTGAGTTAATAAAAATGGATACAAAGAAGATGTGTCACTTATAAAATATATTATGTCGAAAGCATTAAAACAAGAATCACATGAAGACACATCAAAGTCTCTATAAGGTCCATCATTTTTATGAATCCAAATATTGTTAACCTTAAAGGTAGGAGATTTAGTCTTTTTCTAAAAATACAAAGTGTCATAAGTGGACTTACCACAAGATTTGCATGGATAAAATTTCTAACATTTAGATATATGATGCCCATGTTTTCTACAAAATCTAGAATGTTTAGCATTTTAAACTAAATCATGAGAATTATAATTATTATAATAAAAATAAGTTACATTATAAGTCCTTCAATGATGAGGATAATAATATGTCAAACTTACATGATAAGTAGTTGAATCATCAAAGCTAAGACCTTTAAAATTTACATTAGATTTAAGCAAAATAGGTTCAAGAATACCATATTCACACTTATCAAATGTACCACCATAATAGACCATATTGTGTATGATTTTTAAGCTAGGGTTAGTATAATAAGTGTTTAAATAAGCTATAGTTGTTTGATAATCACAATAAGTTTCAATATTAAAGCTATTATCACATGTAAAATATGGAAATTTAAAATTTATCACATTAATAGAAGATTATATTTTCTCTGTGTGTGTTGAATGAGTTTTCCAAAATAATTATTGTAACACTTTTAAAATTAATTGCATGTTTAAGAGCATAAATTTATTTATTTTTCAAATCTATTTGATGCAAAGAATTTTTAAATGCTAAAAAAATCACAAGTATAAAATCCACATCAAGCTTTTCATGATGCAAAAGATAATAATACGATAATAACTTTATTTCAAGGTCTAAAATAGCCAATAATTATTAATAAAATAACTTACACAAAATTTACCAATGAAATTGTAAATTGAATTTAACATTAAAAACCATGTTCCTTACCAAAACTCGAATAATACCAAATAACAAATATTTATATATTAAATGTATGCAAAAAACACTAAGTTATTATATGAGAGGCATTAAAGTAATATATATGTATTAAAGCATCAAATTTCATATGAAATTCATCCACATTGGAAGAAGGAAAATAATTGAAGTTTGATTTTTAAAAATCTTTCTTTATGTTTTAATTTGGTAACTAAACATGCCAAACTAAAACCAAACAATTACACTAAACAAATATTTAATCACATGTATCAATTGTTTTTAAAAAGCCTTAATAAAATCGATGGATAATTGAGTTAAAGTGTCATTCCCTATATTTTTTATACAGAAAGGGAAACAAAACTAGAGATTCTTTTTATATTTTAATATACACTATAAAAATGTGAAACTTTAATACTCTTGAAGATTGTAAAAATACTTTAATGATATAATAGCTATGTCACATGGAAAAAATAAAAAAGATTAGATTTTGACAAATTAAACCAAAAAATAATCAAATTATAATTATGCAAGAGAATAATTTGTATCGAATAAAGGTGGTGTTATGATTGATAAGTCAAAAATGATCAAAGAGGAATAAACACATTACACTAAATAAAAGCACCAAAAAACTCACAATAAAAAATGTTACAATTGAAGAGTATGCCAATATTATAAAAATAATGAAAGCCTAGATAAGAGTAGCATCCTTATTAGAGTACTACCTAAAATGAAAATAAAATAAAATTAGTTATCTAATTAGAACATAAATAAAGACTATAAAAAACCTTTAAGCTAGCTCAAATATAACTACGCATAATTGATAGAAAAGGAAACTAAACACTATGAGAGGAAAGAGAATTAAAGCTATTAAGCTTCCTTATTGGGAAGTTATTAAAAGGATAAATAAGATATAATATGCACCATAAAAAATGGTACAATGAATTACTACTATGAATAAATAAAAAATAATGTGTTTGGAAAGATTGATAAATGAATAAACATCAAAAGCAACACAACCAAAAAATTGATTCATGTTACCAATTAAAGCACAAATGACCAGGCCTTAGGTAAAGTGATGAATATAAAAAGAGAGAAAATACAAGTTAGAATAATTACACATTTATTAGTGAAATACAAAAAAAATAATTCTAAAACTCCAAACTAGTGAGGAGAAATACATGAACTAATGACATCATAGTCCTAGGAAGGAGGGGAAGGGAATAAAGTTATCCAAAACATAAAGGAAACCAACTAAGCATAAATATGAAGAAAAAACCATAAGTATCATAATAGAAAGATAAAGGAAATTGAATTTTTTATCAAAGCATAATAAATATAACCCTACAATTGTATTAATATCAACTTTAGATTTAAAAAACTCATCATAAAACCTTCATAATAGAATCATGCAACTTCAAGTTAGAAGGCTAAAAGTTTGAGACAAATTTGAAAAAAATATAGGATTAATCTAAAAAAGGCTTGCTTGAAACTCAAGAACAATATTATAAACTATAGGGATCTCATTCCATATTAGATTTATTTCCTATGTCATGAAATAATGTTGAACTAAATGAGTAAAAGGAATGCTAGAGATAAACATCACCTTGATAGAAATAAGCTACAAAGTTGAGACAAAGGTGACTAGTGGGGAAACTGTTGAGTTGTGGAGCTAAAAGCTTCAACTCTTTGCAAACAGATGGAACAGGAAGGTTGCTCAGATCTAGGAGAACCGGCGTTGGCAGCAGGACCGACGTAGGTCGTGACCAGTGCAGAAGGCCACTGGCGAAGGTAGGGAGTCAGCCGACGTCGGCAGAACCAGACTAGCAGGGACCGACGTCGATCGCCTGTGTGTTCTAGAACTGCTCGTTATACGGATAGTTAGTTAAGTGAACGAAGTGTTTGCATGTAAAGGACAGTTAGAGTCTTTGGTTGCGAGGATAATTGTCTAAATTAAGAGTCTAAGTTAGTGTTTGAGTTAGGGATCTATTTATAGACCCATTGGCATGTATTGTAATTAAGCATGAGATAGAAAGGATTGCAAGTAAGTTGCTTCCATTGTAAGATCATTGAGTTGTAGGTTGTTGCAAGCTCATAGGGGATCTACATGTGAGTATGGTCTGTTGAATTGCAGGTTACAGGTTCATGGGAGATCAACTTGAAGTACTTTTGAGTGCTTGGTGAACTGGCAGGGTTATTACTGACTAGTTGGAGAGGTGAACACCAATTCTGTTTGTGAGTTGGTTGTTGGGACCATTTTTTGTAGGAGAGTGTTGTGTGTGAAGAATTACTATACACTTGAGGTGTGGCAAACCTCTGTAAGGTGAAAGAGTGTGGCGGCTCTTTGTTGTATTCTTTTCTGTAAAGTGTTAATACAAGATAGTGTATTGTCTCTCATATTCTGTGCTATTGGTGAATTCTAGCTACTTGTGTTTCTGGTTATTTCCGCATTTATAATTGCTTATATTTGGTAATCATACTGTGCTCTTTCTGAGGAGCAAGATCCAACAAGAGGAATCAGAACAGAGGTGTGTTTATTCTTGGACTTTCCTGACAAGTGGTATCAGAGCTTTTGGTTGGGATACTAACAGATTGGATTAGATCTGGTTAGTGTGTTTTGATTACAGGTACTCACAGGGTTTTTGTTTGAGTGGGAGTTGAGCAATGACAGAAGACAGCAAGCTACAGATGGAAAAGTTTAATGGCAAGAACTACCAATTGTGGAGGATGCAGATTGAGGATTATCTGTATCAAAAAGATTTGTACTTACCGTTGGGAGGGGTTACTTGCAAACCCTCGGATATGAAAGATGAAGAATGGGAGGTTCTTGATCAGAAGGCTCTGGGATCTATTAGATTGAGTCTTGCATCATTTGTGATTTCTACCTTATCACAGTGTAAGACAACGGTGAAGTTGATGGAATCTTTGGCAAATTTATATGAAAAACTCTCAGCTTCTAATAAGGTATTTCTTATGAAGCGTTTATTTAATTTGCAAATGTTGGAAGGTGGATCTGTTCATAGCCATCTTAGTGATTTCCATGGTTTGGTAAACCAGTTAAGTTCAGTCAATATTGTATTTGATGATGAAATCAGAGCTCTCTTAATCTTGTGTTCATTACCTAAAAGTTGGGAAGGTTTGGTAATGGCAGTTTCTAATACTGTGTCTCCTTCAAAAGTCTTAAAAGTGGATGATGTTGTAAGTGTGATCTTGAATGAAGAGATACGCAGGAATAACACAGGTGAATCATTAAGAAATGCTTTGAGTGTTGAAGGTAGAGGAAGGCAAAGATAAAAGATAGAGCATGGGAGATCAAGGTCCAAGACATGCAAGAGATCCAAGTCTAGGTATGGCAAAATAACCTGCTGGAAGTGTGGAAAGCAAGGGCACTTAAAGAGAGATTGTAAATCAGGTGAAGATCAGCATGAAGGACATGAAGAAGAAGCAGATGTTGTAGATTACGCTGCACGAGATGTTCTGGTATGTTCTTTAGATAAAGTAGAATCTTGAGTTTTAGATTCTGGTGCCTCTTGTCATGCATCCCCACATAGGGAATTTTTTCATGAGTATGTCCAGGGAGATCTTGGAGAAATTTATGTAGGGGATGGTAAGCCTTGTCAGATTGTTGGCAAAGGGAAAGTGAAGCTTCAACTGCAGACAGGTAACACATGGGTGTTAAAAGAAGTCATGCATGTCCTAGTTCTGGAGCAAAATTTAATTTCTGTTAGAAGTTTGGGTGATGAGGGTTGCACAGTAACTCTCACAGCAAACTCTTGGAAGGTTACCAAGGGTACACTTGTTGTAGCTAGAGGTAAGAAAGTAAGTACGCTTTATCTATCTACTTGTACTACTGATTCTCTTTCTGGTTTTTCTACTTCAGCTGTAGATTCAGAGATGTGGCTTGATAGGCTTGGTCACATAGACAAGAAGGAGATACTTGTTCTTGAGTCAAAGGATATGCTTTTGGATTTGGAAGGTATCGATCATGGTTTCTGTATGCAGAAGAAGAAGGTAACGTTTCTTGAGAAATCTGATGTTAGTGACAAGAACAGAAAAGCCTTGGTTTTCAAGGAGAAGATGACGGACAGAGTTCAACACAAGATGCAGAAGAATTCTGAGCAGAGCAAGGGTGATTTGGACAAGGATTTGATCCAAAAAGAGCTCACAGGAAAAAGTCAGGTCTCACAAGAAAAACAAAGAGACCGACGTTAGTAAGAAAACCAGTGTCAGCATCTAGATAGGGACCGACGCCAGCTATGTGCAGACCGACGTCGGTGACTCAGGGCAGATATTGACCGGTGTCGGCCAGGGGAAATCGACGTCAGCAAGGTGGCAGTCATAGGAACCAACTTTGGTCGTCTGCAGACTGAGATGTGACCGGCATTGGTTACTAAGATGAATTTTGGGTGGACAGCAAGCTGTCAAGGTGTCTCAAGCACCCATATGGAGGACTGAAGTTGTAAGTAAGTTCTTAAATTCGTCATTTCCCTTCTTTACACTACTTGCTGCTTACTTATGGCATAGGACCAGGAAGTTATTGAAGAAGCAGAATAGGTAGATCCAGGAAACAGTGGGAGCTAGGCATGGATGAGGATGTGATTCCTTAGAGGATAACCAAATAGGTGTTTTGGGTAGAGTGGCCAGCTGGAAGTAAGCATTGAGAGACGAATGGATGTTCAGGATAAAGAAGAGCAGAAATGGATACATGAGATGGAAGATCAGGGTATATGGTCTTGTATTAGCTGCAGGGCAATGGAGGTTTGATCATTGTGTTTCTCTTTACCAGATTGGATAATATTAGCTACATTATCCTATTTCTGTATGATGTGCTTGTTGCAAGGTTACATATACAGGTATTGTTGAACTAAAGGTAAAGCTAGTTCAGGTGTTTGTCATGGAGAATCTGGGAGCAACAAGATTCTTTGGCATGAGTGTGTTCTAGAGACATGGTAGGTCATTTGTTGACTTTGTTTCAGGATGATTGTGTGAAATCGGTTAGCACGCCGATGGTTGGACAGTTCTATGAATAGGTGTCCTGACTCACATAATGAGGTTAAGTGCATGGTATGTACTAAGCTTGAGTTTTCCCAAGTAGTGGGAGTTGTCACAAGTTGGAACCAATCCGAGAGAGAACCATTGGAGGGCAGTTTAGTAGATTCTTATAGGGACTAGCAACAGGTGCACATGTTATGCAGGTTCAGGTTATTTTCTACATGGTTTGTAGATGTGAATGTGGCAGGTGATTTGGATGACAGGTTTTGCACTACAGGTTTGTGGTGGTTGGTCTTCAAGAGTGATCTTGAGGAGGGATACAAAGCCAAGGGAACAAACTAGACGAAGTACAGGTACATGTACAGGTTGCAGCTGTTTATCTCCAAGTGGGAGATTGTTGAGTTGTGGAGCTAAAAGCTTCAACTCTTTGCAAACAGATGGAACAAGAAGGTTGCTAAGATCCAGGAGAACTGGTGTCGGTAGTAGGACCAATGTTGGTCGTGACCAGTGCAGAAGGCCACCGGTGACGACAGGGAGTCGGCCGACGTCGGCAGAACCAGACTAGCAGGGACCGACGTCGGTCGCCTGTGTGTTCCAGAACTGCTCGTTATATAGACAATTAGTTAAGTGAACAAAGTGTTTGCATGTAAAGGCCAGTTAGAGTCTTTGGCTGTGAGGATAATTATCTAAATTAAGAGTCTAAATTAGTGTTTGAGTTAGGGATCTATTTATAGACCCATTGGCATGTATTGTAATTAAGCATGAGATAGAAAGGATTGCAAGTAAGTTGCTTCCATTGTAAGATCATTGAGTTGCAGGTTGTTGCAAGCTCATAGGGGATCTACATGTGAGTATGGTCTGTTGAATTGTAGGTTACAGGTTCATGGGAGATCAACTTGAAGTACTTTTGAGTGCTTGGTGAACTGGCAGGATTATTACTGACTAGTTGGAGAGGTGAACACCAATTCTATTTGTGAGTTGGTTGTTGGGACCATTTTTTGTGTAGGAGAGTGTTGTGTGTGAAGAATTACTGTACACTTGAGGTGTGGTAAACCTTTGTAAGGTGAAAGAGTGTGGAGGCTCTTGTATTCTTTTCTGTAAAGTGTTAATACAAGATAGTGTATTGTCGCTCATATTCTGTGCTATTGGTGAATTCTAGCTACTTGTGTTTCTGGTTATTTCCGCATTTATAATTGCTTATATTTGGTAATCATATTGTGCTCTTTCTGAGGAGTAAGATCCAACAAGAGGAATCAGAATAGAGGTGTGTTTGTTCTTGGACTTTCCTGACAGAAACCTTTGAATGGTGAAAAACCCCACACTAATATTGAAATAATTAAACAATAACCCCAAATCATAATATCATGAAGAAGCTAGGAGAATAATGGTCCTAGTCCAAGATAACATCAAGGATGCAATAGCAAGACTAGGTCAACAAGATTGAGTTGTGTTGTAAATAATGTGTAGAAGAAAGGGAGAAGAAATCTCATTATAAAGAGATAAGAGAGAAAAGGAGTTACATGTGTAAGATTGATAATGTGTACCAAGTGTCACTAATCCTCTTAGAAGAGGGGAGGATATCTGTGCCATGTGCGGATAGAGGATTTACATACAAGTAACTACAAATTCAATAAGTGGACTAGAGAGGTGAGTGACACCTCAAAAGGCTAGGATAAAGTGTATTTATAAATATAATAAATGCACACACAAATAAAATAGACTTAGGATAAATTTAAAATTATAGGAAGGACCTAAATAATACTAATTCTCCAACAACTTTGGGGTGTCATACATGTGTCTTTAACTTAGCTAAGATTTCATCGACATAGTCCTCAATAATATCATGCATCATGTCATTCAATATGATAGTCACAACATGTTGTTAAGTTGAATTATCATTATTCAAGACAAATGACATTACTTGATAGCGAAACGTCCCCCATGGAGTGGTAAACATTATTTTGTGCTCTTCTTCAAGTGCAATTTTTTTCTGATTATATCTCAAAAAACTCTATGAGGGATAACATTTCATACTATATCATTGAGTTGACTTTAATGTACATGATTGGCAAATGGAAGTAATATTTATGGCATCTGTATATATATATACACACACACACACACACACACACAATAAAATTCAATTTGGTATCTTTATTATTAGAAAAATGTTTGAGATCCATTCTGAGTAATTCAACAGTCTAAAAACCTAATCCCAATAGCTTTTCTAATAATTTTTTAATCAAGATAAAAATAAATGAATGCATTTTTGCATCTTTTATTTGATTAATTTATCATCTTGATGCATGACAATCCAATGTACCCCCAAAGATGGGTTTAAACCTGGCATGACTACATAAGAGCATACAAAGATGTCAATGAATTCCTTCAGGATAATAATAATGAGTTCACACTCCTCAACATTAAGGAACACATATAATTGAATTATTTTTGGATCATCATAAGATCCAATGTTTAATTCCATGGTATATTCCACAAGGAGTGTAAAACCATCTTCAAGAATAGTTGGTAATGAATAAATTTGATCATGTTTAGCTATTTCAGATCCTTGTGGCTCACCCATGTATGAAGAATAAAAATTGGCCATGTATGATAGTGTCTAGTTAATAAATTATTCAAAAAAGTCCTAAACCAATCACTTAATGATTTTTTATTCCTCTAAATTGATTTTTGAACCAACTGTAATACTTAGACTTGGAGGACATTGAGCTTCCTGAGGAGGTCAGTGAACTTCTCCTTCCAAGGAAAATTGAAATAGGTTTTCACCTAGGGAATCATCTTTTTATTTACTTTTTACTTGATCCAAAGTCACCTCAAGATATTTTCACCATAGGATATTTATATTTTACTTTTTTTGTGACCAAGGAAGTGTTTCTTCTCTCCAAAGTAGGCAATAGGGTCCAATATGAACTCAAACCCCTATTTATGATCACCAACTTGAAACCCATATTTGAGACCCATTAACTCAAAAATTGAATATTCATTATAAAATTAATATAATGGTATGATAGAATATTTTTGGTCCCTATCCATTAGGTTGGTATAATATAGCGAAAGGGGAAAATGAGTTGTGATGGTAAGGATGGCATTGATATCAAGTAAATTAGTATTGTGAAACTTATTATATGTGTTATAATGGGGCATCATGTCACTTTTAGGATTTTCTTCTTGATTCAATAAAGTAGTATCACTCTTTAAATCTATGGGGTCACCCCCAGGTGGTGTGAATCTAAACCTCAATTTCCTATATGTTTTATTTTAGGGATAAGTTTAAGAATGCCTTAATATTTTTCCCTAGAACTTTTCCTTTATAGTCATGGTTGTCCATGGATCTATTAATAATGTGGGGTATTTATCAATTTAAAATCACACAAAAAAATCACCATTGTATAACCAAGATCCTTCATAACTAGTAGGTCTACTATGGTTTGGTGATGTATCTTTTACAAACAAAAATGGCTAATTCTTATGAGAATTTGGTTTCTTTTTCCATACTATTTTGGGCCTAGAAGGGTTTGTGGTTAGTTTGGGTATTCCATATGATTTATAGGACTTTGGAATATTACCAATGTGAAAATCATCATGAATGATATATGTGGCAATGTCAATCTCTTCAATGGTAAAGTGAGAGGAAATTGATATAGGAGGTGGATTAGAAGAAGTAGATGTGAGGTCACTAGGGTCAATGTAATTAGATTTTGGAAACTTGAGAACTTTTTTTTATTGTCATTTCCTAAAACTTCAATGATAGGTCAATAATTATAGTTTTCATACTTGGATTCTATGTTATTACAACACTTTAATGGTTGTAAATCTCTAGGAATAGTGACCTCTAATCCAAAATGAGGGAATTTTATGCATTGGTGTAACGTGTAAGGGACTACTAATACTTTATAGATCCAAGGAATACCAAAAAGTAGATTATAGGGAAAATTTATATCAATGACATGGAAAAGGGTGTCATGGTTGACATGCCTAATAATGGTAGGTAGACAAATATCACCTTAAGATTCCCTTTCTATATTATGATAGGATTTGATCATGAAGTTATTTGGATGCATATTTGATGTTGTATACCTTAAATATTGGACCAATTTAAATGAGTCTATATTCAACCTTGAACCATTATATATGAGAATGTATTTAATTTGGTGGTGGTAAATGATGGCTTTAATATATAATGGATTATTGTGGAGGGTACCAAGGGATGACATAATACTTTAAACAAATGTAAGTTATTACACTGGAGACAAATGCAACACAAGTGCTTAAAATAATGACATTCTGTATATTGGACTATTAGAGAAGGTAGTTCAATATTATCTTATAAACTTATAAAGTACACAAGAGATCTATGATGGAAATATATGTGGGGGTTTTGCTTAATTGTTAACCAATATCATATTGTTTCTCAATAATAGTGTGAGATAGCCTAGATTTATAAGATATGAATTCTTAAATTGGATTGACATTAGAAGAAGGCAAAGGGCCTTAAAGGGTAAATCTTGGATGTCTAGTTTTGAATTCATAATTTCAAGTTGCAAGAGATTTATTTTAATTAGAATAATTAGGTGGAAGCTTATGAATAGTAATTTGTGAAGATTAAGGAATAATTAAGTTGCTATGACTTGGTGTGGAATTACCTAAGGATGAAGGTGAAGGTAATAAAATAGAAGGAATAATACTATGATGAGTGTTAGATGATCGCCTTAATAATAATTTAGTTACATTTAATATGCTACAACATCACCATAATAATACATGACATGATGAAAACTTATTTGGTTGGATAGAGTATCATGATATTTATTATGGTTGGCTTGATTTTGATTCTAGTTTTGTTATTTATTTTGATAATAACCCTAGAATTGATTTTAATTATTTCTTTTTATTGATTTTTGTGCTTTGGGAAGGTATCTTTATAAATACCCATATCCTAGTTAGCATTGGGATTTCTTTTCCAAACCCACTTTCTCAAATTTTGAGCAGATCTTACATAACATGCATAAGTTACACACATATATGGATTGTGTGGCTAATGACGTGATGTTATTCATAGTACTCATTCTCTCTATACCAAACTATCACGGGTTGACCCTATGGAAAGGTATGTATAACTCACCAAACAATAATTTAAATGAAACTAATTTTTGAAAAACCACCTCAATGGGCTCTACCAAGTTATTAAAAAATCTATTTTGTAAGTGTCCCCTTCATGGGGGGGGGATATTTATAGGGTGATCAATGTATTTGGTGGGGTATTTTTGATAGGAAATGGCTATACCATTTGCACATGTCTTGATTCTTTGAACCCATTACCACCCATGTTTTTATTTGTAATGAAGGCCTTAGGTTTTTCAGTTATACTTACTTGAATTTGTGTTTGAGTCTGGGTTGGTGTTTGGGCTTGTGAGTATATCTTAACTAAACCCTCAATAAGTGCCTTTTCAATCTACACCCCCTTGTCAATGATCTCTTCATATGTTTTTGTAAAATAAAATCCTAGATTATAGGCACCTTAACATTTAGATTATGTGCAAAAAAATTTGCTAATTATTTATCAAGTATATTGTGTTAACATAAAATCACTATGGATATCCACCTTTGCAAAAGTGTCAAAAAAAATTTCCACCCTCCTACTTAGCATTACATAAATTAACTCTATTCGACTCATGATCTATGTTATAGGATAAGTGACTAAAAATATTCTGATAAGTCACCAAAAAGTGGTTATTAATCCCTTTGGTAGTTTTAGGAACCACTCTAAGTTTTATCCACCTAAATTTCATGGAAACAAGAGAAACATATAGATACTATTAAAAGGTACCTCTTGACACACAACAAAAATACCTATAAATACTCTCTTGGATCACCCTTCCTTTTATATTTTTAAAATTTTGGTAGTTCAAAATGTGGTGGGAAAGGTATTTATATAAATATGTGGTCAAAAATTTAGGGGTATATTCCATCAAACTTAAACTATTTGCTTTAGTTACCTATTTGAACTCCTGAGACTATATATTTTATTGTATTCCACTCTTGGATAATGAAAGAATTTTATGATGAAGGGAAGGTATTTTATTGATTATTCATGGATTGATGGGATTTATTTGTGCTGGCATAAGTAGGGATGGATCCCCTTTATGTGGTTATATTAAGGATATTCACCATATAACCTGAATCTTGAGTTTGATAAAGAACTTATTAATAGTTCAAATGGGATGGGAATTGGTAAGGCATTATTGATTTAGAAGAAACTATTATTGATTTTGAGGAATTTATTACTGTGAATCAAAGAGGATACATTTTTTGTTTACAAAATCCTTTGTTGTTTTAAATTAGAATAATTAGGAAATGTGTGTAATGAATTAGTTATAACTTGTTGTAGTGGTGGAGTGTTTACATCTTGCATTTGTGGATTGTTAGCAACTTATTTCATATTAAAAAGGACTTCTTGGTGATTATAAAAATGTTACATGTCAAGTGCATCTTTTTTTGAGTCATTCATTATAATTGCCTATTTATAAAGAGCCGAGGGGTTTATGTTAGACATACAATTGACCAAGGTTTGTTGTGGTTATTTAGGCAACTTATTTTGGTCTATAAATGTGGTATTATTAAATGAGATTTTATCTAGACAAGTCATAAAATTAGATACAAGTTGATCTAAATATCATTGATTAATGTTTTTTCATCATGGAAGCAATAATTTGACCATTTTGGGATAGGTCAACAAGTTGCCCTTTTCCTTTACTAGACAATATGATAACTAGTTTTGAACTTTGGGTAAGAGGCTGAATTTAGGTAATAGTTACTTCTTAAGGTGAATCCTCTACTTCAACAAGGCTATTTAATTGTTTTATGGGGAGTTTAGGTGGGAGTTTAGCTTTGAATTCTAGTAGTATTATGATCACTTCATTTTTATCCTCACATTTCGATTTTCAAATTGGCCTTGACTAGATCCTATAATGGGAGGAAAGTCTTGAAACACAATTGGGTGATCTTCCCAATCCTTTCTATTTTTATAATTCCTAAGGTAACCCTAAAGATCATTGAAGTTTTCCTCCTAAAAACTAGGGTCATAAGAGGTTTCATTGTGAGTGTACCTAGACATGTTTGAAATGGTACTTGTATTGGAGAAGTGTTGGAATTTAACCCTAACTTTAGAACTTTAAATTGGAACAATATCGAATGGTTTCATATTTTATAATTGGATTTAATGTAATAAAATCTATGTTTGAATCCAAAATGGAAAGGGCAGTGTAATAGTGCCAAATGACATAAAATTGTGCTCTAATTTGAATGCATAACAAAAACAAAATGTAATAAGGATGGATCCAAAGGTGGTAGCATAACACCTTAGTGTGTGAATATGTCAATATGTGTTTCTATACTTTTGTATTTTATAGAACTTGGCATATTTTTTAAATGTGGTTGTGAAGACAAAATAGGTTTTTATCAAAATACTCAATTAATTATGAATGTACCTTATGAAATAACATGGGTTTACAACATAATCACTAATCCTTTTCATATAATATCCTTTGAAAGGATTAAAATTTTAATGGTTCACTAAGTAATTAAAATAAATTTTGGTGGTGTTTAATTCCATCCCTCTCTCAAATGTCAGTATGAAAATGTAATCTTCAAGGGTTGATACCTTTACACCCCTATATCAATTAGAATTTCCTAGCAAAAGTGGTTTCTATTCTATATTTTTTTTTTGGTTTTTCAAATGGTCCTCAGAGGGCACAAATTATTCAATTGTATGTCAATACTTAACAGGGTTTCACCAAAGGTTCTAGTCACATTGAGACCACTTCATTCATAGGATTTTAATGAATTGGTATTGGTTGACTCAAGCTCTAAGGGATATTCTAGCTAAGACACCACTGTTATTAACTCAATTTATATACCTCATCAGATAATGGGGTTGGTAAAAATGTTAGGTAATGGCATCTTAGTCACCACAAACTAAGAACTCATAGGAAGGTGATGAAGTCCACCCTGTGCAGTCAAAAAATAAAAATGGAAAGATGTGTTTTTTTTAATAATTTTCAAGATCCCATAGATGGGCAAGAGAAGGGCATACTTCTAAATATTTAGTTAGACAAGAATAAAGTAAGCTAGTTCTTTTAGTTACCTAGGATCCATAAATAGGGCAAGGGGACAGCATATACATTATATTTTATGAAAATAAATTAGATATCAAAGTAATTTAATCAAATCACCAAGTGAAAGTGTTTTTATAAGTATGAAATCAAAGTGTATTTTCCTTTTTAATCACCAAATATAAATATAAATCAAATTTACCTTATTACATGTGTAAAAAAGAATTTTACAATATCAAAACCTATAAGGAAATGGATTAAGATTTTGAATAATAATTATGACTATCAAAGGAATTTAGAATTTTATAGTTTTAAGACTCAAGAAAATTCAAATATGGTGATCTCATCATTGTATAGGATGATCTCATTTATTAACATATCAATATCACCACTCTATAGTGAATCAAAAATATAGTTTTTATCTATCTCAACAATTATCAAGAGGACCTAACCATTTTATAGGATGAGTTTACCATTACAATAAATAGAACCATAGAAATCACAATTATCTTTTGGGTGACCTTAATGATTAACATTTCAATCGCACCATTTTTAGATTAATACCACTAATTTTCTATTCAATTCCACCAATTTTAATAAAACATAGTGAAGCCACACAAAGTCATTATTTAGTAAGATGATATCATTGACTTACAAGTCAAGTTTGTCAATATTCAAGATAATCCCATTGATGCACTGGTCAATCTTGCTAATCTATTTAAACACACAAAAAGCAAAAAGAGTAATAAAAAGGAATCCTACCTTTTTCATGTCAAATTCACCATTCATGGTGGTGATATCATTGATTAGTAGGGTAACCCCACTAATAATAAGAATGTGGAACATGGGAAAGTCATAAGGAAATATTAGATTTAAAGAACAATCTGATCTTGTAAATATAAGACTAAAAAGGCTTAGAGAGAGATTTATTGGTTGTGTATTCCTACCAAGCATACCAAATGTAAACATACATATCAAGAAGAGGTTAATTCTTTTTAGTATGTAAAACAAGAATTAATCAATATAAAATCTAACTTCTTAAGTGTGATTCTTAGATTGGGAAAGTTCTATGAAATAAAGAATAAATAAAAATAATAAATTAAATATTCCTTATGGACTCTCTAAATTAAGATCACATTCATGATTTTGATTAGATCTAGAGGTTTAAGTCTTTAGTATTGTCATGGTGCAATAGCCATCAATACTTTCCCAAGCACTATCTAGTATGATTTGTGGATAAATTGGAAGGGAATAGGTGAAACTTTTGGAGGATATTTTGTAGAGTTTCTTCGCACAATAAAGCTTAATTTTAGTTTATGGTGTCCCTTGTATTTATAGGTTTGGAAAAATGATAAGGACCATCCATATCAATAGGAGAATCAAGGGCCCAATATTAGTCAAGTTTGGTGGATAAAATGCATTCAATTTTGGATTTAATATTATAATTAATAAGCATGGCTCAACATTCTTGATATTTATTGTATTTATGTTGGTATTTTAGATTCTTGACTTTTGTGGCTATTGATGTCATGATGATGTCACTTTTATATATTTTGATGAATTTTTGAATTTAAAAAACTACATAATCATCCAATTTCCATCAATTTTTCAATTAACCATTTAATTTGACTTACTTAGTTAAGTAATCATGATTAGTCTTTTTGCAATTCTCAAAATTAAATAAATTATGATACACAAGTGGTCAAAATTATCAATTTGTTAGGTCATAATTTGACTAGAGATTTATTAGAGGAAAGTGAGGATTGTGTACTATGAATTTCCCCAATTATGCATGCTTTAATACACTTAATAAATGGAATGTGATGTGTCCACACAAATTAGAGTGTTCTACTCCAGTTTATGTGTTATTGAGGGAAGTCATTTTGACTTGAAATTTTGACATGGTAGTGGTAAAAATTAAATGTATAGAGTATGTATATATTCAAAAAAATGAAAGACATATTTTCAAAGAACTAACTAATTCTCCAAGTTTTGAATAATTATTTTGCTTAAATTATGTTCTTCCTAGTTTCATTTTATATGTTCACTTTCATTTCTATTAATTTTTCTTATATTCTTATAATTAATTTTATATATTCTCTTTGAGATAACATTTCTTATAGTTATTTATTTGAATCTCTTATTTTAATTTAGCATTATGCTATCTAAACACCTATAGGTTTTATATCACACTAGACCTAATACTTATCTAGTTTATCAAAATTGGGGAAACAACGAAATGCTTAAGTCCTAATTATGACAAACTTCTAGGTGAAATAAAAAAACATTAAGATATAAAATAAATTAAGTATTTATTATTTGGAATTTTTATATATTTGGAAAGATTCCAAAAGGGGGAAATGCAAGAAGGAAATAACTTAGATAGAAAATAGGAATACAGGATTGATATTGAGACTATAGATAAAACTTTGTGACTATGTGAGGTGACTATTAATTAGGAATATGGATTTTCTAGATATATTGAAAATAATATGCTAATAAGACTTGGTTGCATTATGTTGTCCATAGGGAACACTAATGTCTTGTAAGGTTTTTTATCTCTATGGTAAAATTATCGTATGCATTGTACATTGTAGGCTTTGTGTGTGTTGGATGTGTTATTATATACAATTTCTAATCCTTTGTGTACCTTATTTTTTACTTGTAACCCTATCTAAATAGACCATGAATGGTAAATAGAAAAATTGGTTACCAATTGAATTTTTTATAGACCTCAACACTCCCTATGTTGAGCATTGAATAATTATTAATACTATGAATAGGGATAAAACTCCATATGTCTCTCCCATCCTACAGTGGTGTGTGTGAAATATTGGTGTAATGTTATATTTTAGTGCAATCCTAGTGTGATTAATGTACTTTATAAACTACCTATAACTTTAGGGGTGTACACAAACCTAGATTAGGTTTATTAGGGTTTTATATACTCATAATTGGGAGAAATATGGAAGTATTTTTATATATCTAATAATTATTTTAGTGTTTTATAATATGGTGTTAGCCTCTTGCCATCTAGCAGGTGAATGAATGGAAAATGTGATTGTATAGTGAAAATTTTGGAATTAATTTAGATAGGGATAGTGAAATATATGGGATTATGTGTTGATTAAATTTGAATTTGAGTAAGGAGATGTTTTTTGGCATGAGGACACAACCAATGGATTTACATACTATTAGTGGATGGGATAGTTCTCAAATATCGACTTTATATTAATAACATAGGTAGCTAAGTTGTAAGTGTAAACTAGTTTATAGATGAGATTATGATGTCTATAATTTGAAATCATAATATCAAAGTTATAATTTTCTTAAACATTAAGGGTCATTTGCATAAAAGTGAAGGAAGGGCATTTAAGGAATGTGAAATTGGCCTAAGGTAAGTGTGTTTGAAAACATGGTCATAGGTGAATTTATTCATCATTAAATTTTGAGTTATATGACTATATTTTCTCCTCTTTTAATCTAAGAATGCATCAAATCAAAATTACTATAGTAAAATAAAGAGAGTTATACATGAGTTTACCTATGTTGATTAGGCTTATATGTAAACCATACACTAAACTTTGAGTCATATGAACCTACAATTATAAATCATTCCTTAATTAAGATGAAAATTTGAAATTAAAATACTAAGATATTATAGATCAATTAACAAGGAATGATTACACATGATTGGTTATGAAAAAAATTGCATTTTTTATGTGAAACTAGTGAATAGAGAGAGTAGGACCCTTGGATATTTCTATTTATTAAATATCTTGTATTGGTATATGCATGCTCAGATCTTAATTTATAGGTGAGTGTGATTAAAAACATAATTTTTCCTTTAATTCATCATTTCAAAACTCAAGTAAGGTAGAGTTTCTTTTAATTTGTATATAAATTCTAATAGACTATTATGGTGTAAAAATCAGTGCAAAATAGGTGAAAAAGGTGAACAAAAAGGTTCATTTTTGTGTAAAAGTGGCACAAAACTAGTTTAAAATATAATTTGGTGTAAGTTTGATGTATAACATATATAATGACAAGTATTTCCACTCCATTCTTGAAATTTTTATAAAACCTAGGTAAGGATGTGGTCATGTGCCACACATATGCCCAAAATATAAAATCCTAGTATATTAATATTGGGAATGAGTATTATAAAGTAAATTTATTATAAAAAAATTGTGTGATAACATATAATACATTTTGAAAGTGATGCCCCAAACTGAGTAAAATCTTGGATAAACCTATGTATAAAACTTGAAACATAGTTCTAAGAAATATTGTAATTGATATATACACTGAGTGACATTTTAAGAAATATAGAAACTATAGGTTTATGAATATTAAGATAATAGCATGTTTTTATGGACATGGTTTACCTATGACCTTATCCAAATGGATCATTGTTGTCTAAAACTACTTTTCAAGCATGACCAAGGTATCAACTATGATGAACTAAGAAAATTAAGTATTATTTTTTCTATGTAATAATTTTTTTCAACATAGTTTCTAAGACAATCCATTGTGTATTCCCCCTCTTTTTATGTGATATGTATAAATTGTGCAATAAATTAACTCAAAATAAAAAATTATTCGAAAATATGCTATAAAAAATATCGAAATCTGAGTAGTAATGATAACATTGAAGAGCATAGAATCATTATATGTAATAATAATAATAATAATAATAATAATAATAATAATAATAATAATAATAATAATAATAATAATATAAGATGCAAGTATAATCCAAGCATATACAATGTCATGTCTAGATATATGTTTTCAATTAATCATGCAAAGATAAAATGACCAAAAATGAATATTGAAAACTAAATAGAACAACATAGGGAGGATGCATGATATTGATGATGACATCAAAAAATGGGGAAGATGCCTAATTTCTATTATGGCATAAAAATTTGAGAAAAAGTGTCATTGCCATGATGCACACAAATAAATAGTACATGAAAATCACACAAATCATGAAAGATAAGTCTAATGGGACACATACAAGGGACATATTCAAATTTCACACACGTAAAGACATATAAAAAGGGCTTATAGCTACAAACAAGGACATGTTAAAATTTTAAAAATCCAAACAAGTGGAGCACACACAAGATATGAATAATAAAATTAAGCATGAAAAACATGCATGAACATGTGTAATTGAGAAACATAGGTAATTTTTAACGTCAAAATATTCAACAACTCAAGTATCTATTAACAATGTGAATGTAAGTGAGAAATAATGATAGCCTTATTTCAATGTATTGTATCTATAATATGAAAAATAGGCATACTCAAATAATGATATATCCTGAGTATAAGATACCCTAGTGAACTTGATGACATAAATGCATTTTAAGAATCTAGTGACTAGTTTGGATTTGATAATGTAGAGCCTCTATTCACTGGCATGAGTCCAATGGAATTGGACAATAACATAATGTGTTATTGTATAGGTATAATAGCTTTATTTGTGTAAAACTTTGTGTCAAATACAATATCATTACTACAAGTATAGCTGTAAATGGAAAACTATATGTTTTGCATTCACTCACATGCACTTGTTAAGAATGTTTTATATAAATTAGATATAGGTAGAAATATTGAGTATATTGAGCATAAATAAACTACACATATCATGCATAAGTCTTGATTTTTTAAATTTATAGAATATTAGATTTTATTAATTTTTTGAATATATGAAACTAATAAAGATACTAACCAAGGAATACTTGAAGGGACTCACAATAAATAGGTCATGTATCTATCGTAGGAAGGGAAACATGTCATGAATGGAAAGTGCCATACTATTGTGATAGAACTAAGCTGAATTCAAAATATGAATATCATTTCCCTCTATACCATAAGAGTCATTATCATGATGATGATGATCTATAACATACCATGCATCTTGTCAAGCATGATGAACTCTAGGACATTTTTGGAACCCATCATGAAGTTCATGAACTTTATGTTGGTTTTATATCTAAAGAACCCTTAGTGTAATTCAATCTCAATATATAACATGAATTAGTAGAGAGAAGCTCTCTATAATATATGACAAATCTCAACTAAAGTGAAATTTTAATGTTAGGCCTCTTTGGAATGGTAGACACTTTATTTTGAAATCTTATATAGGTTTAACCATTTTATGTTACTCAAGTGGAATATGTTTTATATTAACCATATCATGTGATTTTATAGGGTATTCATATGTGATACCCATAATTTTGATGACCTCATTAGAATATATATAGTTTAAACACATGTAAAATGTGTAATTAAATTCATAAATATATTGAATCTAATGGAAACCTAATAACATATAGAATACCCCTGTAATTTGTACTACTATAAACCTAGTATCCATGTTTGTTGAACCAACCTATAATAGTAATTTAACCCACCAATCAATCTCTGAATGTCACCATTATATGATTTTATTACCATTATCATCAAAATCAAATATTCATCTATGTATCCAAGATGATAGAGAAGTTTTTTTGTGTACATATTCATATTTGAACTATTATCAACCATGACACTCTGAATAGGTTGGTGAC
This sequence comes from Torreya grandis, assembly GCA_037957365.1. NCBI lineage: Eukaryota > Viridiplantae > Streptophyta > Pinopsida > Cupressales > Taxaceae > Torreya > Torreya grandis. Next base: position 837,809 of record JARHVA010005869.1, on the reverse strand, counting down.
CAATGTGAGATATAATGAAAAAAGAGTGTAAATATAGATTATCATTGAATATTTCATGATTTTTCAATGTAAGGAGTGGCCTATGTGTAACTAAATAATGGTACATATTAATAATACCATTCAGAGGATGATGTGCCTCTGTATGAGAATGATAATAATATGTAGGAGAGTGTGCATTGTATGTATAATACACCTTCATGTATCTACTTTTTCATGAATCATACAATTTTAAAAATGATCACTGAATATTTTCATCCCTTTACTTTATATTGGTTGTGATTTTTAATTGTCTATAGGTGTACCCACATCAATGATGTTTTCATCTATCAAATCCTAAATATTGTACCTTAAATTGATGCATTTATTAGTAATGTACCTTGGTTCTCTATGAAAATCAAAAAATGCTTTATGGTCAAATAGATTTGGAAGAGACTTACTCATGTCAAACTATTTAATGAGGGAGAGATATGAGGTTGCATTCCAATATCATTTTTAGTACCTTATAGTAAACTGGTAAACTATCTCCTAGGAGGAACTGATAATACAAATCATGAAGTCATTTTTAAAACTATATTTATTTTTAGTTTTGATCATTCTTATTATCATTTGGCCTCACTTTGTATGGTGGATTACATTGATTATTTTCATGATAATTAGAAACTAGGTTGGTTTCATACTTTAACTTGTTCATTGCCAATAATTTGATTTCTCTTTTTTTACTGTATGACACAATTATATGAATGAAAGAAACTTATTAAACATGATGAAATCATGTAGAGGTAGAAGTTATCTCTATCTGAAGATATAATTTTATACCCTTTCTTCCATTGGATTTGTCATCCTAGATAGCATGGTTATATACCTTAAGACATATTTTATGATATGCTCATTAAATCCTTGTTTGATTTGTGAAATATGAGCATATGATACATTTTTACTAACATTGATCAAAAAATGTACAAGAAACATATGTGAAAAAGGATTTAATGCATGTAGTGAATGATTTTTTAAATCATAGAACCATCTTAGGGCATATTTTTTTATGATTCTGGGGAATAACATAGTCAATAACCTATCATTGGATGCATAGTCCAAGCATGTTGCATGGAATGCTCTAAGATGTTGTTCAAGGTCACCCTTTATATAATATAATGTAATCTTAGGTTCCATGAAACTTGTTGGTAATGATTATAATTAAATATGTTCTTCTAATAGATTATGTAATATGGTGTGAAAATCAAGCACCTAATTAGATTCTAAAGCATCTTGCTCCAAATGTAACACCTTAGATCCCAGAGATTGATTCACATGCATAAGGGATTATACATCAAGAGAAGAATAATGTGTCCTAAAAAAAGGTAGTGTTTCTAGTGCTTGATTCTTAATTGGCATAATAACCTAAAAAAATCCTTGAGTTTCACCCATAGTAAATGGTGGTATAAAATTTGTATCAAATGATGTCAAAAAGGGAAAAGAACCCATAATATTAAAGATCACAGAGGATTGGCCTTTAAATGTCTTCCTTATTTCCTCTCTAATTTTTTTATAAATAAATATTTAATGTCTTGATTATTTTAAATAAATCCTTATAATTATATTTTATACATGTCATAAAATCTATTAATTTATTCTACCATTATGGTATTATCAACTAAAATTTGAAAGTATTCAACTTGAGGATAGTTTAATGTATTATTATGTCTAATACAGGTAGAAATAGTTTTATTAAATTAAAATATATATGAATAAAAACTTATAATATTAATGCAAATAAATAATTTATGAAATATAAAAACCCTAGGATAATAATTGGAAACAATAAAAAGGAGAGAAATCCTAGGAACATATATTGTTAGGGTTTTCAATATTAATTCAATAGATGGGTTCACCAATATGGTTTATAAAAATTGGGGGAATAAATAAATTCTTAAGTCCTAATTATGAAAAAAAAATCATACAAATAGAATATTAATATATGCATTAAATTAAGTATTTTTAATTTGAAATTTTACTATATTTGAAAAGATGTTAAAAGGTAAAATGTAAGAATGAAATAACTTGAATAGAAAATAGGAATCTAAGACTGAGACTGAGACTATATATCTAACTATATGACTATGTGAGATGACTATGAATTAGTAACATGGACTCTTTGGATCTCTAAATTAGTCTATAGTAATTAGACCTAGTAATGTCACGTATCTATAGAGAATGCCAAAGTCTGGTAAGCCTTTTTATCTTAGTGTGAAACTTATCTTGTGAAATCTAACCTATAGGCTATATCTGTGATATATGTTTATTTCACTATTTTGGAAGCCTATATGTTCCTAATTCACTTTTAACCCTATTTCAATAAAAAATTAATGATAAATGGACAAAATAATAAAAGGGGTTAGCAATTGGATTTGTGTTAGACCTCAACGCCCCCTATATTGAGTGGTAAGACTATAGTAGTCTATATTTATTTCATTCATTCACATTTAACCATAGTATTATGATAATGTTTCATACATAAATTTAATTGTATCATCTTACCTTAACCATTTTTTTGTGACTGGGGTAACCCAATCATTCTATGATCATTTCCATCATTCCCTATTTTTTGATTTCCATTTGAGCTCACCAAGATTGGTATTGATATTTCATTCTTTTCTAAGGTGAAAATATAGAATTATTTAGATGCCATGGTCTTTAAGTTCTCTCCTTAACTATTAAGCATAATCTCTCTTATGATAGTCATATCTAACACCCGTGTTTGGTTTTTCCAAATCCATATGGAGGAAAATAGACAAATCCAAAAGAGTTAAATTAGAATAAAGGAAATGTCAAAAGGAAAATAAAATATTAAAATTCAGATCACATGAAAAGACTTTAGTTTTTGTGCACATCTCCTACCTTATTCAAAGCTCAAACCATAATTGGCCTCATGATGGAGATGAGGTGCATTGAAGTGTGGTATGGTAGTAGATTAGGGTAAGAGGTCTAATTACATCATCATTTATTCCCACATCTTGTTATTAAAAGTTAAAACTCAATAATCGAATTAAGTTTAATTATGAGTTCACTTATTTATTTTGGAGTGGAAACTAATTGTGCATGTATAATTTTATAGTGCACAAATATAGTGGATTTTCCTATTTGTGAGATGATCACAATAATCACTTGGTTGTTATAAAATAATTTCACAAGTCTATTTAATAAGAACTCACATGTATTTTACTTTCATTGGTTTTGAATACCGACATGGATTATGTGAATACATATTGAGATACTTTATTGTGCATATTTACTATGTGTGAATGTTTGTGAGATTGAAATTGTGGTAATGGTGTCCACAAGAGATCCTAGATGGATGAGAATTAATCTCAATTTAGACATGGTATCATAGCTTTGGGGAATTCCAAAGGCCACACAATCTTTAATTTGAGTTCGGTATTGAGTACACTTCCCATCAACCCCACTTTATATGGTGCCCTCATACCCCACAAGGGGTTTTTTCCCTTAACCTCATTGGGGTCTAACACCTATAAAACCTTGTAATTTGGTCCCTTATTTAGTTATTTAAAGTGTTGAATATTATAGGGTGAGGTCTAATCTGATAGGCAGTCAAATCCTTTCATAAACACACTTTATTTCACTTGTGTTCATTGTATTTGTACACATGTAGATGCATTTTAAGTAAAACTCAATGTCTCACATTTATTAAGTACATTTTTATACCACTTATTATTTTTGGTAGTTCATTGTACCTCTTGTGGGACCAAATTATATTCTTAAAATGATTTCTTGATGGATCATTTGATGGGAAAATTTGATGATAAATTTATTATATTTTATTTACTCCACTCTTAATGAGGATAGTGAGCTACATATGAGCTCTTTAGCACCTTCACTCAGGGCTAAGAACCTGTAGATTACAATGGTTAGACATGATCCACATGACACTTTTAGATTTTATCGCACATTATTCTACTATGGACATTGCATCCACTCATATGTAGACATCTTCATCCACCATTTGTGTTCATTTGGGGTGATTTTCTAATCATTCATGGCATCATCAATAACATTATTTGATAGGACATTATCAGTGACATTCCTCCACCACTCAACATTTTTTATCACACAATGATCCTCTTAACTTTTGAATCTATTTTATTATTTGAGTTACTTCTTAGGTAGGTTTTGTTTTGCAATAGACATCTCTCATTTCATAGATGATATCTTTTATAGTTTGACCATATTGTGGAGGTTATTGCATCACTTGGTGATATTATTTTTAGGATGGGACCAATTTTTATCACAAAGTTATATCCTTAATGTGTGTGTGTTCAATGTTGAGAAATTTATTGTTCAATTATGTGTATATCCCATCAACACCAGAGACATCTTATTGAGATAAGTGTATCTCTATCTTTGATTATTGGTTGTCTCCTTCAAATTTTGATGCAGCTTATTCTCCTTATGAAGAGTAGCTAGTCTAGTGAATCCTAGAGTCATAATTTAAGTGTTTGAGTAGTTCTTGAGAGATTTGTATTTTTATCTTTGATCTTGATAGTCTCTTTCAGATTTGTTATGGAGCTAGATCTCCTTCTAAAGAGTAGCTAGTCTAGTGAATCCCAATGTCAACATTTAAGTTTTCTTAATGGGAATGGCCTACTCATATAGATATGTTTTTAGAGTCAGTACACCCATTTCATAATTATTTTGTGGAGGTTGAGTGTGCGTATACAACCTTAGGTTTCATACTCATTATTATCCTTTGGTGTACCACTGTAGACACTAGAAAACTATGTAACTATAGTTTTCAATGACTAAATAGCTTAGGGAACCCCTAAATACCCCATAAATATTCTTAACCCTTAAAAAACCCATTTTAACCCAAATAATCAGCATTTTCCTAGTCGCATAATACTATTCAAAAATACTATTTGAAATTAATATTCACTAGTCACTGTGGGACCCATTATCACTGTTCATGATGACATGGCAAGTGGCATGACATGTGAAATGGAATGTGACATGGCATGTGACATGGAAGGTGATTTGGGAGGTGATATGTCAAGAGACATGGCTTAGAAGTGATGTGGCTTGATGTGGAACATCATACCCCACATGCAACCCTTCCCAAAGTGATTTATGACCTCATTTAAGCATCAAAAGGGGCCCCATTGAAATATGGTGGATTTACCCTCAAGGAAAAATTATTCAACATGTATTTCACATGAAATTAACCTCTAAAATAAGATACCTACCTCTTTAAGACAAATGGCAACCATTTTTGTTTTCTTAACCCAAATGGGACTCTCACCAACCCAAATGGGAATCCCCACGTGCCTCATTTTGAATAATTCATCCAAAACATAGAAAATGGTGACATACCTATATTATTACACTTTTTACATGACTCTTCAAAACATATGCTATAAATTCCTCCCCTTTCTTTCACCCAAGGTTAAGTTGGAAAGTGGCAAATTAATAATTTTTGTTATTAACATTTTATTATAGGTTTTTGAAGGAGGTTATCCACTTGAGAAGGATGTCATCCTCATCTTGGAGGAGAAAATATTGAAATAATTGAATCTCTATCAAAATCACTCTAGGATTTCATAAAAAATATCATCAACACCATCATTGATAACCATCTCAAAGGTAACCTTGTTTATTTATTTCATTTAAAAGTATTATCTCCTTTGGCATTTTCTCTCTTTACCTCCATAACTTTAACCTTTCACCTCTTATTTTTCACCTTTTTCACTTAATTCATTAATTTCCTTGGCCATGTTTACCCACTTGACCCTTTTTACCTCTTTGCCATAATTCACCCCCTTGACCCCTTTTGCCTCTTGGCCATATTTACCAACTTGACCATTTATCCCTTTTAACCTTTTCCCTTATATCTTATTTATCATTTTGACCATCACCTTATTGATCATTTCAATAATTTATCAACCTCAACCAACCCATATTTCCCTTTTTACTATTTTCCAAACCAAAACCATAGCATTGCCTTGACTAAACTTTTAGTGTTTGCTTTATTTAGTCATTTTCTTAGCAAAGCATCCATATTAATTGTATTTAATTTCAGATTTGATGTCATTTAATGAAATTATATTTTAGTTTATCATTTCAATTTAATTATCTAAATAAGGTGGATTGATAGCCTCCTAGGAAGCTTTCGCTTCTAGGACCTAGCTTATGCTAGGCAATCCACTTTACTAGTCTAAAAAAGAGGTTTTCTTAGTGTTTTATTATTGTAGGTTATTCCTTCCTAGCCGAAGATGAGTATCCACCATCGTTTAGATCATGTGTGCATTTTATACTAGGTTATCATAACCATTACCCTTAGTGATAGTTTCTTCTTTTCATACATAGAAAAAAGCATAAAATAGAGAGAAATATTTTGGTATGATCAATGGGACCTACGTATATTTCCTCCTTAATTGTTTTCTCATAAAAAAATCATTTATTTTGGGGATTAAAAATAAACCATTGGCATTTATTGATTGCTTTCTGATTTTAGTTAATTTAGTAACTTAGGAGGCAAAGTAATCTTATCATAGCATTCACACTTGTTATCACACACAAAATTGAAACATAAAATAATTTACACATCAAAATAATACTTGAGACAAGGACCGATCAAGATTTCATCACTTGATAGAAATGTTACCCCCTCCTAGCTATCACACTTGGATTTCACCACCAAGAGAACCAACTCAACTCTATAGTTGAGTATAAACTCTGGAATCGATATATATTGGCTAAGCACCCACACTGCTTATAGGATCATGAAGTGAAGGGAGTAAGCCCCAAAAACCAAGCCACATACTGAAGTTCAACATAGATCTTCCTTTTGAGTACCTAAATAACCTAAAACTATCCTTATACTTCCACTTTAGTTCACATTTTTCAAACCAACCTCCCTTATCACACTTTTTAAGGCATAAGCCAAAAGTGACGTAAAAGTAATCCTAAAGATAAAATGTGCTTATTAGTCTATGTATTGATTACTTTGATATTTTTGGTTTTGATTTTTATTTGAGGTGTGAATGTTGCATTAACATTCCCTATTTTTTCATATGGTTTCATCTAGACAACAAGTGAGAAATCAAAACAACAAACCACTACCTTCTTCTTCATCTATGGAAAATACCTCAAATGTTGACAAATCTCCTTATTCTTCACCTCACCATTCTCCTAAACCATATTCTCCTTCTATAATCCTAATAATATCTAGGGGATATCCCAATTTTAATGCCCTCCTTGGCAATAATTTAGTGGCCTTAAAACATTTCCTCATCGTGCCTCACTTGCTTTAGTTCTTTATTTCAATCTTTCTCTTGGCATGCCATATCATCTTATGGTAGGTACCACTTCAACCCAACCATTGACCCATACATCTTCCAACACCCCATCTACCCAACCTCAAACCAATTTTCCACCCCACAAATAAACACCTCCTATCACACCCCATGTGGGTTCAACCTTGCCATTTGTTACCTATACCCCATCCACAAGTGCATTATCTTTCATTTTGACTTCTATCTTCCCTTTGGTTTCAACCAATCCCTTAGCCATAGTCCCACTTCAAAGCCTAGTTCTCTCCATACCTCAAAACCTTCCCCCAATTATCACTAGAATAGTTACCCAACATCAACTTTCCCAACTTCATCCTACCTCAACCCTACCAACCACATCAAATTCTCAACAAGTACCTATGACAACATACCAGTATGTCACTCACCTACAAGGTTACATGCCACCCTCCACCCAAGCTTTCATACCAAGTAGTTATTATGTCCCACAATATAAACCTCTTATCACCACTTATTAATATGTGGCTTCTTCAACACCTTCTATTGCCTATTCATACATTGTCATAACCCAACCCCAAAGAAATGTACATCTTAAATATATAGCTTACCAACCTCAACCTGATATAATCAAAATGATAATAGACAAAATGACTAGTTTGGAGTCATCCATCTCCACCTCAACTAATATTTTGTCTTACAACCAAATTTTTAATGAGCCTATCCATCCATCCATCCATCTGTGACCATTCACACTTACCCTCAATAATGGGAATTTCCCAAATTTTAAAAATTCCAAGGTAAAGAGAATCCTCAAAAACACCTAAGAAATTTTTTTCATGCTTGTTACTTGATCACTTATGATGATTCTCTCCTCCTCTGTATCTTTCCCATGTAGTTATCCTGAGCCACCCTTGACTAGTATTGTGCCCTTCCCACTCATTCCATCATTTCTTTCTCTCAATTGGCATAAACCTTTTAGAACACTTATAAATAAACATATCTAAAAAGTTTTCCATTACTAACCTATACTCCATCAAATAATTTAAAGATGAATCCAGTATTTATTTTGTTGCCAGATGGAGGAGCCTCATCAATCAACTTACCTTCCCATTACCCAAACCCAAATTGATTAAATTATTCTCTCAGGGGTGTGTCATGCATATTGCTTGAACTCTCCAATTTCAAACCTTTAGGACCTTTGACAAAGCATTCACAATGGCATATAAATTTAAAAATCATACTACTAATGAAGGGAAGTTGAAGATTCAAAATAAAAATTCTAGTTTCAAATCCACTGACTCATCCACCACCAAAACCATGAACCCAACCAATTCTAAAGCAAAATCATCATCACATTTGGTTGTTCTCAAAATTACACCTCCTCCAACCATCAACTAAACACCTCAAACCAACAATCCTTCCAATTACAAAAACCTTACCCAAAACTAGGCTCCTTCAAAACCATTTACCTATATTGGGGAGTCTTATGCATCAATATTGGAAAAATTACCTAAATTCAATCTATTCCAACTTTCGCCCATCAATCCCCCTCAACAATTGAATAATTGTCACCCCCTTCCTAGGTGGTATAATGAGAATGATCATTGTGATTATCACTTGGTTGTTGGGCATGATGATGATATATGCAATACCTTTAAGAGCATTATCCATGACCTAATTGATAAAGGGGATCTTGTGTTTGATAACCCAAACGCTCCTTCCAACCAATCTCTTGATATTTTTTGAAAACCATTCCCAAATCATCCACCTTCAACCCAAAACCATGAAAACCAACGTAAATCCTCCAACTCACATAAGGCACATGTAATTAATATCATCAATAAATTCATTTATGAAAAGCTCATCACCTCTATCACCCAAATAGATTAAAACAATCCACCATCACTTATTTATATAGGTGCCCAAATAGAGGAAGTTGCTACCCTTTCCACTTCCTTGGATGAAACCATAGTTCCATCCACCCTTCCTATGGTGTAAATACCAAAGGAGATAACCATTCCATTATCCATTTCATCAAACCCTTTAATCTAAGTAGAAAAATCACCTACTTCTTTGGATAACCAAACCCAAGAAGAAACTATGCCTACCCTTCCATCTAAAATCATTACCCCCATTACTCCTATTACAAAACCAACTATACCTCCCTTGGAAACTATTACTAGAAAAACCTTACCCTCATCTTCCCAATCATCACCTTTGAAACCTTCCACCAAATATAAAAACATTGAAATCATTCCTTCTTCTTCCTCAAAGGTCTTGTACTTTGAAACTAATGATCAGAGAAAAAGCCCAATTATAAACATTTTTCTCAACTCATTCAAAGTTTGGAATTTACCTCACAACCTAAATTTGATAGAGCCATCTTTTGGCATCAGCTTGGACTCCCATATCAAAGCAAATCTAAACCTTCCACCTCACTTGAGTCTAACCTTAAGCCTATTGCTATAACTCCACCAACTACCCCTCTTAAGATTAACAGTGAACCATCTAACCTACCCTCACCTAAAATTTTCAAACCACCCTGTGCTTCTTTCTTCAAGCCATAAAAAAATTTAGGGATCCTTCTCATGCCTAATCCAACTCACTCTCCATTGAGATTGGATTTAATTATCAATGCAATCAAAGCCAGATCTAATTAAACCTATTAAAAAGGGAGTGTTTCCTAGGCCAAAACCTCAAGTTAGGCCCATACCACCTCATTCACCTTTATCCTCTATTTTGAGACTATATCCTTCCACCATTCCCATTACCTATTCTTCCAAAAAACATCTCCTCATTCTCCACCTATAACAACCCAACCCTCTAGTTCATCATCATTCCTTACCAGCCTTTCTCCATCCACTTTCCCATCCATTAAACACTCATCATCTAGACCTTTAATTCCTAAACCTATTATAAATATGAAAATTCTTCCTAAACCACAAACCAAACTCACTCCACTGACCACACCTCCTATCCAAAAAACTTTACCCCATAAGATCCCTACACCCAGAGTTTAAACTTCACCACCTTCTATATCTTTACCAAAATCTTATACAACCATTTTTCAGAGACTGTTACAAGCCTATGTCATTAGCTTACCACCAATCAAGCCTTTTGACTCCACTTTCAAAAAGCCAACCTAGTTCAAGGATAGTTTAAATTGTTTTTATCATAAGACCCTTGGGCATGATATAAAAAAATGTAAAGCCCTCAAATCAATTATTCCTAGCCTTTTGGAGGAACTTGATCTACTAGATAAATCTTTTTTAAGTCCCTTTCCACTTTTACCACCTATCCAATCCACTTATCAATCATCCACTTCCTTACTTCTTCCAAGGAGTGAAGAAGAGGAACTAAAGAAAGCAATCATCCCCCTTATCAATACCATTCATATGGTGACTCAATCTCAAGTTCAACAAAGGGATATGGGTAAAGCCATCCAAAAAAATGAAAATGGCAAGGCCAAGGTAGCCATTCCATGGTCTTATCTTTCAAGTCCCCGACCAACCAACCATACCCAAATAAATACACCTTCGCCTTCACATTCACACTCACAACCACCCAAGACTAAAGTATCCATTTTATGAGCCCCTTATTCTTCCAATGCATCTTCATTCATCTAATGCTTGGTGTTAAAATAAATTCACCAAACACTAGTCAAAATGAGCCTTTATGACCTAATTATCACCTCACCTTAACATCATCAAGCTTTAAGAAAAGCACTACATTATATAGAGGTTCAACCAAATGATCTCCAACATCTTGCATCTTTTATTGGATCCATCCAATATGTCACCAAGGTCATTTTTCAAGAATCAAAAATTTTGCCATATCATAGCAAAGACCCTGATCCCCCTCTTTTCATCACCACATCCATCAATCAGACATGTGTCAAAATATTCATGATTGCTGGGGGAACAAGTATCAATATCATCTCCTCCCATACTTTCGATCAACTTAAAAAACCTAAAAACTTCATGTCTAAAGGCTTGGGAGTTCTTTGATCATTCAATGATACCTTAGCTACCAATCTAGGAACAGTTTTTATCCACATCCATTTGGGGCCTTGAACTATTCCTAAATTATTTTATGTCATAGAAGGTGAGTTTCAATATAATGTTTTACTCGATTACCCTTGGATTTGAGCCATGGGTTGAGTCCCTTCTACCTTTCACTAATGTATCAAATTCAAACATGAGGGATAAGTCATTATAATCAAAGCTGATCTAAGTCCCTTTGCTTCCTATAATATGACATATCAGCCAATGACATCCTCATTTCACCTTCACCCCCTCCATAACTAACCTCTAACCGAACCACTACATCAACCCCACCCGCCAACACTTATGTCTATAATAATGAGGAAGCATACACTAGTTCAACCATCCCTTCATCTCAAATCCCAATAAAAAAACCCCTTGCAATCCACATTTCAATGTCTCATGCTGGGGGAATATTGACTCCTATCTTTGGATGCTTTCCCTTCTCTGCATAAATTTTAAAATCTCCAAAATGATCCATCTTATGATCCCAATATCAGTACCCTTTTCCCCTTTGGCCATTCCAACAACAGAACATATTTTTATGGGGGACTTAATAAGTCACTCCTTACTCTCATCACCATGCCTTACATCCAACCATTCACTTCCAAATTTTATTATCTTAGCAATCTAACCTTTTCCTAGATGTACCTTCATTGATGTGATTAGAAGGGCTTTGGTTTCAGACTCTATGAATAAGGGCCGCATGAACTTCCCCTCATTAGAACACAAAAACCTTATGAATTCTTTGGCTTGGGATACTTTCCCTTAGAAAAACCCACATCACCAAAACTAGTTTTCATCAATATCAATGAACCTCCAACCTCATCTCTCCCATTTAGAGAACCTCCAATCACACCAATTCTAGTCGGGAAACTTTTACCCCTATCAGCCTCAAATTTCCAATTTAAATAACCTTTACCCTTACCAACTCCATTTGAATAATCTAACATCATCCCATCTAATTTTTTTATTAGTACCATTATTTTAGGCCCACTAACCTATCATTGCAATGGACAAACTAAAATGTTTCCTCTAATCCACCCTAAAATGATCAACCATGATTCACACACCATCTATACCATTCAATGCTAAGATGATAATTCTATCCTCACCTACCTTGGTGTAGGAGACTTTTACATCCATAAATACTTCCCTCTAGAAGACTAAACCATGCTTAATGAATTAACTATTGATGCTAACTTAGGAACCCAAGAGAATCCTCGTATCATTAAACTAGGTCAATCCTTGGACTCGAACAAGCAACATGATTATCCTACCTTCTTTTAGGATTATATCATCACATTCACTTGGTATTATTAGGATATGCATGGGATTGACCCCTCCATCACCTTTCATAACATTGTTACCCATCCAAAGGCTAAGCCAATACAACAAAAGCTTCACAAAATGCACCCTCATATAGCTCTTCTCGTCAAGGAAGAACTCTAACATATTTTATCTATGAAATATATTTAACCCATTGACTACCCATAATGGGTCTCTAATACTTTTCCTATTACCAAGCCCACTGGGGGACTCCACCTTTGTGTGGATTTTTTAGACTTAACCTTGCATGCCCCAAAGATGACTTTCCTTTACCAAACATTGACCAAATAGTTGACCTTACTATAGGTCATGAGATGTTATCCCTCATGGATGGATTTTTAGGATACAATCAGATCTTGATTACCCCCTTAGACCAACAAAAAACTATGTTCATTACTCCTTGGGGAACCTTCTACTATAGGATCATGCTTTTTGGCTTAAAAAATGTAGGATCAACGTATCAATGAGGCATGACCTATCTATTCCATGATCTTATTCATAAAATTTTATAGGATTATGTGGACAATCTCCTTGGAAAATATAAACATCACAAGGACCATTTATCTATTCTTACTATCATTTTTGATCGACTGATCCAATTCCATGTTTGGTTCAATCCTAAAAAATGCATTTTTGGGGTTTTATCTAGAAATCTTCTAGCCTTTAGCATATGCCTTCATGGAGTTGAGATTGACCCTGCTAAATTCAAGGCCATCGTAGAAATACCTCCTCCAAAAAATCTTAAGAAACTTCATAGTCTATAAGGACAAATCCAATCTATCCATCACTTCATCTCTCAATTAACAAACAAATGCCAAGCCTTTCACCACCTCTTGAAGAAAGACACGTCTTTTAGATGGACCAAACATTTTAAATAAGTCTTTGATTCACTCAAAGAGTACTTACTCTCTCCACCTATTCTTATCCCACCTAGGGATGACCAGCCTTTCTACCTTTACATATCTGCCACTGATCACTCTTTAAGTTCCGTGTTGGTTCGTCAATATGAACAAAACAAGGAAAAAACCATTTACTATATCATTCACATGATTATAGAGTATGAGACATTACATACCCATCCTAAAAAGCTTTTTGTCATTCTCATTTTCTTTGGCTCTAAGCTTTGTCACTACCTTCTTAATCATAAAACATATGTTATCACTAACACTAACCCACTCAAGTATATGCACTCCTAACCATACCAAAATCAACGTGTGTCTAAGTGGGTCATGCTTATAGTTGATTTTGATATTGAGTTTATTCACCAAAAATACATTAAGGGGCAAGTCATTTTTGATCAATTAGTTGAAGCCCCTCTCCCAAATAACCATCACATTCCATTAACATTTCTTAATGAGTCTATTGCAACTCTTTCTCAGGGAGAACCCTCTTACCAAATGACCATATTTTTTGATGGCTCTAAATGTCAACATGGTGGGGGTGTAGGCATAATTCTCATACCCCTTCATAGTGAACCCCTTCCACTATCCTTTAAACTTGACTTTGAATGTACTAAAAACATGGCAGAATATGAAGCTTTGATCATCGATCTCCAAACTACTCTTGCCTTAAAAATCAAAACCATTTCTATCTTTAGTGATTCTCGACTCATGATTAACCACGTCAATGGGTCCTATCAATTTAAAAATTATATTTTACAAAATTATAAGATCCTCATTAATGATCATGACTAATCCAAGTTACTAATTTAAATTTTGGTAAGAATAGTGTAGATTTTCTCAATTTATATTAGTGTATAAATGTTTGATAGATAATTGAAACATGGTCAATAATATTGATCTTAATTTATGTTTATATGTTCTTAATTGATTGATATATGGTTCCAAAAACATATAATGTGAATGGGTTGATGTAAGTAAATTATTTTATTTTTAAAAATAGTAATTTCTATGAAAACTATGGTAACACTAGTCTCAAAATAGTAATGTAGATGTTACTGTCTAGTTTTGACATTAATATCTTGGAGACATGAATACAAATGTGGTGATATGTAACTTTTTGAGTAGGATATTTAAGTATTTTAGCATAAAATAAGATGTCCTTGTAGGTGACTAATTATAACCTAGAATTGGTTGGGCTCATAACTACAATACTGGTGTGTAGGAATGGATAATAAGAGTTGTCTAAAGATACACAATCCATGTAGGAGAAGTGTAGGTCAAAATTAACATTTTCAAGTGTCAAATACCAAATTTTAGTACCTAAAAATTCTCCTCTTTTATGTTAGTATAATAAAGGAATGCAAATACTATAGTAAAATTATAAGTTTATACATGAGTGTATAGAAGACACTTTGACTTTAATATAATTATCCCAAAGTTCAAGTTGTTCCAAGGAAAATATGGAATGAAAATGTAGTATTTAGTGTAAATATAATGAAATTTGAAGTATAAACTATACGTCAAATTTTTAATTTGAAAGAGCAAGGAAGGATTATGTATATACGTGAGTAAATTATGTTTCCTTGTAATTTGTTGGAGATGATGCTTCCTTGTCAAAAAGTGGAGCATTGTGTTTCCTCATTGAATAAATTATAAAACACATAAAAATTGATGGTGATCAATCCCCTATATTGGAATACATAATCCCTCAACCCACATGTATGTGGAATAGTATTAAAACTATTGATCACCACTAAACCTTGACTACACTAACTTAAATAATTATTCTAACTCTAATATTAAACTTTATGATGATAAGGTGGGAACCTCATGATGATTTGACTATAATTAAATCCATGGATGTTGAATATCACTAAAACTAAATGTAATTTACCTCTAAATTCATGAATAAACTGGTGCAAATAGACTTATAGATTCAAGTTTTATCCACACTTTAAAATACTAGAAAATTTTTGATAAATTTTTGAAAAGGTGAAAATGTCTAAATTTGGATGAACTAAAATCATGCCCCACTTAGCTAGTGTCAAGTGTAAATTGTCATAATGTGCATAGTCCATCATCATTCCATTCTTAAATATTAAATTTTGTATATGTTCATGAACAAATATCTTATCCAACTGAATATGTCATGTAAAATGAAGTACACATGCCCTACATATGCCCCCAAAATCAATATGAAAACACAAATAAGTACCCCAAATTTATATTTAAACTACATCTGAACTTTGAGATATGTATAGTGTATATAAATATTTTAAGGACAAATTTATAAAAATAAAGAGACATATATATGCTAAAAATAATCAAATATAATGATCCATAGAAAAGGACCAACTAATACAAAAAAAAACATTGTTAATGAGAAACAAACAAGGGAAACATAATAAGGATAAGGATCTAAAAAATAGGGGAATAAATGACATAAAAAACAAGGCTATTGAACATCAAACAAGGCTAATGGGACACACATAATATATAAAAATAGTTATCCTATCATTTAAAAAGAACAACACTAATGAAACATAGAATAAGTGCAAAATAGTCTACATTGTCCATTAATACCAACATTACATCATAGTAAAATAACATATCTAATGCATTAATATGTAATAAATAAGTAACTATCAATGCATGTGTACTAAATCTATATATCTCAACAAGCTAAAAATATCATTGAAATATATAACCTATAATAATGTAACCTATGGAAGTAAATGCCACTAACATTAGTGTGGCCCCTAGGTATAAGAAAGATCCAACATATATGTATCTATGTATAGTTTATATGTCCTACATAAAATTCATATACATTTTTAAATGTAAATGTGTATAAAACTAATATGCAATCCACCAAGAATGTGATAAATAATATAATCTAGTAGCTCATGTCATGCTTAGGTCTTGATTTTTTGTTTTTTTAGACTTTTCTTTTTAGTATATTTGATAGATTCAAGCAAGGTCAAGTAGAAAGGCTTTATAAATAGAAGAATTGGAGGGATTAAAATAATATGAAACATGTGTCAAGATATATTTTTCACTATATGTGATATCATGGCTATGTGGAGGAAATGAAATCATGCAATATTCCTCCTACGTATACATGAATCAAAACAATGCAGTTGAATATAATATATGGATATAAATATCTTCATGACCTTAATGGGAAAGAATCAATTTGTTCTCATCTAATTTGTAGATATAAAGGTATGAAATCAGGTAATATTAATGTAATCCATACTATTTATAAATAGTAAACATGCAAGAGTGAGTAAGCAAGATTTTGTAAAGGATGTGTACTAGAATAACTTTAGATTAAGTTTTATGGATGTATGAATTAAAAAAAATAAAAAGGCAAGGGCCAAGTGAAAACAAAGGTAAGTGATTTTAAAATGGTAAATGGAATCACATATCTATAAGTGTGTCAAAATATAATAATAAAGAGAATAATAAATAAAACATGAAGAATTTATGTTTGAACTAATTTGGGTATTTGCATATGGGTCCACGATCAATTACTATGAACTTCCTTCTATGTGAAAATATATTAACCTTATTATCATCATGGTTGGTGATTGGATTATGACATCATACCTATCTTATGAATCTATTATTGTAATTACCAATAATTATATGTATTATTTCCATTCATTCTATGGTAAGCATAATAATATAATGATTTCTTTGCATAATGCACTAGGGGTAAAGTGTTAACTTATTTTGTAGCATTTATCTTTAAAAACCACTTGGAGTCTTTTAAATTTATCCAAAAATTTTGAAACATTATTTGGAAATGATTTTGTGTCTGAAAGCTCCACATTATTTACTAAATTATTATCAGAAAATATGTTATAGTTCAGAATCTAGAATTTCTCTAGTTCCTCAGTCATTTTTTATTTTACAAAAATTTGCCTAATAATGTTTTTATCATAGTAAAATCATGGTGTGATAAAATATTAAAATATTAATTTATATTATAACTGTAGTGAGTATTTGACATTATTACTTTTCCTTTGTTTTTTTATATTATTCTTTAGTAGAAGCCTTTAAATTATTAGTTCTTTGTACATATTAATTATCTTGATACTCACCTAAACTAGTAGATGTGAACATATTATGAGTCAAGTATTCATTTTGATCAATACAACTAAAATTTAGTGTACAAAATTTGTCATATATGGTATATTTAATATCATCCTCATCACTATCAAAGTAATCTTTAACCATAAAAGTATGATTTTATGAATTAACAAAGAGAAGGAAATCTATAATTCTCTCTTGTTACTCTATAGTAACTAGTGGTGTTATCTTTTTAGTTTCATTAATTTGTATAAATTTTTATTTTCCATTTAATTTAATTAATTCAACCACCTCATATGTATACCTTTCATCCAATTGGATGGGTTGAATTCATGGTATTATGGATTAATCTAAAAAAATGCTTGATTTTAATTAATAGCATGTGTAATGTTGTAATATTAAAATGGGTTTTCATCTACAGGAAATTAATATGAATAACCATCATGTATGAAGTGAATACATCTATGAAAAGTGGATAGTAATGATTTCATGGCATGTTTCCAAAATTTTCCAAAAAGTATATTATAATTTAAGGGATAGGTGCAAATCCAAGTTCACATCATAATTATATTATAATGTAAAATATTAGGAATGACCTAAAATAATTTAGATACCATCTTGGGTCATAATATTATATCTAATTATATTGTCTCAAGTGTTTGAATCAGGGAACTATTGAATATTCTTAAGGTTTGATCTTAATTTTCAATAAAATCCATAGTTATGCTAAGTGTTTTTAAGAAATCAACAATGTGTATTTTCAAATTTGAACCATTATCTATCAACATACATTTTAATCCTTTGGTTTGAACCTCAAAATGAATGAATAATATAATAAAATTATCAATAATATGCTTAAGTGGTAAATCATCCTTCTCAGAGTTAGAAAAATGTCTACTTCATTTTATGTATTCATGAAATAAGAAAAATAAGATTGTTTTGAATTTCTAGTAAGATTTTTCTTATGCAATGTTCCATATAATATGTCCTTATAAATAGTTTGTCTCTTTAGTAACTCAAGGACACAAATATTAGCATAGGTATTTATTAATTGATCAATTATGTCATATATTTTAATTTTATTTGGCATAGGTATTTATTAATTGATCAATTATGTCATATATTTTAATTTTATTAGATTGACTCATGATAGGTATATGGAGGTTGAGGAGGAACATGTTGATGAAATTTATTTTTTGGTACCCTAGCTTGCCTAATATTGACAACATGAATTTTGGGTTCCAATATAAGTCATGGGTGAATAGTGGAGCAAAGATAGTAACTAGTATGGCATTGATATCTAGGAGGAGGAGGAGGAACAAAAGGAGTCAATCATTTTCTTAGGTGCATAATGGTAAAATGTAATAACTTGGGTTGGATATTACAAAAATATGTATTAATAAAGGCTAAAAATTGTTCATTGTTAATTTGAGCCTTATTATTAAACTTATAATTAACCCAATTTATACATAGCAAAATAGAAAAATATGAAATGGTTATAATCATGGCTTGGGTAAAATAATAGAAATAATGTTCACTTATTAAAACCTTATGTAATTTGTGATGTGAGAGAAATTAAAAAAAATTAAGACTAAAAATAAAACCTTAAGGTAGAAATCTAGAAACCCTAGAAAGAAGGATGAGATTCTAAATGAAACCTAGGGTTTACAATGTTTAATAAATATAGGGTTCACTAATGTGTTCACAATTTTTTTAAATTAATATGAATCACAATAGGATAAACTAAAATAATTAATTCATATTATAATGTATGGAAATAAAATATAAATATGAATTTAATATAATGAAATTGACTTGATTATTGGATTTTATACTTATGGAAAGTAAAACAAAGGATAAGATAGTTATCTTCACTATTGTAATGATTGACTTCAGATATGTTCCAATAGTGGGAATGGAATAGAAATTTTTTTGTGGATAATCTAGATCCAAACTTATGTCTTTGTGCATGTAGGGTCAGTAATGTTAATCTTATAACAAGTTCATCAGATGCATGTGACCTAGGGATTATGTTACTTCCCAGGATGTGTTTCTTATCTATGACTATATAGTGTGATACACCTACTTGATATGGATTTTTTATGTGTGATATTTAACCCTTAACTACATGTTAAACTCTATAAATCAAATTCCTTCATATTAAAACCCTAGTTTTTCTTATAAAATATTGGAATTTGTTACAATATGAGGAAGTGTAATTGGGTTGAGGTAAACCCAATAACCCCATTAATGATTGACCACTACCTACATATTAATACTCCTAGAAGATAATTCAATCCACATATATTTATTCTCATTAGTGATATTTTGAAATTGTGTTATTTCACTATATGAATGCACCTATAAATCTAGATTTTAACTTTAAATATTGCCTCTTGTCTTGGCTTGGTGTATTTCAGACTTCATTGATAACTACTCCTAGTGACGGATTTCCATTTTGGAAATAATATGGAATATTTTTTATTTTTAGTAGTGTATATATTATTTATCGATAAGTGACAAATAATAAATAAGCTGGACCTAGTGGAAACATTCTTCTCTATATCTTCTAGTAGTGTGTGGTATGGAATATGATGGTAGAGATATTTTGGATGTAGAAGTAGAGAATGATACAAATATTATTTTTAATCATCTAGTTATAGTAGGATTAGATAAATAAGAGAAACTTATTTAATGTAACTCATTACCAAAAGAAGCTAGTGCTTTGATCATTCCATCCTCAAGTGAAAAAAGAAAAATATTGGAAAGTGACGAATTAGACTTGATTTTGCGTAATTCTGAAGAGGATTTTGGAAATATTTATCTCTAATTTTCTTATAAGATAATAGAGGATAGATCAAAGTACAAATAAATAAGGAAAAAAAGAAGAGGAGGTCCAATCCATGTTACTACGTGTTGTAGGGTCAAGCATATACTATGTGGATGGTGGAGGCAAGGCTTAAGGGTTTAGTCTTGCCTATCAAATATCTTAGACCATATGTTTCTATTTTAAGGACTTAGTTTCATTTTCAATTTTGAGGGTTTGGTCCTTAAAAATCCCTTAGTTAGATGTTTTTGTCTCTTTTTGGGCTGGTTGTAATCCTTTGGTCTATAGTGTTATTTTTTTAGACTTAAGGTTATATTTGGTCATTTTAGGCCATGTCTATTTATTTGTCTTCTAGGGTATGGGGTCTCTATTTTATTAAAAAAATAATTTCTTTATCCTTAATTAAAAAATAAATAATTTATACCTTAATTTGTATTTTTTTGTACATAATTGGGTAATTTCCCTTGACACTGACTTAAGGAAATAATTTTAGTTTGAAAAATAACTATTTCTAGGTGTAATATGAAAATGTCAAGCTTATAACATTAAATTCGACATAAATCTATTAGTTTGATGTTATTATATGAGAAACAAGATTATAATGATCTCATAATGTATGAGTAAGATATTTAGCTAAATTATAAAAGATTGAGATGTTCCTATAGGTAATTGAAATCAACTTAGAATGGACTAAGCTCATAACTAGAATTCATCTATGTGCAAATGGTGAATAATAATTATTTTTAAATAGGCAATTCATATATGATAAATGTAGATTAGTATTAATATTTTCAAGTGTCAAATACCAAATTTTAATATCTATAAACATAATAATTATTCCCATAAATTTATTGTGGACATAAACTATGATAACACAATTGAATGTGTTTCCTTAAGTAATTAATCATGTATGAAATTGAAAGTGTGTGAATGATCCTTATTAAAAATATGTTTATAATTTTTTTTCAAAAGACTTTCTAATAATTTCTCTCCCCAAACTAAATTAAAAAAATGAGAATTAAAATTTGGAAGAATACATTTTTAACCATTTTTTAATTTTTTACTTACTATTTTATTAACAAAATTATTTATCACATGAATTTTTGTAGATTAAATTTTTTGAAAATTTGTAAATTTTCATGTTACATAACCTAGGGTTAAATATTTCAATAAAAGGTACTCTTTTTTAATATTTAATTATGTCATGCCACGTACCCACATATCATATATTCAAAAATAATATGACATCTATGATTTGATATCAATTATAACCTATCTATAATAAAACAAGTACATGATTAAATATATTGTGTAAATTAATTATAAATTATAATAAAAGTATGTTAGAATTATGACATATCACTCATAGAAATTATATGATGGATTAATATATTTTAATTTTAATTCTCAATTTATTCCTTTTATGTATAAACATATCATCCAAATTAACACTTTCATGATTGAAGTTTAATATATTTAATATGCCAATAAATTACATATTAAAATATTAAATAGAAAGGATGATTCAGAGAGAAATATAACTCTCCATAATAGATCATTTAGACATTGATAATTTTTATATATAAATTCCTTAAAAACTTCTTGTACCACTTTCATCAGAGCATCCACCTTAGGTGAAAGAAATATAGTAAATATCACCCACCAAATGAACCAATATATGTATTTGAGAATAAAAATAAATTATTTAGAAATTATTTTAAATTATACACATGCTTTTAGCACTCTAATATGAGAATATCATATTATGTAATTTTGATGGGGTAATTTCTTTTTACATCAATGATATTATTTTTGAAATATGATGTTTAGATTATTATAGGTAATATGAAATGTATACATATTCTTTTAGAGAGTGGAAAAATATGATGTTATATAATTACATGAAAAACTACATTAAATATATGAAATTATTTTGTGGAATACTTTTGATATGTTTCATGTCAATCATGTGTTTTAAGAATAGTTATTTGGTCATTAATAATGAATAGATGTTTATAGTTTATTTATAGTTGGATGATGCGTGAATATTTCACATGACATTTTTCATGGTTTTCATTTATCCATTTTTCATAAACTATTTAGTTTTTCAACTAGTAATAATATTTATTGTATTATTGGTGAGGTGTCCCCATATATAATATAAAATGTCATTGAATATATACATTGGATATACAAGAAAATATAATACAAAATATTCCAAAAGAAAACATGTAAAAAAATGAGAGATTTTTTCTTTCTATCATACATTAGAATACCTAATCAATCATGTGCTTCAGCTTTATTGGATATATAACATTGTAACTATTCTATTCATTCAAAATTCAATGAAACTTTACTAGTTTTTTTATTGTTTGTTATAATTTATTTATTTATTTTGTTTTATTTATTTTATTTTATTTTATTTTTTTATTTTTTTAAAAATTAAATTATGGATATAGAGTTCATGTTCCCTTTTATATGACTATATATTACCTTCATGGATATCATTTTTGTTCTCTTTTCCCATCTTCCTTATTCCTAGTCACCATGACATTGGCACATATACCTTCCCTTTGTTTTAAGACTTAAGCATGCTATAAGTCTTGGATAGTAGTTAATTTTCCTTCATAGTATGATATACAATTCTTATTTGAATTTTTTTTAACATATAATAAATATTCACACCTATCCATAATAATTTAATATAATATATAAAATACTTAAAATATATGTGCATATTTTAGTTTGATATTTTATAAGAACTAGTAAGGAAAAAATATGATGATATTTTTATAAAATTAGTCATGGAGGGATGTAATAAATAAAATATAATATTATTTAATAAAATATTTTTAGTGTAGAGAAAGGTTTACATCATCTATATATAAGTTGAACATTGTGTTTCACCTTTCATTTAATAATTTATTAGGCTATAATTATTTGATGTAGTTTGTAACTTTATGGTCACTAGGTATGAAAATGATTTCATGTATGCTATAGTTTTTATAATGAAATTTAATTAAGGTTGTAAGGTACTTGGAATAAAAATACATTATAACCTAATGATAAATACAAGATGACATATAAAATTATTATAAGTTATAAGACTGTAGACATTATATTTATAGTAGTAGGATCTACATTAGCCATTAGCCATAGTATTAAAATTTATCACAATACTTCATGTATAATATGTATTCATTACACATTCATCATAAGTTTATAGTCAACATCTAAAATTGATGATATTTTTTATCTTATTCATAATTTTTTAATTTTATGTTTTTTTCAACAAATAATTCAGTCAATATTATGCATATATAATTAGATCATAAAATATATCAATGACAATTAGCATATATCAATAGAACTTGTATTGAAAATAAACATTATAATTATAATTATAAGTTTATTTAAAATCACAACTACATTATTGTTATCTAACCAAAATATTTATTTCTAAGTCCATCAAAAATATTTATTTATAATTTAATGATATCACGCCAAAAAGCCCATGTTCAAATATTCAAATTTTAATTTTTTTATCTGATTTCATATGAGTGGTTTTCTTAGTTTTTATTTTGATATTCATAGTTAATGGCATTACACTATTTGGAAGGGTGAAATATGTTTTCATAAATAATTTAATTAACATTTTAGTTTAACTCAACCACATTATCATCCACATCATTGCAAGAAAACAAATAATTATTCATGTTTTCAAAAACATCCATTTTTATTTGTGTTTTGATAACATGTTTGAACAAAAGGATTTCGAGGAATAATTATTTGATTGATAGATTTTTTTCTCCTCTGAAATTTATACTTCTTTCTATCCAATCAATTATACCTATTTTATTTTTTTATCAATGCATAAATATAATACACTCGTTCATAATTTGTCATTATCCTTGATTTACTCATTCAATAATAGTCCTTTGGTACAACATGTAACTATTTGTTCTTAAATTAAATGGATTGGTTTATGGTTATTAACACTTTAGATTTACTTATTATGTTCTATTTGTACCTCTAAATTCATTACCAACATTTCTCAAAGCAACAACTCACTTCTTGGACAACTGTTCATACTTTGTTATTTAGGCTAGTAGCCTTTTTTTGAAGAATTTTTATTGTTACAAAAGTGAAATGACACATATTAGAGAATTAACATCAGATATAGATATCATTTATCTCATTATATTAGTATACAAGTTTTTATGTTATAAATCTCTTCTTAAGACAACTTTTTAGACCTTTTTAGGTCATTGTTAGGTCTATTGGATCTCCTAAGACCCTGTCTCAGACACAAACCTCTGTAATTGTACATATACATTTTGAATCACTCTAAAAACCTTAAAATATATTTAAATTAATTATTTATATATAATCACCAATTTTTGTACAATTATATTGGTGGAATCACTTTTTATAAACATTTTTTCTTTCAAACCCTAGAACAGGGTTTCCCACAATCTGTAGGTGCCAAGAGGGTTTATAATTTGTTATCTAGTGTTTCACTAAATTTATTCAGAATTTGATTGATTCAATAGGTCTTTTTAGTCATTACACACATTCCTCAATGAATAATTAATACTATGGCAACTTCTAATCCACATTTATACCAAGAAAATGGCTTGAATGTGTGCTCTAACAGGTATATATACAACTACAAGGAGATAGAATGAGATTCTAGGTCCTTAGAATAGTTTTATACCTATTTGAAGGCTTCTCATAGATTTTTCACTTATTATACACCTCCCTCAAACATTAAAACCCTTTTCAAGTCACTCTGTTGTTTCATTTCTCCTTACTCTAATTTGATTGTGTGGATGTTATAAGGAACATAGTCTTGGCATGTTGTTTATGAAAACCTATAGGTATTAGATCACTTAAATCAAAAAAAAAAAATTTAAAAAGATTTAAAAAATCTATATAATACATACTTTTAAACATATATGCAATACATATATGATCCCATTATCCAAAATGTGTGCTTAGTATTTAAACACAGCTTATTCACAAGACAAAGTTACAGGTCTATATTAGCTTTTCTCACCCAAATACATGAAACCAATATTGAATGGATATAAATAACTTCATGAATAATGTATAATAAACTTACCAACATATAATAAAGTTAAAACTTGTCTTTATTATAGCACATTGTCCATACACTATCTTTGGCCCATTCAACTACATAGCATTCATAGGAAACTCAGACTTTTGAAAATAGTTTTATATTACAACATGAATATTTTTCCATAAATTTTATTGGGGTTAATGTTATTTTAATTTAAAATCCAACCCCTTTCCTCTTCAATTCAGAAAAAAATAAGCGTAAGATATTTTATTACCAAACTACACTAACTACCTTAACTTCCCTCTAACTTCTTCATGTACGTTGGGAGGGTCTTATCCTAACCATTGAAAATATTATAAAAGGGAATAAATAAGAAGTTAGGTATGTGTTTGATTATCCTAAACTCCTTTTTAAATTATAACTTGACACTCCTTTAGATTAGATTGTAGACTCCCAACCTTGGCATAAGGATTTGAAAATCCAAAACAAGAATTTGGTGAGAAAATTCTTCCTAAGACAAAATTCAAATTCTAAAGACATCATAAGACATATAATCAACCTAAAAGGACTGTAATTACTCCTTAATGGGTCCAAACATAAAAATGGACTAATATTTACAAGGAGGTAGTAATACTCTTGTATTAGTGATGTTTTGACATAATGTTTAAATGCAATTGTTAATAAGGATGACATAAAGGATATACATAATTAGATACTTCATTATTTACTTAAACACCATAAGAACATATTATATACAAATTAAAGTATATTTTGTCAAAGTAAATTGGAAAATAACTTTAAAAACATTACCCAATTTTAAATGAAAAATCATGTGAACAAAAAAAAATGTTAATTTTAATTTAAAATTATTTGTTTACATCAATACAATAGAAAAATAATACAATATTCTCTATTTACACTAGCACAACCCTTAAATTTAGGTATACTCTTCGTTTTATTATGATAATAAATAACTAGTTATTCATAGATAATGATATCATTGATTGATTCAAACATAACATATATAAATAAAGTTAGAAAATAAGTAGACAAAGTAACAATTCACTATCAATTTTAAATAATAAACTGAATTAGCGTTGGTGATTCAAATAAAATTATAAAGTGTATATGCATAGTTGTCTAATTATGTATGAACACAAATTAAACACAAATATATTCCCTATTTTTATTCTTAAATGATATTATTTTACATTATTACATATAGTTTAAGATGCCATAATAAACATGATCTCTTTTAACTTCATATATTATGTTAAAATTGTATCTAGACCATAAAACTATTAACATGACTCCACTACAATTTTTTTCATAGATCCAATGATCATCGATGTCATCATGAAAATATATTATTTGGGTGCCTAGTTTTGACCAATTTTTGACCCCAAGTCAAAAATGGTCAACCCTTATAGGTTGAAACTTTTCATAGGATTATCAAAACTTATGTATGGTCTTGTTGTGGTATTAAATGGTCCTAAATGGTCTTCATATGGTAACATTAGTCATTTTCTAGCTGGGTTCAAGGTTGAGTCTCATATGGGTTTGTATAGTCTTAGGGGTTATGTATGAATATTGCTGTTGTAAAGTGTGGTCAAGGTCATGACATGGTTTGGAGTCATTATAAAATGTTATTAATGTGTCTTTATTATCATATATTTATACATTAACCTCTTATAATGTTGATATGTGCCAAAAATTGATTTTGACCACCTTTTAACTTAATTTGGAGTAGTTATACATACCATCTCAAAGGAAAAATGTTTCAATAAACCTCCTAACATAATTGATGTCATAAATGGGTCAAATATGTTCATAACCTAAAAGATTTGTAGTTCGACACCTAAACTAACTAATATACACCTTTACAAACACTTTTGGGCACTTGTATGACATTAGGAGATCATTTTTCAAATAAAAATAGTTTTAGAGAGTCTCCTAGACTTACACAATTCAATTTTAGGGTTTGGATAAAGTATCAAGTCTTACAGATGCATCAGACACTCTTTATCCTCCATTGCTACCTTCACAAACTTAGAAAGGCTAAAATCAAATACATGGTATGGCTAGAAGAGACAAATTTGGAAGCTAAAAATTTGGCCATTGTTAGGGGTCCTGATGAGATTTAGTTTAGTGGATATTTTTTTCATATTCATGGTCCCTCCTTTATTAACAATTGATAATAGTGCTAGTAGGTCACTATGACTTGTCCATTCAAGTAGGGTATAGTTTTGATACTATTTATTCATGCTTGAATTAGATGGAGGATAATGGTTTTGTGAAGTGTTTTTAGAGGATAAAATGAAACCTTTCATATTAGTTTTATCAATCAATTCAACCTTGGTTAGTGTCTTCATCAAGGAGAAAGGTGGTTCAAATGTGTGAGCATATCATCCTACTATAAGTCTATTTTGATTTTCTTGAGATGTTTGTAATCTTAAAGAGTTCCAAGTGTCTCATATTTAATGGAGGATCCATAAATTTCATAATATTCATGTGTTTTCCCTTGTAGTGAGATCCTTGTATGTATTCTCCAAGTGTCTTCCTCTTTGAAAAGCATGGTATTTACATAAATAATATCCTATAGGTTTGAATGCAAATTTTGGCCTAAATGGTAATTCAAAAAAAAATTAAGAATTATAAAACACTATTGAGAAGATTTAAAGTCCAAGTAATGATAACTAAAATCAAACTATACTCTCAAACAAGGTTATAAAGTGTTTCAGTCACTCATGGGGTCTAAGGTCTACGTTGAAAGTGTTCAATCATTGAAAAGACCTTAAGTTCCCATTAAAACATTCATTTTACCTTTTTATAATCCTCTAGCATCATCAAGAGGAATGAATGAGTAACGAAACCTAATTCTCAATACACAAGCTTTGTATAGGAGTTGACTATATACATAGTCTATACATGTGAATGGACAAATTTAAAGTGGCATAATGTTTGAAAATAGATCCATATGCTTATTTATAAGTGGTATATTATGAGACAATAATTTTTATAATAATCAAAGTGTTAAAGGACTCAAGGGGTTTGTCTTTGTAGTCTATACATATAACATGAAGACCTATAGGTGATAGACTTATAGGTCTAGATTTTGGACTAAAACAAACTATTTAGGAATATTTGATGTGGGTACAAGATTCAATATAAATGTGAGAGAAGGTACAAAAATTTGAAGGCACCTAAATAATTTATAATAAAAGAGAGAGTTAAGAAGACCGAGTTCACAAATCTAATGCTCTTACACATGTCTATATATGAAGGTAAGAGAGTAGGGGTTTGAAAATGCCTTAAAAAGGTCAATAGACTTGGTAGGATTGTTTAAATGAACTAATATGAAGTTTTAATCCTCTCAAAATTACATTATATATTTGATAATGTTATATTACAAAGTATATGCTCAAACCTTCCATTAATGACCACCTACAACCATACTTTGAGAAGGTGCAAAGAGCAGTTATGTATTTAGAAGGATTTAGTGTTTTGAAAACGTGAAGGATATATTTTTTTAAATTATTTAAAGGTAAATGTATTGTAAATTGGGTCCCTAAATCCCAAAATACATTCAAACACCTAAATGAGTACCTGTAGGCTTACTAAGTAAGATAGATCATGTGTAGAGATTGAGAAGAGTGCCACCTACTATCAATGATATGGGAGTTTGGATAAAATTTTAGGTAGGTTATAGGATTAATTAAAATTCAAAAAGACATAATGAGGTTCAAAGGAGTTGATTATCTACAAGGTTCTCTAAAACCCTGCCTACACAACTAATGTAAACTACATGTCTACCTACTTATATGAGAGACATTTGATTATTTAAGAGAGTTGGAGGTATATGAGAAACTTGATGGAAGGTAAATAAATTTAATGTAGTCTCATTTGTGATAGTGTTACCTCTACAATACTTTCAAGCTCAATGATAAATCATTGAATGCTAATAATCCATATTTGGGCCAAACAAGCCTAATTCCAAAGCATGAACCTATATGAGAAGTCATGAGAAGAGTGGTTGGTTAGGATTAAATTGAGGTTTTGATGAATATGATAATTTCATATAAAAATATATATATTTAAATACCATATATGATATGGAAAGGAAATAAAATGGCACTTTAGCCTTTGAAACCACTTTGAGTTCCTCAAATGAATGACTACAAGTTAAGGCCAAACTTTATCTCACTTGTTATGGCATTAAACTAGTGCATGGATAAAAATGGACTTTAGGGGTGATAAATATGTCTTAAAACATCATTATTATGGTATTATTTTTTATATTATTTTTTAAACCTTCATGAATAAAGCTTAAGATTGTCAACCCCTCTCTAATGACTTGTTTTCAATCGGAAGGTCAACCTCTTGCACTCACAACCATATGGTAAGGATGCATGGGAACATAATAAAATATATATATATTTTAATAGTTTTATTCACTTTAAATTTTTTTCATTGTTTTAGGGATTAAGGTCCTAGGATTTATGAATAGTCGTTAAGAACCAAAATAGGTTTAAACCCTCCTAAAACCCTAACAGAGACCCAATGTGAAATATAGACAGATAAATCACATTAAATTTATTTTTTTAATCCTATAACCTCATTAAAATTTATTTATACTCTAATTATATTATTAGAGTGTATTTTGTTTATACTTGCATCTATATGGTCTGCATTAAATGTATTATTTTTCAAGGATTTTTGGTATTTTTTAGGGTTTTAGATAGTTGGGAACTTAAAAAATATATAAATAGGTAATTTGGGATATATTTAATCTATTAAATCCAAAAATATTTATTTTACATTATTTAAGTGATCAAACAAAGCTTATTTTTCAAGGTAGTCTCAAATAGTCTTAAAATGAGACTACGTTTCAAGGCCATTTCATGGTTCTCACACTTTCACAAGGTCTTAAGGCTTCAAATTTTGGGTGGAGGTTTTTAATAGGATAATACCACACACTTATAGGTTATTTCACATGTGTGGGAGAGACATAGAGCATAAAATTAGGCTTCTAGACAAGGAGGCCAAATTGAGGAGAGAGAAAGCTAGAAAAAGACACTTCCACTCATGAAGTGTAAGTAATATGACACATATAATGTATCATGAAGTATAAATTTTTATTTTTTATCTATTTAAGTGTGAATAATACTATTAGTGTCTATTTTATCACCTACCATTCATCTACCTTCATGTTGAAACAATTTTGTTAGAAGAAACTTGGGTTATTGAGATCAATTTTGAAAATTACATTTAACAGTGAAGTTTAAATTAGTATTGTGTAGTTAATATTGGTGTATCAACTCTATTAGATTATTTTTAATCTCCCTCAATCTCTTTTCATTCAAATCAATTAGGTTAGTGCTTAGTTTTAGGTGTTGTGTAATGGACCTAACCCTTTAATCTAAAGACTTATCTCTCCCATAAGTCACCTAAAACTTGAGAGATGTTTCAACGCTACGTAAAATTTAAGGAGGCTTGAGTATACCTCTTTAGGCTAAAAATATGATTGATGATAGTTTTGGCAAACCCAATAGGACATCATGGTCTAATAAGCTATCAAATGTAGATGCTAATCTTGGCAAATTTGAAGTTGTAAAACTTCCTTCATACAATATTTAGAGAATCTAACATTAATTAGATCTTGGTTTCATACTATTACTCCATTTTAATACCTAAGGTAGGGAAATTATAATCTATTAAAGGCATTCCATTTCAATATTTAGATTTACCTCACCACTCAGTTAGAACTAAGAGGTTTGCTAACACACATCCATTCCCTAAGAAATATTTTACTACTCCTATACCTATTAGGAGACTTTTCTTGGGTTTAATTTTCAATATAAAATCCCTAAGGAACCTACCATTTATTTCCTTAAATTTTCATATCCATTTATCACTTTTTCACTATAATGACACTCCTATGTCATCCCTCAAAAACATGCCTTCATACATGGGAGAAGCTACCACTACTATTGAACACATAAGAAACATTTCAAATTTTAGAAATATACATAACATCACTGAAGAGGATGATTCCATTAGGTTTTTTTGATTTCATTTAAAACATAAATCACTTGATTGGTATTTAAATATGGCTCCTAACTTTATCATTACATAGGATAAATTAGGTGATGCCTTGAGAAAGAGATTTGAATAAAAATATTATCACTTATCATTGACTAAGAAACTAACTACAATAAAAAGATCGCCTCAAGAGGCCATTCAATACTTCAACACAAGATTTAAAAATACTTGGGATAGGATTATAATCTTGATAAGGCCTACTACCCATCATTTTTTTCTTTATTACCTTAAAGCTTTCAATAGTGTCATATCTATGGTGATTCAATCCATGGGAGGAGATACTTTACCTAATGCCTATGAGAAAACCATAAGGGCTATGATATGTCTTATTCAAGATAGGAAGATAGATCCTATACCTTCCAAGATTTTTTTTTCTAATGTGCAAGCTCCTATACCCACCATTGTTCCCATTCCCATTCCCACACCCAAGCACAAACAATCTACCCCTAATCAGTTAAACAAGTAAAAGGAAGAAGATTTAATCAAGGCTCTTAGATAAGAGATTAAAACACTTAAGAGCAAACAGCAATATTTTAAATATAGGTACAATCAAGGTCCTATCCAATCCTATCAATCTTGTCAAGCTCTTAGGCAACCCTTTCAAGGTCAATACCAAGGATAAGGGAAACTAACTAAAGTAAGGCAACACAATGGACAAAATTAGAATGCTCCTTATACATAAAAATAAACTTTACCTATCTAAAATAATCTTATACAATATAATGAAGATTATCTTTGATGGAACTAGCCTCATGACTCTTCCACTTATGTAAATAATATATTCAGTCAAGCCTATATGGATCAGTGGGTAATAATGCCTTCAATTAATCAACATGACATACATATGAGGGAAGAGAACAATGGAGGAAGAGATTAATAAAATTCTACCTTGATTAAATACTATCAATATGACTCATGTGAATTCAAATACTAAGGTAATATCAACATTAAATCAAACTCCATATCTACAAATATAAGGTCAAAGAAGAGAGAGATTGAAGAAGTACAAGGGATAAGTGGTGTTCTAAGCATGAATTATCAAGGAACTCAAGGATAAGGTGTATCAAATTCATCCCCTATGACTTAGGTAAATCATAAAATTTGAAATGCTAAAAATCATTATATGACTTCTCTTATGCATCAAGTGGTCCATAGGCTAGTGGTAGTGTTATGGCTCCGAGAGGGCATGATAAAGTGGGAATCTCTCTTATGAATATTATTTATAAAATTAATAAATTCCATCTAAGCACCCAATGTGGGAAACATTTCCCATTCATAGATAAAGAGACCTACTCCAAAATGGGCTCTCCAAGTTTAATGCATCATCTAGGTAGCCTGGGGAAAGAGGGGTAATTTTGACAAATAAATTGAAGACAAAATATGGGTAGCCAACTAAAATATAAAGGATAGATAAACATCTTCCCTTTTACCTCTTTGTTACCATTGGAGATTCATTGGTTCATAATTTCTTAATTGATAGTGAAGCAAGTAGTTTAGTCATGCCAAAGTGAGTAACTAACAAGCTAAAATTGAAGTATAATCATACTTAAAAGGAGTATTACAACTAGATGGATCAACTATAAAAATGGTTGGAATTATCAAAGATTTATAGACTAATATTCATGCTATTCCTACTTTATCTATTTCTCAAGATGTGGTAGTTGTTAATGTGCCACCTCACTTTTCTCTTTACTTGTGAAGGTACTTTACCACTAAGATTGGGAGTTACTTGACTTCAAATTAGTCCTATATGGCATTTAGGACCAGGTATTGTGATAATATCTATATCAAGTTTGATCCTTTAGATAATTTTAATGTGGAGCTTTATGTATAAAACTCATCTTACATAAATTTTGGTATTATTGATGATTGAAAACAAGTCAATGACCAAGAAATAGATACATCTTCTAGATGGCATATCTAATATTTTATAGATGATGGGGGTAAAGAGAATCATGAGTTTAACCATTTCAAATGTATTGAGGAAAATGATATAGGATTTTAATGTGTGAATGAGGAATGATCAAACATACTAACCATTTAAAATCTTAATGGAGTTGAAGAAGGAATGTGGCAATTGTTTTGATGGTTCAAAGAG
This sequence comes from Torreya grandis, assembly GCA_037957365.1. Taxonomy (NCBI): domain Eukaryota; kingdom Viridiplantae; phylum Streptophyta; class Pinopsida; order Cupressales; family Taxaceae; genus Torreya; species Torreya grandis. Next base: position 804,008 of record JARHVA010005869.1, on the reverse strand, counting down.
AGAAAATGGAGTAGGGTCAAGTATATGCTTATTTATCCTTATAAAAAGAAGTAATTTTTTGCCATTAGGTTCCAATTTGGTTGCTACTCTAATGAATAAAAGTATGAGGGACTTGTTCATGGTTTACAATGGGCAAGTAAGACAGTTATAAATAAATTGCAAGCATATGGGGATAGTGAATTAGTGGTACAGTAGGTTAGAGGGTAGAATGCTACCAAATATATTTTGTTAAAGGCACATAAACATAGGATTTGGGACCTCATTGAGGAATTTGAAGCTTTCAACTTGAAATTATTCCTAAGAGAGAGTAATTATTATGTTGATAGATTAGCAGTAGTAGGATCTCATTTTGATATTCTAAATAATGTGAAAAGTGGGAAAAATCAACCACATGTTTTATATTAAGGTTAAAAGGGGAGGAATTATTTTTACTAGGGTCCCTAAACCCTAGGATAAGTATAAAAAAAATAACCAAAGGACTACTAAAGTACATAGGAAAGAAAAAGAAAAACATAGCTAGAAACAACCAAAACACAATTCCAAATAGTTGAGAAGCATTTAAAACATCACCAAAGAAGAAACAAGATTTAATCCATGTCGATATTTCCAAATATTTCCTCCCATAAAATTTTAATTATTTTGAGATTTGAGTCAATTTTTAACAACTTTTCTTTGTCAAGATCTTCATGGAAACCATTGCATTGAACCTATTTGCCTTTACCTTTGCCATAGGTCTTTATTTCAAATAACTCTCCCTGGTAAGATCTAAGATTCTATACATTTTGAATCCCCTCATTCATGGAAGCCTTTCTAAAATTCACCACAAATATGATATTATTTTTAATATTTCATTCTCATTTTCCAACATATCAACCCTAAATTGGAGATTGTACATTTGTTGGTTAACATCCTGGGAAACATTGGTTTGAATCATTTTGTCATTCTCATAATCTAAATACTTAACCTTTACTTTAAGGTTTTTTAGTTCCCTCATGAACCAATTCATGATGGAATTTTAGAGATCTAGTTCTTCAACAATATTGTCAGCTTTTTTCTTACCTTTTAAATAACTCACTAAATTATTGAAATTTTCATTTAACTCTTGATGTTTCTTATCATAAGAAGTTTTACATTTATCCTTAGAGTATTCTCTCATCTTCCTTTTTCTAGACTCAGGAAGCTTAGGCTAAGAAGTCTTACTATTTCCACCCAAGTCCTTTTGTTTATTAGCATTCTCTATCCCATACCTATCTTCCTTAACTAAGATAGAGTCATCTACAATATATCCTATTTTAACATTATTATCTAGAGGATTGATGGGCATAATGGAAACCTTGGCCTCACTCCTCAAACATTTTTTTATGTTATTTTGGTTTTTAGCATATTTGACCTCTTAACCTTTAGGAACTTTAATAGTTAGGCTCTTGGAAGCTTTAACCTCAGGACTATTGTGAACACTACTAGGCTACTTTATCCAAACCTTCTTAATATTCCTAATGTCAATAGGTTTATCCTTAAAAATTTTCTTCTAAGGATGATAAATTTTAAGATTGATCTGATTCATGCCCTTGAAGTATTTATGAATTAAGGAAATAACCCTTTCATGTCTAAGAATAGGGTAATTTCCATTTTTGTATTTCAAAATAGAGGCTTTTAAAGAAAGAAAAATGTATAAGGAGAGGCTCAAAAGGACAATATGCCTAAAATAATTTATAAAAATTAACACAAACCACCTAAAAATATTATACCTACCTTCAAATGTGATGTATTACATCAAATGGAAATGAACTTATCCAAATGGCCTTGGTAGGGATTCATGATCAAATCCAATGTATAAATCCTCCATGCTTTCTTATTCCTCCAAAAAAATATCCTTCTCTCTTTCATAATCCCTACTAGATTTAAATATTTTGGCTTCCTCTATTTCTAAGCTTGTAACAAGAGAAATCATCTACTTCATGATTTCTAGTGTGACCCCATTGATGTTAAGTGTTCTATTTTCCTAGGCATTAGCAAAGAGAGTCGAAATGTGTCTTTCATGCCATTCAATTTTTTCCATGAACCTTGAGAAACCCCCAATTGTAAATCCTCCTAGATTAACTCATTATTATTTTATTATTTAGGAAATTTAGGTTTAATCCTATTTGGTAACCCCATTATGATCACAATAACTCTTGAACAAGGGAGAATAAGTCTTTCCCAAATCCAATAAACTAAAAACCAAAAAATCTTGAAATTTATCTTCTTGCTTCCTTTGGTTTTATAAATCAATAATTGAAAGATATTATCCAAATCTAGAAGCTTCTCAAAGAGATTGAAAAAAAGGAAAATTAAATATAAAGGACTAAGACTATATACAAGTCTAAAGTCTAATAATTCCTTCGACTAGACCTAGGGAAGTCCCCCATTTCCTCAATTAATTTTATCATTATAAATAAATTCACCATTAATCCTTTATATGATGTACCTAAGAAGATATTTAATGTCCATCCAAGTGGAATGACCTAATGAGGCCACTCCCCTATTTCCAAACCAATCAACTATCATGTTTCCTTCACAATAAATGTGTTGGATGAGTACCTATTATCTAGAGTCCATAATGGAAATAACTTCTTATAACACTTGCTTAATAGTCCAGCTAATAGAATTTTTCCTATAAATATAATTTAAGATATGTATAGAATCTCCCTCTATAATGGGCAATTAAAATCCCAATTATTGCACCAATTTTAGTACCCACATAACACTAAGGGATTCAGCCTAATGATTGGATTTAATACCCATTTCTCCATCATAAAATGCCATAAAATTTTTGTGATGGTATCTTACAATACCACCTCTTCTATCTATGCTTGGGTTCCCTTAATATTAACATGTAACATCAACTACATGTTAAGGTATTAGTGAGACCATCCATTCTAGATAACAATGAAAATTGTAATTTTTTTTATAGTGATAGGCATATTGCATATTTTCTATGTGAGGAAGTTTAGTTCTCCTTAAATAATTAAGCTGAGATCCAACAATAATATGGTGACCAAATAGTATAGTTGCAGTGTAACAAACTTCCCAAAGTATTGGTGACCCTTGAAAGTATATTCAATGAAGAAGATCAAGTGAGAAAAGAAAAAGTAGGCATGTTTGCAAGTGAGGAACATTTTGAAAGAGTTGAAATCTTAAAATAAAAACTCCTAAAGTTAGGGAAAAAATGTACTATGTATGAGAATGATGCCTTTGTTGAATTATGTAGGGAATTTTCAAATATATTGGCATGGAAATATAGTGACCTCAAGGGTTTTGACCCTAGATTAGTTCAACACACCATTAAGTTAGATCCAAATGCAAAAATGATAAGATAAAATCAAAGACCCATAAATCCTAAGGTTTAGGTTTTGATGAATAAGGAACTAATCAAGTTGTTTCCATTAAACATTATATACCCCATTAAACACTCCTCATGGGTTACTAATATAGTGCATGTAAGGCAGAAGAATGGGGAAATAAGATTATGTGTTGATTTTAGGGATTTAAATAGGGTGTCTTTGTAGTAACATCACTCCCTACCTTCAAATAAATAAATACTTTAAATAGTTATAGGATATGAACACTTTTCACTGTTGGATGGGTATTCAGGTTATAACCAAGTCTTGGTTAATAAGGAAGATCAATATAAAACTACATTTACAACTGAATGGGGAACATATTCTTACAAAAAAATACCTTTTAGACTATCTAATTTAGGAGATGCCTTTACAAAGAAATGGACATGTCTTTCCATGGATTGATTAATAAGATGGTGTTAATGTCCCTTGATGATAAAACTATGTTTTCAAAAGATGCTAGTGATCACTTGGCTCATTTAATATTGATTTTTGAGAGGCTTAGGTAGTTTGGGATATATTTTAATCCTAAAAAATGTTTTTTTAGTCCATGAGGGAAAACTACTTGGACACATTATCTCAAAGGAAGGGTTAACCATAGATCCTAAAAGAGTGAAAGTTATCTTGGCCTTATCTCTACCATTGAATAATAAGAGAATGCAACATTTCCATGGAAAAATAAACTTTATAAGAAGGTTTATACCTAGTTTTTCAAAACTTGTAAAACATTTGACATCCATGCTAAATAAACATCAAACATTTAGCTGGACTAAAGAAGGGATAAGTAACTTTGAGGCTATAAAACATGATATAACACAAACACCTACCTTGATGAACCCTAACTTCTCCAAGGACTTTTTTGTATGATTTTTATAATTTTTACACCATATCTTCCATGTTAATGCAAAAAATAAAAATAAAAAAAAATCAAAGAGATGAACAACCCATTACTTTTGTTAGTGAAGGGCTTGGAGACTATGAAGAGAGGTATAGTTTTGTAGAAATGTAAGTCTTGGTAGTTATAATAAGATTGAAAAAGTTTAGACACATGGCCTTAAAAAATAATATAAACATCATGGTATCACATCCAAGTGTCAAGGATTTCCTTCTCAATAAGGACTTGAATGAGAAGAGGGTAGGTTAGATTACTAAAGTGATGAAATATGACATACAGATTATGATAAAAAAAATAGTAAGAGGGAGAGGTTTATGTGAACATCTAACATGGGATCTCCAAGGGAATAAGGAAGAAGCTTTATTATTATAAGATGATCCCAAATTAGTAGAACCTTCACATGTTGTAAGTTAGATACAAGACATGACAATGTTCTTATAAACAGGTGAATGTATAACTAGCTTAGATAAGTCAAAGAGGAGATAGTTTACACTTAAATATATACCCTATGTCATTGTAGATGGATTTTTTTCCAAAAAATACCTTAATTTTATGTTACTTAGATGTGTGGAAATTGAGAAAATAAGCATAATTTTGGAATAATTTCATTATGGGCCTGCAGGTGGTCATTTCTCTCTCAAATAATAATAACAAAGATCATGAGAGTAGGCTACTATTGGCCTATCCTCTTTAAAGACTCCTATGCATGGGTAATAAGGTGTGAAAAGTGTGATTTATTCATTGAAAAACAAAGGTTGGTAGTCTTACCCCTCAATCCCATCTAAGTTGACCAACCATTCATGAAATTAGGGCTTGATTTTATAGGCATGATTAATCCTCCCTCAAGTGTAGGTCACAAATGGATAATCATAGCCATAGATTACTTTACAAGGTAGGTAGATGCAATAACCATTAATGAAGTTAATGAAAAATCAATCCTTAAATTATATGAGGGTATAATGACGAGGTTTGGATCACCATCAACCATCATATCTGATAATACATTGGCATTCATGGGTACAAATACAAGTGAATGGGAAAATGAGCATCAAATATATCTAATTACCTCTTATAATTAATGCCCCCAAGGGAATAGGATTGTAGAATCTAAAAATAAGAGTTTTATAAAGATCATCAAGAGGATGGTTGATGATAATTAGAGGTCTTGTCATACAAAGTTAAAGACAACCTTATGGGCTGATAGAGTCACCCCTAAGAGAGATATATGTAAATCACCATTTATGCTTGTGTATTGTAAAGAATCAAAAATTCCTATTTGTCTTGAACTACCTACTTTAGAGATATCACATCAACTAGAACTAGTAAAAAATATTCTTATGGAGGTAGGGATGGTAGGATTGATGGAACTATAAGAGAAGAAGAATGAAGACATGCATACTTTGGAACTCATCAAGCCCAAATGAAGAGTTTTTTTGATAGGATAGATAATAAAATAAATTTAAAGGAAGGTGATCTTGTTATAAAGTGGGATGAAGATAAGTTCAAGCCTAGTAAGCACAAAAAAATGGATACATTGTGGAGTGGGCCCTATTTGATCATTGGTTGTAAGGAACATAATGCCTTTCATCTATCAAGACTTAATGGAGAAGTGATAAGTATCCAAGTCAATGGGATATATTTGAAGACTTGATATTAAGGTTACTTTTTTTATATAGGTTTGTGTGTTTTTTTTCCATAATTGCTCAACACATTATTTTGGTGTGAATTTTTTGTTGTTTATTTTCCATAAATGCCTTTGGCATATTGTGCTTGCTTATTGTTTTGTGGTTTGGGGTGAGTTTGAGTATTATATAGCCATGTAAATTTCATATTATATCATAGGAGTGACTCCATTTCTCAATGGGAGGATAAGTCCATTGATCCACTTACATTTCAAGCATGCTACCCCTATAAATCACTAATTTGTTGACCAAATTTTGACCCCAAGTCAAAAATGGTCAACCCCTATATTTTAGAAAATTTCATAGTGTTATAAAAAATTGTATATGCTCTTTTTATGGTCTTAAATTGTATTAAATGGTCTTCATATGGTCTCATTAGTCATTTTTTAGCTTGGTTTAAGGTTTGGTCTCATATGTGCTTGTCTAGTCTTAGGGGGTATGTATGAATCTTGGTGTTGTCAAGTTTATTAAATGTAATGACATGGTTTATATTCATTATAACAGGTTATTAATGTGTCTTTAAATTCATATATTTATGCATTAACATCTTATAATGTTGATATGTGCCAAAAAGTCATTTTGGCCACCTTTTGACTTAATTTGGAGGAGTTTTATGTACCATCCCAAAGGCAAAACATTTAAAGAAACCTGATAATTTACCTTATGTAAGACATGGGTCATAAAATGGTAAGAAAATGAAACATTTATACTCTAACACCTAAACTAATCAAAATACTCCTTTACAAGCACTTTTGAGCACCTATATAGCCTTAGGAGATCATTTTTATATGAAAATGGTCTCAAAGAGTCTCTTGGACATAAAAAAGTTAGTTTTAGGGCTTGTATCAAGTTTCAATTCTTATAGATGCATTAGAAACTCTCTCTCTTCCAACGTTGCCTTTATAAGCTCAAAAAGGCAAAAATCAAATGCATGGTATAGCTAGGAGAGAGAAATTTGGAAGCTAAAACTTTGGACATTGTTAGGGGTGATAATGAGATTCAACTTAATGGAATTGGTTTATATATTCATGGCTCCTCCTTTATGAACAATCATTAAGAGTGATAGTAGGTCGTTATACCTTGTCCATTCAAGTAGGGTAAGGTTTTACACCTATTTATTAATGCCATAATTTGGTGGAGGATAATGATTTTTTTTATTTTTTTAGAGGATTAAATGACCCCTTTTATGTTATTTTCATCAATTAATTCAACATTGGTTATTGTCTTCATCAAAGAGAAAGGTGTCTCAAGTGTGTGACCATATTATCATGCTAAAAGTTTATATTAGTTTATTTTAGATGTTTGTCACCTTAAAGAGTTCCAAGTGCCTCATATTTCATGGGTGATCCATAAATTTCATAATATTCATGTATTCTCCCTTGGAATTTGATCCTTGTATGCATTCTCTAAGTGTCTTACTTTTTGAAAAGCATGGTTTGTGCATAAATGATCACTTATATGTATGAATGCCATATTTTAATTGAATGAAAATAATAAACTAATAAATTCCTATTAATAATATTTTAAATACAATTAATTAGAAGAAAGATCAAACTGTACTCTCAAATAAGGCTATAAAGTGTTTTAGTCACTCATAAGTCTGTAGACCTATAAGTAAACATTCGTGGGGTCTAAGGTCTAGGTTGAAAGTGCTCAAACATTGAAAATACTTTGATTTCCCATTAAATCACTCAATTAGCCTCTTTATAATCATATGGAATAATCAAGAAACATGAATGAGTAATGAGACCCAACTCTCAATACACAAGCTTTGTATAGGAACTAACTATATACACAGTCTATACATGTGAATGGACAAATTTGAAGTGGAAAATTATTTGAAAATAGATCCATATGATTATTTAGAAATTATATATGATGATACAATACTTTATATAACAATCAAAGTGTCAAAGGTCTCAAGGGAGTTATCTTTGTAGTCTATACAAGTAAAATGAAGACTTATAGGTTGCATAGTTATAGGTCCTGATTTTGGAATGAAACTAACCATCAAGGAAGAGTTGATATGTTTACATGATTTAGTATAAAGGTGATAGAATTTACAAACATTTTAAGGTACCTAAACCATTTCAAAGTTAGGAGAGAGTCAAGAAGACTAAGTTTATAAGCTTAATGCTCCTACATAGGTCTGCATATGAAGGTAAGAAGTAGGGGTTTGAAAATACCATAAAAAGTTCAATAAATTTTTTAGGATAGTCATAATTAACTAATATGAAATTTTAATCCTCTAAAAGTTCCATGATATATTTGATAAGGTTATTTTCCAAAGTATAGGCTCACACCCTCCTTTAATGACCACCTATATCCATGCTTTGAGAAGGTGCAAAGAGCAGTTGTGTCTTTAAAGGATGTAGTGTTTTGGTAAAATTGAAGGAGGTTATAAACTCTCAATGTTACAAAAAAGTCATTGAAATGTCTATGGATTGGAAATTGGGGCCCTAAAGCCAAAAATACATTCAAACACCTAAATAAGTAACTAAAGTCTTACTAAGACCATTTTCAAAGATTAAGAAGAGTGCCACCTATTGTCAGTGATATGGGAGTTTGGATGAAATTTTAGGTAGATTTTAGGAGTCATTAAAAGTAAAAAATAATTTAGGTTCACAATATTTGATTGTCTGCAAGGCTCTCTAAAACCCTACCTATACAACTAATGTAAGCTACATGTTTGTCTACCTTTATGAGAGACATTTGATTATTTAATAGAGTTGGAGGTATTTTATAAATGTTATTGAAGGTAAATCAATTTAATATAGTTTCATTGGTGATAGTGTGACCTCGAAAAGAATTTCAAACTCCATGAGAAAGCATTGATTGTTTATAATCCATATTTAGGCCAAACAAGCCTAATTGCAAAATACATACCTATATAAATAGTCATGAGAAGAGTGGTTGGTTAGGAGTAAATTGAGTTTGATGACTATGATAATTTCATAATTAAAACATATACATTTCAAGACCATACAAATATATCGGAAGGCAAGAAAAATGGCACTTTAGACTTTAAAACCACCTCAAGTTTCTTAAATGAATGACTGAAGCTTAAGGCCAGACTTTATCTCACATGGTATGACATTGAAATAATGCATGGATACAAATGGAATTTAAAGGTGATAAATATTAATTCACACTTGATTCATTTGTCATCATTTGTTATAATAGGTTTCAAACTTTCATGAACAAATATTAGGACTATCAATGCCTCTTCAATGGCTTATTTTCAACCTAAAGGTCAACTTAATGATCTCACAACTGTAAGGTAAGGAGGTATCAAAAAATGATAACCTAAGGATAGTTGAGGAGGGTCATGAACTTGAAAATTGTGTCATTATTTTATATAGTTACGGCTCAGGGTTTATGAAAAATCTCTAAGAACCAAAATAGGTTTAAACCCTCTTAAAACCCTAGTAGAGACTTGAGTGAAAGATGGACTTATTAATCACACAAAATGACATAATTTTCCCCTATAACATCTTAAACATTATTCTATAATCCAATTATATTCTCATAGTGTACTTTGTCTGTACTTGTAGTTGTACAAACTATATTAAATACAATATTTTGCAAGGATTTTTGGTATTTTTGGGGTTTTATATAGATGAAAATTGAAATTTTTTGGAAGAGTTCATTTGGAATAAATTTCATCTATTAAATTAAAAAAAAACCATACTATACATTCTATAAGTGATCAAACAAAGCTCATTTTTCAAGGCAAACTCAAATAGGCCTAAAATGAGACTAGGTTTAAAGGGACATTTCATGGTTCTCACAATTCCATAGGGTCTTAAGACCTCAAATTTAGCATGGAGGTTATTAATAGGTTATTTAAATTTAATAAAATTACTTTAAATTAATTCACATGTGTGGGTGATATTTGGAGTAGAAAATTAGGCTTCTAGAAAAAGAGGCCTAATTGAGGAGAGAGAAAAGTGAAAAAGACACTTGCACTAACTTTCAAGACCTAAAACATGGCATGGAGTTGTAAATATATATAAGGTACTCAATTATTCCCTTAATTTTTCATTACCATTCATAAATTTCCCTACACATGGAGGTTTACATGATTTTAGGGCTACAAGAAAAAAGAGGACTAATGAGAGCTTGAGGAGCAAAATGGAGTCTTGGGAGTTTATCTAAGAACCAAAATAGATTGATTTAGGTTTTATAAGTTATTTTAATACATTTCATAGATATATAATTCATTGGATAGGATTAACTCAAATTTTTAACCACTTGGACAAGGCTAGCCGTGGGAGATGAAGGAATTTCAAGGCACCTAGGCATATGAATTATAGTTGCTACTAAAATGTTAAACTAGAAGAGTTTATAAATAAATTAAAGGTTTAAAATGAAATTTATTAAAATATATAATGGTCAATTTATGAGGATAATTTATATTTATTACTTCTCATATACAAAGAAGGGATGTTTTGAAGAGTTGTGCAAGGTGTCAAGCTAAGTTTGCAACTCCATGCCACTTGGATGATGGGACATCTTTATAAGAGAGAAATATGTCCTTAGGGACCCATTAAAATAGTTTATAACTCTCTCTTATTTTTAAATTCCATGTGTACACTTGGTAATCTTATTCTTAGATGCCCTCTATATAAGCTACCAATTTTGGCCTTGTAAGGGATACACAATTGATATTGTGAAGTCCTCCTAAATTGAATACTAATTTTTGCATTAAATAAAATATTTCAATCTATTTTTGAGTTATAAAATTATTTATTAAGTTTTTGAATTATTTCATTGTTAAATGATAATTGATAGTTATCTCTCCTTATGTTCATCTCACTCTTTCATGCTTGGTATAAATAATTTGAATTCTAGCACGTCTCATGAAGTCTAGATGGTTGTTTTGTGTCTCCTTAAGTGTGAATAACACTATTAGTGTCTATGATAGGACCTAATATTCATCTACCTTGAAAAATGCATTGAATTTTACCTTCATGTTGAAACACTTTTGTTATAATAACCTTGGGTTGTTGAGATAAGTTTTGAAAATTACCTTTCAAAGTGTAGATTGAAGTAGGATTGTGGAGTTAATCTTTGTTCATCACTTATGTTAGAATGGTTTTTATCCCCCTCTATCTCTTTTCTTCAAAGAAATTAGGTTAGTGGTTAGTTTTAGGTTTTGTGTAATGAATATATCCCTTCAATATAAAGACTCATCTCTCCCATAAGTCACCTACTTGAGAGACATTTTCATGTTACATCAAATATATGAAGGCTAGGATATACCTCTTTAGGGTGAAAATTTGATTTATAACACTTATATCATGTAACTTCAACCTCATAAACTAATTATTTCATATACATTAGGAAGTGTTTCATGCTTACATCTTGCACTAAATGTTTGTAATAAAATTTGTGTTATTCAAAAGATTTAAAATCATTAGAGGCATAAAAATCACAAATTAGTTCATTATTATATATAACATATCCATTAATTTCCACTTATCAATTCTCTAATTTTATTCTATAGTTGTATACTTTATTTTTTTTATTGTCATCACTTTTAACTTCCTCTTATTTATTATAAATCTTAAAGAAACATGAGAAAAATTTATTTGTTGATGTTAAAATTGATAATGACAATGAGCCACCACATGAATAACAAAAATTTACCTCAAAAAGTGTTGATGTGGGTTTTATGCACACCATAGATAATTGCTTTTCATCCTCTCATTTTATAACTAATAATATTTTTGTCCAAGGCAATATTTGAAGGTTTTTAATCTCTTATATAGTCATGGTGGAATAGTAACATGCGACTTTCAACCCATCAAGGGAAATTAAATCAAGTGATAAAAAAACTAAATGATGAATATTTACAATGATTCTATATTAAAGTATATATATCTCATAAAAATAAAAATAAATGATGGAAGGGTAGGGTTGAAAATAAGGTTGTTTTATGTTAGAAATATATAAATCTTTCAAGCAAATTAATTCAGTGAGACTAGGTATGCAACAAAACTAATAGTTGTATTAATTTTGTGACACACTCAGATCAAAACTAAAAAAATGAATGGTATAAAGAGTTTTATTTGTAAATAAAATATGTAACATTGACCTAGATAGTTATTTTATTTATATCATATTTATATGATACACATTTAATCACAAACCAAAATTAAATTATGATGCCTATATATAGAACAAGTTAGAATAATTAGTCACCTAATTTAAATTTTGAAAATGAAAAATATATATAAATATCATAATTAGATTAGATTAATTGAATTTATTCATGCATTAATAAAAATTTGAGAAAGAGAACAAAAATATAATCTTGATGTACTTTCATGTGAAATCTAAAGTTTATATTGATATTAACAAAATCTTCCTCTCTAAAAATTTTATATATATATATATATATATATATATATATATATATATATATATATATATATATATATATATATATATATATATATAACCCTATGATCAACACTATTTTATTTTTTTAAATTGTATTACATGTGATCATTTATTAAAAATAAATAAAATTAAAGCTATTTAAAGAAACTAAAAATAACCAATGATTTAAATCTAAATTTAAAATTGACTTTATTTCTACATTGATGTTGTTTAAATTATCCCTTCTCATTATTTAGATCAATCTTGGTCATGATTGACCATGAAAAGTATCATCACATATTAGCTCACAACTAACTACAACTTTAAGTCTTTGAAAATTTTAGTGTTGAAAATTATGTAGATTATTGTGAAGCTTGTGATAGTTTGATGGGAAGTGATGGACGTTAATTTTAACATTGTTTAAATAAGTTAATATCACCATCAGACTTGTGCACTTCAAATTTGCATGTTATTATGTCACTTTTATTTATTTTTATGTCATGTTTTATTTATCATTGTTATGGTTCCTTTTATAATATTTTAATGCCAAACTTCTTATCCCATTGAGAAAGCAAAATGGCAAGAAGTGACACACTTGGATTGAATCAGAGACCCATGAAGATACACCTATCTATTACTTTTTGTTTTTACCTTTGAAAATAAATACTTTTTATGGAATAAATTATGACATGTGTATTAGTGAAAATGGATTGAATACATTTTATTAGGCCCTATATTATGAAGTCACATGACCAGGATAATTGGCACCATGTGATTAGGTCATAAACCTACATATAGTAACACTTTTCCTTAGTTTTCATGAAGATTTGAATCATGAAAGAGATAAATATTTACCCTTGTGTGTTAGAATTATTTGTAAACCTTTGAAAGTAATGAATTTCTAAAAATTATTTGATCACCAAGTTATGAATATATGAGTGGATGTTAGGTCGACATGTCGAACATACATAGGTTTAGTGGATTTAAAGCATACTAAAACATTTAAATGATAAGAAGATATAACACATGGATTTAAATAAATTTGGAAAGGGTAAATTATACCACTACACCATGTGAATTAATATGAATACATGTGATGATAACACATGATGGCATCGTAGACCAATATTTTTGAATAATAGGACTTAACTGTGAATGCATAAAATGGATTATGACTAATTGAAAAGTAGTGAAACTAAGTTTTTGAAATTTCATAAAAAAATTAAATTGATTTAAAACATTTGAAAGGGAACTTAATCAATAAATCTAAAAACCTATTTCAACAAGGCCTCATCAATCATTCTTGATCTTCAAAACATAAAATTGCTTGAAGTATTTCAATAAAAGCATATGACCCTACATCTAAGACACTTAAAACATGATATTAGAAGTAAAATAAATAAATATAAATCATTATTTAATATATTTAATCCAATATAAATGTAAAATATCAAACATTTAATCAAATACAATACCAATAAAAATTCACTTGTTAAGAGAAATGTGTCCAAAATTAGGGGGTATACATTTTTAAATAAATGGAGATATGTTGGTCATAAAAAAAATGATACATGATAATGTGGTTGGAGAAATGGAATTTCATACTTTCATTACCTATAATGGTGAATAACTATTTATTTCAATATTTTTAGATTAGAATAATATATTTTTTATGAAATGAAATAATAATAAAACATTGAAAGGTGATCTTCAACCAAACTCCATCAATTGAGGGGAAGGATAATAAGATATTCTTAAGGTAATGAAAATTAAGATGTCCAAACATAGGAATGAGGTTGGCTATGAATAGTAGCATAATAAATTTAATTTCCCCTATGGTCAAAGCAAAACAAAAAATTTAAAATATAAAAGACACATTTATAGAATATACATTGATATAAGTATAGAATACATATTAATTATTTTACTTAGAATTCCTTAAAGACCTAGGGTGTTTAAATATATGAGGGATTCATTAATAATTTATGATAAATTTAATGTTTAAGAATTTTATTTAAATTTTTGATGTCTTAATGATCATCAATCAACATCCCCTATTAAATTTCAACTTTATTAGATGTTTGCCCTACATTTAGATAGTCACTTAGGTCTATGAAACTAGGAGTTGGCTTAAATTTTTTTGCATAAAGTCTAATTAAATATCATACATTATATATTTTGGGTATCAATTTATAATTTTTACTCTCCCAAAGACCTAATCTTAGGCATAAAAATATCACAAGTTTTATAGACTTATATTTGGTCATAAATACTTGATAATGCTAGTTTTCACACACTTTTACTTTAATTGACTTGAACACTTAATCTTCCCCTCTTTATGTACTTCACTATGTACTAAATACTTGAGTGGACCTATCCCTTTAATTTTTATTTACACCTACAGAAATGTTATTAATCACTAAAAACCTCTATAAGAAATTGTACATATGTTTAAATTTTTAAAATCAGAAATTACCATTCCTAGGATACAATCAACCTATACAACATGAGACTAACTAGTTAATACAATTCTTATGGGTTAAACATGTCTTTTCACTCTTTTAATGGATATTTTTAAAATTTAAACACTCCCTTATAGGTTGGTTCACATTTTAAGTCACCTATTATATAACTTAACTATTTCAATCTTGAGGCATACTAATACTATTTCACACTTAGCAAAGCTTTTGTATTCTTACCAAATTCAATTTTATTCATTTTAATTAGCCTTTATCCATGTCAAGGTCCTATTATATCCAATTCAAGTAAATCAATATCAAGTATCATTCCAACATAAGGCTTCCAACATATATCTATACCCATGCCTAACTAAATGACTTATGTGATATATTTGATACCTATACATAATATATCTCCTACCTTTACTAATAAAAAATCCATTGTGCAAACTATTTTATCATTGCATGACAATATGTTGTAATTATATCAAGGTATGCCACAATCTAGGTAATCAGTTGATCACAAGACTTTCTTCATAATCTGTTAACTCTTGGTATTTTATCATATCCTTTACCTATAGGATTTTTATCTCCTAAATTTTCATTATGTGAAGGTAAATGAGATCTATAAAAACACATTCAATATTTTCATGTACCATTTTTAGATTATACATTTAGAAACATGTTGATAACCAAGTTTCTACAATAAACTCTAAATATTAAGCCTTGCATTGGTTTTATGATTAACATATCTAATAAGTAAAATAATTCAATCCATTCGTAGATCAACATTAATTATATGATTTCTTGTGAAAATTTTGATAAACATAAAGAAATAAATAATAAGTCTATTAGTGACTATGTACTTCATTAAAAGACCATGCTTGGCAAAATGACTAAAGGCATGGAAGACAATGAATTAAAATATATATCCAAACAAATTTTAGTTTCACATTTGCATAAGTCAATCATTTTCAATAAATTTATTTTATTTGAGGAATTTTTCATACGATAAGATAAAGATAATCCAAACATATCACTTTGAACAATCTTAAATATACACATTCATCTGATTCAAATTCAACAACAAAATTTCAAATAAAATGATCATACAAATTAACCCAAAAGATATTAAAACTGATGAAAATATCAAAATTAATGTAATATACCAAACTTACAACAAGCTTGTTTTATTAGATCAAACAAGGAGGTAATTTTATAGATTACCACAACTGCCTCATAATTTTCCTTAAAAAGTTACTTGATTGAAATCTTATTACTCTATCTCCACCTTTAGAGGTTGACATGAGTATACCTTAGATTAAATCATTTAAAAGTAATGAATTTTTTTGTTACCAAAGATGTAATGAAAATTATACTAATATATGTTTTAATCAAAAAACACCTTATTCATTATCTTATCCATAACAATGTCATTTATCCAAACACTCACGTAGAGGAAATTAGGCCTCAATAAAAATAAAATGCTAAGTTGAATATTTTTAGTGAGACATATTGAAATCATGAGACAAAAAGGATAATTTATAAGTGCATATTGTATACACACAATATTTTTAAAATTTATCATTTACTAAAGCTTTCTATCTTGCAATAACCTATCAAGTTTCAATCTTTCTAAGTGTACACCTTAAAGGGTGCACCAAGAAAGGAGTGGGAAAACCTTTGGTGCTTTGCAAGATTATTGGTCCCTATACCATTACCTAAAACCACTATGACTAACATTTATCCAATTCCCTAAGAAATTAAAATCCATTTATCCTATCCTCTAAAAAATTCACTTGCCAAAATAACCCCTAAGTAAGCAAACATACATTTTCTTCATTTTACTACTATGTCATCTTGGTCATTCTTGTTAGGTATTGAACACACGTTATAAAAATACATCGGCCTATATGACCTAGTTTGAGACATAACAAATATCTTTCCTACCTAAAAATATCAATCTAGTAAATATTTTTAGATAAATTATTGGGAGGTCTAGGGTCAATCCTTAGATATAAATACCCCATTTACTTAAATCTAATAGAGAGTAATATTCATTTCACATCGTTACATATCACAATTCTATTAATTCTACACTTGAGGAGTCATTTCTTAAGGTTTTGTATTAGAGGGAAATTATCTTGTGGGAAACTATTAGATGTAAATTAGGAGTATTTTAGCTTAGAGATGATTTATATAGTTTGATCCTTACAAAGCTAGAAAAACCTCTTGTAAAACATCATTTGCCAAAGGATTAAGGCATAATAGGTTCAATTCAAGGTAATATTCCTAAATTTTACTCTTTCATTTGGTATATAGGTATTTCACAAGGTAATAGGATGGATATGGTACTCCTTATTTAGTTTACCTCTACATTGACTTATGTAGAGTTATCATTGCATGTTCTATTTTAGTTTTTTTAACTATCCCCCTTTGTGCCAAAATATTTAGTGAGCACTAGATTAGATTTATTTCATGTATTATAGGACTAGCTAGGGTTATTACATAATGTCATTTTCATAAAGGATTTTTAACCCTATACTTTGATTTTATGTGATAATATATCCCTTAATTATGTTTAGCATAGTTGAATTTATCATATCCCAATAAAAATAGCTACGTAATGAATTGTTTGGTAAGATTACCTAATCCAAGATTAAAATTCACTAGGTAGGACAAGTTGTAGATCCTGCATAATTAGTTGCATACATTCTGGTGAACCCAATGTGAATCTAACCCATGAAATTTTTAATTTTTCAAATTACACTCAACTGGTTTGATCCTGTTGATCTAGTTTTATCATTCTTTGTGCATGTTTTCAACTAGATTAAGCATGTCAATCTCATTTTATCTTATGTGTAGGTTTTCAAATAGATCAAGCTTATAAATAATGTTTTACCTTATGTGTGTATATTTCCATCTACATCAACCCTATTTGTCTTATTTTGCTTTCAGTGCATAAAGTATTTAGTTTTAGCCAACAAGATCAAATGGGTCAATCTATTCATTTAGTCTGCCTTATATGCCTAACTAAATCAATTGCTCAATTTTATTCATTTATATATTTTAGTTTCATTTAATGAAATTAATATGTTTGATCTATATTCATTTCATATTTATTATGAGTTTTATTTATATTAGATTGCCTAGCTTGATTCTATCTAATAACACTTATTTCTATCTTGATATGATCAAAAACTCACTTAGATGACCAAGTCAAACAACAATTCAACATTATAAAAAAACTATTAAACTGACCTAGTCCATCTTGTTCTATCCTCTAGGTTCATTAATAATAACTTATTATTTCCATTTTTTTAGTTTTCAAGAAAATTTCATTTCCTAATTTTCATCTAAAATTCAAATTTTGTACTATTTTCCTCAGTTTTTAAATCCTAACAATTGTACTCACACAGTCAATTATATCCATTGGATTGATCTATTTCTATGCATATTTTATTTCATCAAACTAATATTACCTGATCAATTTTTTGGGTTTATTTGTAGAATATTGAGTCAACTAGTTTGATTCCATTTTGTATTATTTGCTCAACTAGATCGACCTATTCAATCTTTTCATGTATGTTTCAAATTTTATATAGTAATTAATAGAAATTAACTTCTATTTTCATAGTAATTATAATTAATTTTAACTTTTAGTTGGCTACTTGTTTATTTTCTTTCAAAAATTACAACTTGGTTTTCAAACAAATTGATTTTTACCTTTATTTTTTTTTTTGTTTGGCTTTCCTTAGAAACTATGTACTAGAAATTTTAGAACTACTTAGCTATTGTCATAAAGGGCTACATGACATTCTATTTATGATTCTTGTATATTATTAATAGATATCATGACATGAAGGGATTTCTCCAATACTCATAGCCACAATATAGAGATAAACACATTCTTTAGTTTCCATGTACCTCATGATATTTCAAAAATGCCTAGGATTTCCATTTGTATTCAATCTTAGGAATATAGCCATCCATTTGATTGTGTGGTGCATTAGTTAGAGGTTAGTGTTGAGAAGTTACTTCCGAATAAACTTTGAAATAAAGTTTAATGGGCTATGGGAATAACACATCCTCCATAGTTAGAACTCTAAAACATTGGGATGACACTATCCAATAAACAATCCAATATATTTGTAATCCTAAATTATCCAACTCAACATTTAGTAAAACTTTCTAATCTTCTTTTGAAATAATTAGGTATCATTTAAATATATTCTTTATACTTGTTGTTTGCCATTCTATGTTGTATTATAGATTATGTTATCCAATATTGATACACATTTTGTGTTGTGTATTTCAATATGATTGACCAATTCAATCTGTGTGCTTAGCTTTATTTCTATATTTAAAACTAAATTATCAATCCTTAAGGCCTTATATTATTTTTCTAGATTTTAAAACTAGATCAACTAGCTCGATCTATAAGATTGTTATATTTTCCTATCTCTCCAGCTAGATCAACCAACTCGATAGTTAGTTTATAGCTTGTTTTGTTTACCTACTTTTCTAACTAGATCTATAATCTTGATCTAATCAGCTCAAACCACTATTTTATCTTTCTTGAACAAATATATTGACTAGCTTAATTTCGTATCTACTAGCTAACATGATTCATTTTTAGATTATTTTTTCTTTTCATGTTTAGAAACCAACTAAATCAACTAGATCAATTACATAAGTCCTAGCTGAATTAGTTCATTATTAGACTATTCCATTTTTATTGTTTCGAAAGCAACTAAATTGACCAGCTCAATTTCATATCTACTAACTTACATAGCTTCCTTTCCAACTAGAATGAAACTTATTTATCCAATATAAGTCCAATTGGTGGCTGATTTTGTTTTATTCCTAAAAAAAACAAAATTAGCGACCAATGGGACTTATATTGGATAAATAAGTTTCATTCTAGTTGGAAAGGAAGCTATGTAAGTTAGTAGATATGAAATTGGCTAGCTCAATTTCATATCTACTAACTTACACAGCTTCCTTTCCAACTAGAATGACACTTATTTATCCAATAGAAGTCCCATTGGTGGCTGATTTTGTTTTATTCCTAAAATATTTTACCCAAAAATAGTTTGCACATCACTATTATTTTCACCTTATTTGGCATTATGAAATCACCTATCAAAAATTTCATTGATAATCTTAACCTATTTATAAGATACATGGGTTGTTATTTCTTACCCACCCTAGCCAACACAAAGGATAATCTCTCATGGTGTACTTTCTCCCACCCTTCATTTAACTCTATTAAATATAACATGGTTCAAATTACCCAAAAATTATGATTTAGATAGATCTAATCCATTTCAAATTCTTGTTATAATATCTAAACTAACATAACAAATACTCCCATAGGGAATCCTCTGATAGGAAATATTACTATCCCCAACCTTTGGAAATTTCCTCCTTCCAAAAATAATAATCAAACTCATCCACCTCCTCCCATTACTTACAACCAAAATACACCCATCAATACCACTCAAATTGTTTCTCAAATGGTTTAACAAATCAATGTTATGCAAACATCTAACAATTCCCAAATTATTCAAATGGAACATCACATATTATAAATGACTAATCAACCTCTTATCATCATGCCTCAAAATAACCATAATTTTATTTCTCCTCCTCTTACATATGCCAATGGAAATATCATTCCTAAACATATTATGCATAACATGATAATTCAACATCTTCAAAATGAACCATTAACTCACTTTATAGTATCCATTAATATTAGAAATATATCTCCAACCATTAAATATAATGGATCTAAAGAACCAACTTCTTTTCTTAAATAATTTTGTAATCTCTATAAGGAATAGTTCTAAACTAATAATTTTGGTACTACCAAAATTTTAATCAAAACATTCACAATAGATGTTTTATAATGGTGTAGTCAACAACCTCAATATTCTATCTCACAACTAGATGATTTAGTCAATTCTTTAGTTACAAAATTTCAACAAAATTACCTCCTAAAAAATTATCTTAGTCATTCCATTAATGTTAAATAATTACTGGTAGAATAAACTCATAATTTCATCAAAATGGTGGAAATCATTGGCTTATAAAGCAAACCACGTCATGACTAATGATAATCATTTAAAATTATTTATCACTGCTTTAACACCTTATCTTCAATATAAGGTTATAACTTTTTTTCCACAAAATTTGAATGAATCATTTGATCAAGATAAAAGATAATATTTCCTTATGAAATAATTTGAGCCAACCCATAGATTAATCAAAAATTCTTTCCAAACCTTAACTAATGTAATTACAAGTGCTAATCCTCAAAAATAAATAAGAGTAGCTAAAATAAATAATTAAACTATTTCCCACTCACCATTAATGGTACCATACATGAAGTAGTTACTATATCTATATAAACCCTTCATCTATAGAAATAATTGCCCCATCTATTAAAGTATCTTATTACTCATCCTTGTTAGGCTCTAGGTAATTGTGTTTACCTAGTTTTATATTATGTGAAGCTTTATCCCACATTGGCTAGTTTAGTTTGCATCTTATTTTGTCTTAGATATAAACAAGTGATCTTCTTTTTTAATAAACATTATTTTAAAATATTTTTAGATCTAATTTATGTATAATAATTGTTTTGTTTACAATTGGTTTTCTCATTTTGAGTGTATATTGAAGTGCCAATGGTTGTAGTAGTGAGCCATTGGAGAGATCTTGGTTGAAGAGTTATCGTAACTCTTTCATGGTACTAGAGCCACCTTCCAATAGCGATTACTAAGATTGTAGGTTCCCTTCCATTTTTAGATCTACATTTTTTATGCAATCCATAGTTTCTTATCCTTAGTTTATCATTTATGGAATGATTTTTTTGAAGACCTTGGCCTATTTGTCTATTGGCTGAGTTTATCCTTCAATCTGTTGGTATGGAGATTGTATGCTTATATGGAAGCATTGGAAATTTTACATTGAATCTACTGTTGTGCTTTTCTATTTATGGAATTGGAAATTTAACACAACTATATGAGAATTATTTGGTATAGATCTAGTTAATTTGAATTAGATATGTGGATCTTATTTTGTAGGAATTATTGGTTTATTGGTGTCATTCTAGAATATGGTTTATTATATTTATTTGCATTGGATTTCTCTTCTTTGTTTCATTACATCTTTCTCTACATCATATATTTGTGATCACTAACATGTTTTTGCTCATAAAAAATACATCCATGTTAGTCCCAAGGATGAGGATCTTGAATCTGTCTTCACTATAGCTGGTGAAATCCATGTTTTTTTACTATGCATGAAGCCTTTTGTTTTATTTGTATACTTACATTAGATTGAACATCTTATCCTTT
The DNA here is from genome assembly GCA_037957365.1 of Torreya grandis. Classification (NCBI taxonomy): domain Eukaryota; kingdom Viridiplantae; phylum Streptophyta; class Pinopsida; order Cupressales; family Taxaceae; genus Torreya; species Torreya grandis. Next base: position 781,841 of record JARHVA010005869.1, on the reverse strand, counting down.
GGCTCTCCTTTTAAACAATGAGATCATTCCCCTCCTTTGTTTAAATATGTATCCTAATATAGATCTGTAGTGCATTCAAAGAGTATTTTTTTATCATTAACGGTCTATATTTTGTGTTTTTTATTAGTAATGTCAGGTGTGTTTTGGTTTATTTTCACCATATGCCACATATTTTGTAGCAAAAAACACACATGCCATGGGAGTGAAATGCAATAGTCGTGGTTGGGCTATGTAGGGGAAGAACCATAGGATTGGGATACGGCTAGGATGTGGGAAGGTGCTAGTGACTATTGTAGTAGGGGTGGCCCTTGGGCAAGCCATAGTGGTGGAAGGATACTATAGCAAGTAGAGAGGTGGGTGGCTAGATGGTAGATAGGTGGTACTTTTTTGTGAAGCTCATGTGGGAAAAGGCATGTGAATCCATAACAAATAGCGTTGAAGGCAAAACAACTAAGGAAAATGGGTTGTTAGGCAACCAATGGTGTAGTCACTTCTTAGGGTAGAAGACACAGTAGGTTTATGAATACATAGATGTATGGGGGTCTAAGATAATTCACTAAGGAAGACTCCTCACATCATTAAAGAAGAATTTATTTATACATATCCACTTTTATCTTTGCATTGATGTTTGGGTTATTCACCATTAATGGTATGTCAATCTATTAAAATTCTTCACCATTCACTTCACCAACTGGGCATTTCATTATCATGGTGAAAATTTTGAGTTAGATATTTGAAATAGAAGATCATCTGTGCATAGTGTTTTGAGCCATTTCAGCCTTGCCACAACCTACTCTAGATTAAATTGCCAAGCCTAGCTTACATATTGCATGGTTTCCCCTATTTGCAATGTACTTGTCATTATTTTATGCTCTCTTTATATATTAGGAATCATGTTCCACTAGATAAATGTATCAATCTTATTCAACCCTATGAAATGGTAGGTTTCTTAAGAAACAATTAGTAGTGTTGTAAAATTCATGATGAATAGCATTGGATCTACAGAGTTTATGTTCTAAGTGGCTACTAGTAGCCATGTTAATAAGCTATTTTTAAGGTAGTATATATTATGTAGCTTCTATTGGCATTGGGAAGGAGAGAAGGTGTGTAGGACCTATATTTTTACTTCTCTTCCTAACTTCTCAATCTCTTTATAAATTCATAAGTTCAAAAACATAATTCACCCTAATATTCTCTCTAAAACTAGCTAATTTTTTATTATTATTTTAAATAAGTTGTTTTAGTATGTCTTAAGTGACCCATTTGTCACTTTAGCACTTGTAGGGGTGTATAAGGGGATGGTTTTTTACTTTTGTTGGTTTGAGGAGATTCTTAGTTCCATGTTGGTTCTAATGAGTGGTTGTAAGGCTAGGTGCACTTCAGTGGCAGTACTTTTTTAATCTTTTAGTGCATTTTTTTATTAAATAGGCCTTATTGATGGGAATCTAATTATTTAATAATTTTTTTTTGGTAGCTCAAAGTAAAGTGCCAATTATTTAAAAAGTTCATATTTTTCAATTTCCAATGCATTGGTTCTATTTACACTATAAAACATAGTAAAATATAGATTGTTGCATTTTGGAGGGTCGTTTTGCATTAGTTGTGCTATCTTTGCTTATGATTTATGGTGAGATTTTAGTGGTGACACATTTTTTATGTTTTGAAATTTTTTGATTGATTATTCATTATTTTATACATACTTTATCTCTTTCATCTATCAGAGATTAGAGGTTGAGGTCTGATTTAGCAGGAGGTTAGACCCCCTCACAGGCAACACAAACTTCCTTCTTGCTTCTTTTGGATTGCATTGTCATAATTTATTGCAATAATAAATGTATTTTTGTCTAAGTTTGACATCTTATTATGGAGTGTGCATTGTCACTACTAGGGTGTTTCATATGTTATGGGCCCTACATTGTACTTTATGCATGTATTTTGAATGCATTTTTAGCTGAGCCTAACATCCTTTTACATGTGCTTTACATGTTATTTTTTGGATGTTGATCCTTATATAGTGTGTTTACATACATTATGGCTCTTTTATCTATTTTACACACTCTTCCATTAGTCCATGACATGCATTAGTACTTTGACACATTGGTATTTATGTTATGTCTCCTTGAGATCCCTTTCTTAGTGCCTTACCTTCCTCTATGGAGACATCCTTTTTGGTCCCTTATTTTTGGATCACCTCTATTGATGTATTTTTCTATAGGTAGACAGTCTCCTCATTTGGATCTATTCTAGTGAATCCCAATGTCTTGTTTTTATTTGGTATATTTTTTGTGTATGGGTCATATTGTACTTGCACTAATTTATAAAGTGCCATGGGGGGTTTATTGATTTAGCCTTGTCTACATTCATGTATTTATGTGCTCTATTATAAAAACCTCTTCACTTCTTCAGTTACTTGTCTTTTCCATCACCACTACGAGCCATCATCTTTGAGATACTTTTTCTATATTTTTGACACCATTTTATGATAGTTTACAGTCTCTCATAGATTGAATTTTAGCTATTTTGGTGCACCCCAATGTCACTTATCCTTTTTGATAGTTCAAAAACATATTTTAGCATGATATATAGCTATTATAGTTTATAAAATTTCATCTTTTTTGGTTTTCAAGTCATGGATTGGGACCACTCAAGCAAACCTTTTTTATCCACTCCACCCAATCGGTAGTATGGGGTGGTGTGATGTACATTTTTATTATTGGTGTTGATAATTATTTACACATGTAATAATATTTTTTACATTCATCACCACTAATATTATTCTTTATTGAAGCTATTCTAATGAATCCTAATGTCAGTTACTTTTGTGATCGAGTAGTGGATTTGGACCACTCATGTAGATTGAGTTCCTTTGTGGCTTGCAAGTACTTGGAGTGTGAAATAATTCAACATCATATTTGGGGGTATTTATATCTCTCTCTTATTCTTTTCTCTCTTTTGGGGGGATTTTTTCTTATGCATTTTATCTCTTTCATCCATTTTGTGACAATTATATGTATTTTGCACTTTTGAGTGTTTTTTGGAATTTTACTTTATACATGGGTATCTTATTCAGGTAGTTTATTTAATGGAACCCATATGAGGATTTTTTAAATAACTCGATGGAAATCTTGGTGATTTTTATAGTGACACCATTGTGGTATACCCACCAGTCACACCAATGTCACATCCTCACTAGTCTTTGTGCCCACTTCACCATCATGTTGGAGTGTGTTCAAATAATACTTCCTCAGGTTCATCATTCTACCTAGTACTTTTGAGCATAGTGTTTTTATTCAATGATCCTCATTTTTAGCACCATTCCTACTTCAATTTGGTGGTTATAGTGACTTGACATCCATGTACTCCAACATGATGGATTGGCATCCATAGGGACATGTGAATTCAAACTACATCTTTTATTATTAGCCCCTAGCTTCACTTGAGGGGGGATGTTAGAGTATCATATTACATATGCCTGACAAGCTCTACATATTTTTGTTTACCTATTTTTATTCCATGTGGGGTTTTATCCCACATTGGCTAGTTTAGCTTGTATATTAGTTTACCTTACCTATATAAACAAGTGCTTTTATTTGTAATATAATTACTTTTGTAATCTTTTTAGATCTCATTTTTGTATATATTTTTTTTAAATTTATAATTGGTTTTCTCCTTTTAAGTGTATTCTAAAGAACCAATGATTTTAGTAATGATCCATTAAAGAGATCTTGGCTAAATATTTTTTATAAATCTTTCACCATCATGATATGATCATAATAAATTACATTGTTTCCATGTTGATATTGGTCATTTTCATTAAACAAAGTCATGAACTTATCAAATTTATCATTTTCTTCATATTATGCAATAAATTTTACCATGATACTATTACTAAAATACATCATCATGATTAACTCAAATCTTCTCAAATAGAAACATCTTACTAAACCCATATCCTCAAAACCTCAAAAATTGTCTTCTATTTCTACTACACAAAATTTAAATGAAAATATTTGTAAAATTAATACTAATTATGATAAATATTACATCAAATCTTAGTATGTGAATTTAGATATATTAAACTATATATGTAATCCTACTCATGAGGATCTTATCACTAAACCTAAGAAATCCTCTCCTGATGAATAATTGCTTAAAGATACTAAAAATTTTATGCCAATGTATTCCAAACCAAACAATGAACCACTTCTAAAAATATAACCTAAACCTACTTCTCATATACCTAAGAAAAATGTCATATCTGATAAACCTCATGTGGGTTCTTCATCCTCAAAATTGTAGTGGAATTTATTAAAAGAACTTAACTCAATTCCTTGCAAAATTCCCTCTATGGAATTAGTTTGAACTTATCCCTATCATCATAAATTCCTTATAAAACATTTTAAAAACATCAAATAACACAATATCATGATTTGAAAATACCTTCTAATTCTCATCCACTTACATAAATTTATAATATTGGAATAGTCTCCTCATCCATAGAAACTTCCATATAATTTCTTGAAGAAGATATGATTAATGATGCGATTATATTTAGAATAGATGATTCATATCTCTGTATCAAAATTGACATATAAAAATACCATAATTTTAAAATTTATAGTATACTTATGATCAAGTATTAATGTCACCTCTCTTTGGTTAGTAAAAAAAATTGGATACACAAAAGAAAATCTCAAAAAAACATGCCTCATGTGTAGAGGATTTGACAAAACCAAATAAAACCTACTTAGTTGCATTTGTCTCACATGTACCTTCAGACCCAAGATAATTAAAACTAATCTCATGGTTATTGATCTTCTATTATATTACAACATGTTCATTAGTCACCCATGGACACATCATATATGTGTCATTGATTCTTTAGGTCGTTAATGTATCGAATCAATACATAATTACAAACACTACAAATATGAATTAATCCTAATCCACTGAGTATTCAACTACCAAATACTAAATATAAATATCACATTCCTACTATTTATCACATCAATTTTCCACCTCTCCCAGAGTTTTTTAACATACATTCTGATTTACATGCTACTCTTGCAGATTTAGATGATGATGAACCAAATGAATTACAAAATACTTATAATACTACTTGATTACCTCCTTATATAGAGGAATGGTTCCCTCCTTATTTATTTCCATGTGATCATACCATTTTCATAATTAATGATAGTAATAACACTCCCTCTCGATGTAATGCATATGAAGCCTCTTACATGGAGGATGATTTCACTTACAATGACTATGAGGTAGATAAAATTTTTAAATATCCTTTGACTATGTCTCCTCACAAGTTCAATAATATAAGTGTGTCTACTACTCACACTCATATGAAAAATGATGCATGCACTGTCTCTCACATTTATGACAATAATTATATCATGGCCCAATCTCAACCATGAGATTTAGATGTATAACATTAACAAAAGACATTATGAAAAATGTATGCCTTCAACTTTGATATCCATGTCATTCATATATCATATGATACTATATTACAACCCAAAGGTTATTTACCCCTACTAATTTATCATCACTAAAGATTATACGGATAATCTAATAGATCCTTACAATGGAATATTTTTAACCTTATATGAAAATTAATTCAATACAACCTACTCTACCAAATATAAACATAATTTACCCTTATTAAAATGGTATTGATTAATCTAAACTATTACCATTTAAATCTATCTAATAAAACCCACCTAGAATCACATCTATATAAAAAACCATTATAATTACAACTATAGACAATATAATAGTGTACCCCTATGAATGATTATTTTGGTATCATGGGTCGTATGTTTATTTAAATCCTTAAATAAACCATAACCTAAAGTTTGGATTATTTACTATTTATGAGTCTAGTAAATGACTCTTAATTTTACCCCGTTACTATTCCCAAACCCCTAAAACCAATAATAACCTAAGAATCTACTCGTATAACCAACTTACCCCATATGAAATCATTACAACAAACTTCTACCCATTCTTGACCTGTTCTCATCCTCAATTATGACCAAGGCTCCATTTTAGGCAAATCAGTGATGATTCCCTCGATATCAATGTTTGATTCTCCAAATCGACATCGATCCATAAAAGTGAAGCCTATGTTTGCATTCAAGATGGAACCAGAATATGGAGAGCCTTGAATTATTATTGAATTCCTCATAGACTTTGATGACCCTTGTGCCAATACTCTACTAGATTTTAAGCTCAATTTATCACATTCTGTGTGTAACCAAAACTACTACATGTGCTTATGGAAGAGGATCATTCCATTCACAATTGATCAAAAGGTAAGTATTGCATTTCAATTTATCATTATTTTTAATTAAGATTTTGTTTAACTATCCATTTAATTTGTTAAATGTTATTATCAACCATAGTCATATATTTAATCCATTTTTATTATCAAATTTGTCCCATTTTCTATTATCTATTTATTAAACTTAGATGTAGATAATTAATGTCAATTATTTTTTAATCAAAATTGATTATACTGATTGGCATTGATCCTATCATATTTAGCATCGATCTACTATGTTTAATATACATGACCCTAAACCATATCTTAAGCTTCCATTTCCAATCCCTTTGTTGATTATTCTTTTAAACATGGATTTATCCCTATAGATGACTCTACATAGTTTAGTCCATGACATGACCAACATATCAACCTCCCTATAGTCCCTTAGACTTTATTTACATATCAGAGTGACATAGCCTTTGATCTATCCCTCTGTGTCATTATCTATTTACCCTCCCATGAATTCTATGAAGAATCACTAGCTCTAATTTAGGATGATTTAGATTTTCCTTATGCCTACTAGAAAAAATAATTTATTTACATTACTAAATTAATTCAAGAGGAAAATATGAATTACCATTATTATCACATCATTTATCTATTTGTAATTTCTTATGTTCTCATTTCACTTGATTACATAAATAGTGGACTGACATCCATCTAAGAAAGTGTATGACTTCCTAGAACTAATCTTTAATCAGGCAGCCCATCCATCTCTCCAATAATCTATTTTTGTCAAGTATTCACATGTGTGTAGGTTTGCCTTCCTAGCCAAAAAGGAGTTCTCACTATCACTATATTCTAGTGGTGTGCAACCTCTTCCAATCTAATGGTATCTACATAAACCCTATTATTTCAAGCTTTTAGTAAATCACATTTTATTTTAAAAATAAAATGAAAACTACTTAAACATTATGACATGCTTAGTGGGACCTCAAGGTTTCACCCTTCTTTTCTTGTTAAAATTTCATTTTTGAATTTGTTTATTTCTCTCGATTTCTTTTATTTTTTGCATTCATCCAAATAAAATCAAATTTTCATTTTTCCTTTAGAAAAAAGTTAAATAATATCCATCCATTTTTCCTATTTAGTTTACTGACATAGAATAATCTAGATGATAAATTTATCATAGTCATTACTTTCATCACACATAAGCCAAATCACATTCAAAAAATAAACTCCTCAAAAAACATGACATAAGGGAACTGATGGGAATTTCATCACCTCATGGTAACCTTCTTCTCAATGATCCCACTTGGAATTCACTAGTAAGAGGAGAACCAACTCAATTCTCTAGTTGAGTACAAACTCTAGTCTATCGATATATTTTGGCTAATCACCTGACACCCTTACACTATGGTGTGTTAAGTGAGGAGGTAGATCCCAACATCAAGCCAAGTATTAGTACCAATATAAAAATCCTTAAGCATCTAAACAAAACTTGAGACCATCCTTAGATCACCATTTCTTAGGACCCTTGATATCTTTCTTTTTTTTTCTTTTTTTTCCACACTTTAAATTTAAGAAAGCAAAAAAAATTTACGAATGACTTTAGTGTGTGCATATTTGTATCATAATTTTAAAATGAGATAATAAAGAAAATAATCCTTTACATGCTTTTTATTTATTGTTTTCTATAACTACATGGTTTTAACATAATAGCAGTTACAAAAGAAAACTGATCTCCTTCTATGGATAATTCACCTAGCCCCCTACTTCCCCTAAGTCCACAAAAGAAGGCATCCCTTAGTACGACACCCAAGGTGATCTTATGTTTGCCACCATAATATATACCAATCCCATAGCTCTTAACTACTATATCAACTCTAAATCCATTCACATCCCAATATCTCCCCATATGTAATTCTCTTAATATCAATATGATATGCCTTTGGAACAGGGTGAAGGATTCACCATTGCCATGGTGGCCTCCCATTATAATCCCCATCCTACTAGTTTTAATACCACTACAACACAACCCTTAGGTAACCCACCTCTGTTAATGTCTAGTACTCCATCTCTAATCATTTTTCCAACTCATAACATTACTGCTACTTAGCTTTTAATCACCTAACCAATTACTATTTCAATTAATAACCTTGTCATATCAGTTCTAATGATGTTTTTGTTGATTCAAAATAGTATGCCTGTAAGCAACTAGACACAACCATTACAACATGATATTGGGAGTTAACTACCTTAATAGTATGTACCTTTTACCACCTAGTATGTAGCACCTATATAGGTTATTAAGTATACATACATCCCTTTGTATTATCCATAGTATATAATATCTTCTCAACCCATTATAACAACATTAGTATGATATCCCCTATCTCAAGTTATTTTCATGCCATTATCTACATACCAACTCCCACAACCTGAAATTTTGGGAGGAATCCCTCAACATGATGTCTAACCCAATCTCAAGATCATCCCTATGTAAAATGCTGCTAACTTGTAAGATTCTACCTCTAAGAAGAAAAACATGCTCACCTATAAACATATTTTTAATGAGCCCATCAAGCTAGAAGTTCCTATTAGACCATATCCTCTGTAATGGGAACTCCCTAAGTTTACCAAATTCTAGAATAAGAAAGACCCATAACAACATTTGTAAGCATTTTAACATGCTTGTTAGCTCATAGTACATGATGATGCACTCCTTTTTGGGACATTCCCTATATCACTAGTTGGACTTGCCCTAGATTGGTACAAATCAATCCCCCAACATTCCTTCTTTTCATTTGGGTAACTAGCTCAAATTTTTCTAAAATAATTTTCCATTAATATAATATGAAAATTTAGCATTACTAACCTTTATACCATCTAGAAATTCAATGATGAGTCTATTGCTGACTTTGTAGCTAGATGGAGAAGTTTAATCAACCAACTCACTTTATCTTTACCATAGCCCAATTTAATTGAATTATTTGTAATTGCATGTGTGAAAGACATTTCATCAACACTATGTGTTTAGTCCTTTAAAAAAAATTATGAGGCCTTTTTGATGGCCCACAAGCTTGAAATTAGAACCCTTAAAGAAGGAAAGGTCAAACTATGAAACAATAAATTTAAATCTAAACCCTCCAAAGGCACTCCTAGTAACAACAATAGTAAAACCAAAGGGTCTGCCAACATCATAGTTGTGAAGTCCACACCACCTCAAGCCATAAACCAATCCAAGCCCTCCACTTTGTAGGCATAGTCTTAGAAGCCATTAACATGCTTTCCCTTGAGACAATATACCCCTCTAGGATAATCCTATGCATCTATTTTAGATAAAATTAGCTTCTCTTTCATAACTCCCTCCCATCAAACCTCTCGATGAGTCATGTCCTAAACCTAGTTAGTTTAGGGAAAATGGCTTCTATAATTTTCATCATGTGATAGACAATGATGTCAGTAGATGTCATTATTTGAAAGTCTTAGTGAAAAATATTATAGATCAAGGAGAATTATAATTAGATCATCTTATTTCTCTCATTAATTAATCTATAGATATATTTAGGTAACCTTTCCTGAATCATACCTCTACATCAAATTTCATACAAGCTAAATTAGGATCCACCTAAAAACATGAGACCCACATAATTAACACCATCCATGACCAACTTCTACTTAAATAAGTTGTTGAAGCCCCCATCCCTGATCTCTTCATAGGAGACACTTTTGAACCATCCAAACCCAATGAAGATATCCCAAGAACTTCTTTTAATATATTAGATCTCATTATTTAGGACCAATTAAAAGAATCCATATTTAAAGACACTCAAGAACCAAAAGAGGAAAAAATTATTGAAGAAAATTTTTGGGTTGACATTCTAAAAAATTTCATCCCTTGTACCGTTTTGATACCTACCTCTAGTATACATGTTTCTATTAGCTTTTTACTCCCTGAGGAAAATGTGTTACCTCAAACTACCTATAGATCATCCCCTCAACATTACATCAATGAATTAAGTTTGAACATGAGGTCAAAATCCATAATGTTCTAGTTGACCACCATTCCTTCAAAACTTACAACCTTACCTTTCAACCCAATGAGGTGTTAATCCCACTACAAATTGATACCCCATCCCCATCCAATGAAGCATCCACTAGCACAACCATCCGTGCATAAATAATAGGTAAGGAAACCATAAATTTTACCTTCCCATAACTTTCAACTGGTGAATACCAATTGATAAACTTTAATGCGCTCCCTACATCAAAAGAATATGGGCACCTCAACAAATTGATAACTTATTATCCAAATCTGGGGGAAACTATGCTATTTGGTCCCTCATTACTTCACATTCACCTAATTTAAGTAGGAATTAACCAACCTTTCATGGGACCTTTTAAACAAACTTTGGCTAAACCATTCACATCTAACTTCTTATTCCTTGATAAACCCCATTTCATAGAAACATACCTACATCGATATGCATGGAAAGGTTTTGGTATAATAGGGCCCACATGAGGTTGTATTGGGGGAGTTTATAAAACCAAATGAAAATCATGGCCTTGGATTCATCAAAAACCCAAAATCTTCCCCAAATTTTATTCTTCCCCCATCCTTAAAGAGGACAGACCATACTCATCATTTGACACCCCTTCCTTAATTGATAGCATCATATCCATTCTGCCTATCTTTTTTAATTCAATACCATTTCTATAGAGCCTCTCATATATCATTTCAATGGTGAGATCTACACCATTCCTCTATCCTAACCTACCTTGATAGGATAGGATTCTCATACTATACTTATTTTTTAGTATTAGGATGATGAGTCTATCTTAACTCATTTAGGTATTGAAAACTCCCATATATGTAAAGCCCTCCCATTATAAAATTATCATCTTCTAAATGAGGGTCCCATTGAAATTAAAATAGGGTCCCTAGAGACTCCACACATTGTTAAATATAGTAAGTCCTTATATCCTCAAGTGTCTTAGGATTTCATTACATTTCTAGCTGAGCATAGTGAGGCATTCGTTTGGTCTTATAGTTATATGTCTTGTATTTTTCCTACCATTGTCATACATAATATCATTATATTTCTTGATGATAATTTTATACATACAAAGCTATAAAAAATTCATTCTCAGATTGTACTCTTAGTCAAATAAGAGTTACAACACCTATTATCTGGTAATTTTATCCAACCTATCAATTACCCTCAATGGGTATCTACCATCATCATTATAATGAAGCCTATAGGAGGACTTCACCTTTATATTGAATTTCAAGGTCTCAATCTTTCTTGTCCAAAGGATGACTTCCCTCTCCCTAATATTGATTAGTTAGTCTATTCAACTACTGGCCATGAAACATTATCACTAATAGATGGGTTTTTTTGGATACAATTAGATCCTTATCACACTAGAAGACCAACATAAGACTGCATTCACTACTCCTTGGGGGACTTTATATTATCATTTTAGGTCATTTGGATTATATAACATAGGAGCCACTTGTCAAAGATCCATAACCTATAATTTTCATGATATTATCCATAAGATTCTGGAGGATTATGTAGATGACCTATTCACTAAATTAAAGTTATGAAAAGATCATCTTTCTAATGTAAAGGTTATTTTCGATCACCTAATCCAATTTCACATCAATTTAAACTGCAAGAAATGTATTTTTGGAGTATTGATAGGTAAACTCCTAGGATTTATTGTCTCTATCCATGGGATAGAATTTGACCCCACTAAAATCAAATCCATCTTGGAAATGTTGCCTCTATTGAATTTCAAGTAGGTTTATATTTTTCTAGGTAAATAACAATCTATTCATCATTTTATATCCTAGTTATCTGATCATTGTTAGCCTTTTCATCACATTTTATGAAAGGATATTCATTTTAAGTTATATTTTAGCTACCAAGAGGCTTTTGAAGATCTTAAGAGCTATCTTCCCTCACCACTAGTTCTCATGCCTCCAAAAGGTCACCCATTCTTTTTGTACATCTCTATAACTGATCATGTCTTTGGAGCTATATTAACCCATCATGATGAGCAACACAAAGAGTAAGTTATTTACTATATCATTTTCATAATTTTTTAATATGAGACACATTATTCTCATACTAAAAAGTTATGTTTGGCTATTATTTTCATCATCATTAATATGCAAAATTATCTCCTCAATCATAAAACTTGCATTGTTACAAGAACATATCCCCTAAAATTCATGCACTCTAAACCTTACCAAAATTATTGAATGGAAAAAACTATTATGCTCTTGGTAGAAATTGATTTAGATTTTATCCATCAAAAATTAGTTAAAGGTCAAATTACTATTGATCATCTTAATGAGGCACCTTTTTTTGATAATCAACCTATTAACTATAAATTCTTAGATGAATTTATAGCCTCCACATCAAGTTTTATTTGATGGATCCACATGTGAATGTGGTGGGGGAGATGGAATTATCTTAATTCCTCTTGGGGGACACTTATACCTCTATCCTTTAAACTAGATTTTGACTGTATTAACAATATGACAGAGTATGAGGTTTTAATCATAGGTCTCCAAACCACATTAGCTTTGGGTATTAAAACTATTAATATTAATGGTGATTCATTGATCATGGTTAACCTAATCAAACTCATCTACGAATGTAATAATGATACTCTTCAAAAATATAAAATCTTAATTGATCAATTTTTATCTACCTTTGAGCATTTTGTTATCTAAGCCACCCTTTGATCAAACAACATATTTATAGATACCATAGCCTACCTATCCTCTTTTATCCCATCCTCATCTCAGGAGTCAAATTTATTTCTCCTTATTCATAGGATGAATCAACCCTCTTTATACTAAAATTGACCTCCCAATTTATCCACGGTGTAGAATAGGATCCATTAGATTGTTGGTATTCCAAAATATTTGATTACCTATCTAGGGGGATTACTCCTCTAGACATACATATATAAATGTAAATTGATACTTTGAAACACATGCCACCCATTTTTTCATACTCGAGGGTGTCCTTTATAATCATGTTTTTGAAGGCATTCTTCTTCGTTGTCTTACAAATCATGAAGCTATAATTTTTTTGAGGAAGCTCATGATAGATCATGTGTAGGACACTTTAGTGGTCACATTATCACTAATAGAATCCTATGGTTTGGCTATTACTCCTCCACTTTAAATCAATATTATATGAGTACATTAATAAATGCATCAAGTGTCAGTAGCATGTGAACTTATCCCATGTCCCTAGCCAAGCCTTATAAGTTACCCAAGACTTCTAGCCTTTTTTTGAATGAGGGATTGACCTTACTGGAAAAATCAATCCTAAATCTTCCCAACATCATGGTTTATCATTAAAACCATTAAGTACTTTAATAATTGGGTGGAGGCTATCCCCCTTATCTTGACCAAAAAAGAAAAAATCATTAAATTCATTACTCAACATATCATTTGTCACTTTGGAGTTCCTCATAAGATCATCATAGATAATGAAAAATACTTTAAGAATAAAAAGGTTCAATATATATATATATATATATATATATATATATATATATATTTATATATATATATATGATTATTTTATCATTAATCTCATTTTATCCCCAACTTACTATCCCCAAGCTAATGGCCAAGCTAAGGCATCCAACAAGACTCTAGTCAAAATCCTAACCAAAGTAGTCAATGAAGCAAGCAAATATTGTTGCTTGTATATTCCCTATGCCATATAGGATTATCAAACTAGTATTTTAACCCCTACATGTACCAAAATTTTCTCTCTCATCTATGGTACTAAAAATTTCTTTCCTCTTGAAGTCTAGATTCCATTGCTTTACATCTCCCTGAAAGGTATCATTTTTAAGATGATTTTCATCAGGAGAGACTAGCCCAACTTGAACTATTATATGAGCATCACTCAAATACCCTTGACCATCTACATGTATATCAGGAATGAATCAAAAACACTTATAATAAACATTTAAATCAACATAAATTTAACATTGGTGATCTTGTCTTATTAGAAAATCAACATGTAACTAATATGGAAAAAATCAAAAGGGGGAAATTTTCTCCAAATTGGCATAGACCATACATTATCAGCCATAAATATGAATCTGGGCCATATCATTTTGCCTCTCTTGATGTAAATCAAAGTGAGAACCTATTAATTCATTAAACTTTCATCCTTTTTACTACCAATCAATCTTAATCACTTTAGTTAGCCTAGTTTAGTTTCTAGGTTTTATGTCCCTCTTATTCTTATACCCAATAATTATATTTATAAAAATGTGATTATCTATTAGATTTGCCTATTATTAACCTTAAATATGAATACCCTCTCTCTATTCATAGCATTATCTATTTGGATAATATTCACCTATGATGGGAAGGATCTCCAAATCATTATTCCCTAAAGACCTTCTTTGTTGCTAAAATCCCTTTTGAGAATATGTGTGTTTTATCTTATGTATCAAAGCTTTGGGAAATTATCTTAGGATACCTATGACTAATACATAAAATCAAAATAAATTTGGGATCAAAAGTCAGGGGTGAAACATCTATATAATCAAAAGCAAAGAAAAGTGAAAAGACTATTCCCTTGAAGGATAGCTATATTAAATCCATAAACTATGAAAAACTATATCTAAAGTACAGACTAATCCCTTGAAGGACAATTGTTTCAAAAAAGGCATATCCTAATATATATACCACTCAATCAAAGTATGTATATCATGTATAAAGAATCCTTAAAAATCTTCCTGGATCGATCAAGTTTATTAATTTAGTAGACTTCTTGCATTGATCAGTCTATGTCGATTGGCAAATTAGGATTATAGGTTAACCCTTAGTTGGGGTCTATAAGATAGAAGCATCTTATTCTTATAACATGTTCCTTATCACATCCTAAAATCAAATTAGTCAAAACTTAAACTTAGTTAACATAAAGTTGTTAGGACTTTTATTTTCACTAAGCTAAGGACACTTATGCATCACCTTTAAATGGTTTTCCTTGGGACATGGTACATGCTAATAAATGAGCCATAAGCCTTTTTTAAATTTAATAAAAAAAAATACCCTCCATATTAACAAATGTCCAAATCTAAATCTATAAACACTTAGCATAATATATTAATCCATTAACTATTAAAATAATAATCATTAATCATTAATCATGATCCATATATATAATCCATAATCCAAATCATAACTTTTAATTCCATAAATCAACACATTGTCTAAAATCCATAATCAAATAATATTGTCATCCATACAATCCAGAGTTAAATCCATAAATAATCCATAAAGTATAATCTAATTAAACCATACGCATAATCATACCCATGTTAATCATAAGCATTTTTAGTTTATTGTATCCATAATCTATGAATAGTACAACATTTCATAAAACTCCTAAGCATAATGATCTCATCTAATCCATAGAAATTAAACCATCACATGTAAAAACCCATAATCTAATCACATCCATATAAATAAGCATAATAATCCATTAATCACATAACAACATAATAAATCCATCTATAATCCATCCATAATCCATAACTCCCCATCTGCATCCCTATCCCTCCATGTAACACTCCCCATGTTGAAAAAATCTGTGAGAGTGTACTTGAACGACTGGCCCTATGTGACTCTATATGTTGTGTAGCAAGGAATCTCAAATAGCTAGTCTAAAACAATACACTCATAATATATTAGCTCTATTGCTAGCTCCCTATAGTGATCCATACTCATTGTCCCCACTAACCTAGTGCTAGGCCCTACGATCTCCCTAATCACCTATACTAAGGGCTCCCTCTCCTCCACCCTCCTCCTTAGTGTCTCCAACTCTACCATGTACCTATCATGCTCCCCTACGACCATGTCATGACTTAGCTGTAATGAATCAAAATTAAACTATAATGTAGAAATTTATGCCTATATTATATCCCATTCCACCAACATAATAGCCAACACCCCCTATGTTGTAGTCAATTGTCCATATAAGTAGGCACATCACTCTTGTAGCATGTCTCTCTCTACAATCATCTCAACCACATTCATCTCCTTCACCTCTACCTTCTCCTCATATCTTTTAATCCCTCCCCCAATTGCCTTAATGGCCATATCATCCCCAGTCTCCTCTCCTATCTTCTTAGAATTAGAATACCCCTCCTCTACATCCTCTTCATCTCTTCTAATCCCTCCCCCAACTACCTCATCACTTGTCTCATCCCTAGTCTCTTCCCCTATCTCATTATAATTAGAATCCCCTCTTCCTCCTCTTCATCCTCCATCTCCTCATCCTCTCCCCCTTGCCATCACTGCACCACCTATCCTATCATGCCCCCAATATTATACCCACCAATTTATATATGAATAAGTGCATCCTACATCTTTTATGTCCTCCCTTATTGGCACATGTTCCTCTTCTACAAATACATCTCCCATCACTGGTCCCAATAACTCCCACTTCATCTCATCCCACCTATATAAATGTAGGGCCCATGGGACATCCTATACTAGCCTAAACTATCACATCACTCAACCAAAATATAGGTAGTCCCAATGATCCCTTTTTCTCCCTATCAACCATCACTCACTCCATATCCCTGTTAGATCCAAATCCATCCTTGACCACTCAAGAAATTGTAAATATGGAATCTAGATGATATATATCTCCATCAACACCTCCAATACTCCCATGTAGTATTCCAAATCTCTAATAATTCCATCTATGAATATGCATGCTAGATCAGCCTTCTCTCACAAGAATTCCACACTATACTCAATATCATACCACTGTATCTATGGGGTACCTATGGGAAACACTATCCTAATGTGTTTATAAGACCAACACTATAATATCACTATAGCATCTAAACCATATTGTCTCTAGGTCCTCCAACCATAGATCTCCCTATATGTCTATGCTAATAGAGTGGGTAACCATACAAAAATAGTATGATTCTCAAACATATATGCAAAAATTCTAATAAGGACCCATGTAAATCTACCCTCTTGAGTTTGGGAGTATATAGTAGGAGATTGTAAGCATCATCATCATCATCACACCTCTCCTTACTGTGTCTACCCTATATACTGGTCCAAATGTAAAAACACCAAAAAAAATCTATTCCCATCTACATCATTACCATATATGCACCTCAAGACTACATCTCAATCCTACTCATCCATAGGTACTATCAGTACTCCCTACACTAGAAGTCCCAATATCTTATATATGTCCTCCTTGATGGTGGTCTTCTCACTGGTTAATAACTAAAAAGTCCTAATTGTGATGTCCATCACTCTATCAACACCACCATTAATATAGGGTCTTAGTAGATGCATCGATAGTAAAATAACCCTCCCAAGCCTATGTCCTCTATAGGTGGGCCCAATCATCATTGCTCAATCCCACTCATAAATACTCTAATAATGGTAACACTCAATCTCATAGTTGTAATATCTCCTGTGCCTATCATCAATATCTCTTATAAGCCTAAAAATATCCTAAAAACCTCTAAATTAGCCTGAAACCCCTAATTTAGCCTAAAAGTCTAACTATACCCTAATCCCTTGCAACTTGGTGAGAATTAGTGTCAATTCCTTTTGGATCAGTGCTATTCTCTTATAACAAAATCATTTTTTTAAAATTCCATTGATTCCCTATGAAAAATCACCAATTCACCTGAGAATAAATGTTGATTCTACAACCCTATTCATTTATATTTTCCCTATCCCTAGATCTTAAAAAGCCCTAAAAATCTTTAAAAATTCAAAAAAATTAATAAACTAAATGGCCTACCTCATCTTATTAGCATCACCATCATGAATCAATACCACTAGCCACCATTTCATCCTATAACACTTTCATCATTTAAGATCTGAAGTATCATTTGGGGACTCTTAGATTACAGATGAACTATTTTTCATGTTAGATTTGCTTTTATACCTACATTCAGATTGGTGTTGATCTATTTTGGATTGATGCCCTTCAATTGGATCATCACTAATTCATTTTGGATTGGCATCGATTAGACCATTTTTTCTCACTACTTGCACTCTCATGTAAATCCAATCTTGTTCCTTAGCTATTCTTAGTTCCTTACCACATTTACCCTATTATTTGACCTATACTATTTTAGGTTTATGGATTTTAACCCCCTAATGGTCTTATAGCCTACATAAGACATGTACTCTTTTGGTTCTCTCCCCTTAGAAGGTCTTGAGTGTCCACTTTACCTTGATAACAACTATCTATAGGTATCATGCACACCATTTCACACATCAAATTATTTGGTCAGCCAACCTTATCATTTTTATCTTGTTCAGCTTTTGTTAAGCCCACTTATTTATAATTATGGCATTTAAATACATGATATACCTTTGATCATCTCTACATATATTTCTTCCATCTTGCTATGACAAAACATACATTTCATGTTATGCATCCATTTTTATTAAGAGCTTATTTTTTATTTATCCATCACATCCATTTTTTGAAACCCATCACCCACTCTTTATCCTCTACTAGCTCCTAATTTGAGAAGGGGTACCTCCTTACATAAACATAGGGTAGTGGACTATTCATAATGTTTATGTTATAGCATGCATCCCATACCATTCCAAAAAAAAGGGAAAATGTAGACATTGTAATTTCATACTATTTGGAATGATTATTTGGGTGTCTTAATCCTATGTTTATTTAAATCCTTAAATAGACCATATCCTAAAGTTTGGATTATTTACTATTTACTAGTTTGGTAAATGACTCTTAATTTTACCGCTTTACCATTCTCAATCTCTTAAAACCAATTATAACATAAAAATCTACCTACATAACCAACTCACCCCATGTGGAATCGTTACAACAAAATTCCACCTATTACTAACCTATTCTCATCTTATTTTACAACAAAGGCTCCATTTTGGGTGAATCAGTGATGATTCCCTTGATATCGACACTGATTCTCTAGATTGGCATCAATCTATAAATTCATATCCTCTATTTGCATTTAAGATGGAATAAGAACATTGAGAGATTAAAATTGTTGTTGAATTCATCAAAGACTTTGATGACCCTTATACTATAAATCTAATGGATTTTAAGCTCATTCTAACAGATTCTTTATGTAACCAAAATTGTTTCTTGTGATTTTAGAAGAGGATCATTCCTTTCATGTCTAATCAAAAGTTAAGTATTACATTAAAATTTATCATTGTTTCAATCAAGATTTTATTTAGCTATCCGTTTAATCTATTAAACATTATTATCAGCCTTAGTCATCTGTTTAATCAATTTTATTATCAAATCTATCCCATTTTCTATTCTCTATTTATTAAACTCAAACACAGAGAACTGATGCCAATTCATTCTAAATTGGCATTGAATTTTCCAATTGGAACCAATCTTATCATATTTGGAATCAATCTATTATGTGTAATAAACAGGACCCAAAACCATATCTAAAGCTTTGATTTCCAATCCCTTTGTTCATTATTTTTGTTAAACATGGATTTCTCCCTATAGATGACTCTACCCAGTTTAGTCCATGATGTGACCAGCATTATTGACCTCCCTATAGTCCATCAACCTTTATTTATGGATCAAAATGGCATAGCCTTTGAGTTATCCCTTTCTTACATCATCTATGTACCCTCCCATGAATCCTATGAAGAATCATTAGCTCTTATTTAGAATGATGTAGATTTTGATTTTAATTATTGGGAAGAATACTTTATTTAGAATGTTAAATTAATTAAGGAGGAAAAATTGAATTAGCATTATTATCTCATCATTTGTCTATTTGTAATTTCTTATGTTTTCATTTCACTTGATTACATAAATAGTGGACTGACATCCATCTAAGGAAGTGTAGCACTTATTAAAACTAATCTTTGATTAGGTATTCCACCTATCTCTCTATTAATATATTTTTATGAAGTATTCACATGGGTTAGGTTAGCCTTCCTATCCAAAAAGGATTTCTCACTATCATTGGATTCTAGTGGTGCACAACCTCTTCCAATCTACATGTCTATACATAAACTTTGTTATTTCAAAGTTTTAATAAATCACATTTTATTTTGAAAATAAAATGAAAACCTACTTAAACAATAACAAACCATGTATATTTAGCTCAACCTAGTCTCGCCAACATAGAATATTTATCCATTAATCTACCTAAAATAACCTTATATGCTAAGGATATAAACATGAGATAAATACATTCTAAATATGATATGAAATCATTAATTTTGAAGTGGATGTTGAATATTATGTACCTTTACCCATGCTTCATAATTATGAATATATACTATAACTTCTCCATGCTAGAGAACCTCAAATTAAATGCCAACATAATAAGTTTGGGCATTTTTAGCAAAAGGTTCCTTATTTAAATAATTTAATTGCTAGTGTGGACCCTAAAACATAGCATATTTATTCCCTTCTGTAGACCCTAAACCATATTATATTTATTCCCTTCCTCTAGTTCCATATCATTTCCAAGATGGAAATGCTATGCTTATAAAAGAAACTAAAATAATTAATATGGTACACCTACATGTCCTCAACCTATTACCATCTCTAAATAAATCACCCTTAAATAACATGATAAGTTTAGTCTTTTATTTGATAAATATTTTGAATCTTTTACTTGGTCATATGAAGACATGCTTGGAATTGATCCTAACATCATTGTCCATAACATCATTACCTATCCAAATGGTAAACCTGTGTGACGAAAGTAATGAAAATTACCTCCTCAAATTTCTACTTTATGTCATAAAATAAATCATCAAATTATTCGGTGCTAAATTCATCAAACCTATGGACTACTCAAAATGGGTCTCAAACAATATCCCTATTTGGATAAATTCACCATGGTTAATTATATATACATTGACTTTCTTAACCTAAATTTAGCTTGTCCAAAAGATAATTTTCCTCTACCATAAATTTGTGCCTTTGTCAATTCTAATACTTGCTATGAAATTTTATCTTTCATGGATAATTTCTTAGGATATAATAAGATCCTCAACGCTTTCGAATATCAACATAAAAAAAATTTACCATAAAATGGGAACCTATTGCTATGCTAAAATTCCTTTTAGTATCAAAAATGTTGAATTTATCTATCAATGTAAAATGAGCCATATTTTTCATGATCCCATTCAATAAATTGTCAAAACCTATGTGGATGATATTATTTCCAAATCTAAACATCATGTTACTCATCTTCATGATTTAGCCATCATATTTGATGTACTCATGAAATAAAAAGTTATACTTAACCCCTTAAAAGGTGTGTTCAACATTACTTGAGGTAAACTATTAGGTTTTCTAGTCTCCCATTAGGGTATCAATGTTGATCCAACTAAAATAAAAGTTGTTATCAATATACCTATTCCCCACCCCATTTAGATATATGAACATACCTTGGGAAACTTGGGTTAATTCACCATTTTATTATAGAAATGGATTATAGTATCTATTATGTTAATTCCCTTATTAAAAATGGTAATGCTCTATAATAAATGGATTCATACCAACAAATTATCCTATAGCATGAAATAATCTTTGTCTTATCCTCCTAATCTTAGATGAACTTTAATTTATCATCCATTAATCTTATATACGTCATCTACCCCATATCAATTAGATAAATTATTACTCATTAATATGATATTAATAGATAATATATTATATATTATATCAATGAATGCTTAATCGATTACAAAAAAATGTTATAGAAAAGTAGAATGTGATTATCTAGCTATCTATTTCATAACTAAAAGTATCTACCATTACATGCTCTATTTGTATGCATCCCAATTTACTCACTTTATTAGGCTTGATAATTTTGATACTAATTCCCTTCTAGTTCCGAATAATGGTTTTTTAATTAATCTCTCATCATTATTTCATATAACATTTCCTATTCCCCTTAGTCAATAATTTGATCCCATTTAACTATCTTACTAACATTAATATTTCCCATCCAATATTAATTCCCTTTTTATTTCTTATTAACAACCCATTTATCACCTAAATCTAATATTTTTATAAATTTAAATTCACAAAATCACACCTATCAACTAGGCTCTCCTACATGCATAATACTTAGTCTCCACCTATTCTTAGAGAAACCTAACTAGACCCCTAATAAACCCCATCAAGCCACTCTAATGGAGTCTAGAATTCTCCAATCCTCCAATTATATACAAAGTTATCTCTCTAGATAATTCAATAGATTTTAAATTTCATTAAATCATCCTCCCTTCTCTCTATTTAAACCCACCATCTCCTTCCATTGGGAACAATATGTGGAATATTCATGAAATTTATTAACCCAAAATCCATCTAATAATATGATCAAGTCCATAAGTCAATTTATCAATCCAATATCATGCAATCATAAAATATGAATCTATGATATCAATCCAACATCAAATCTATTAATATTTAATCCTATTCTTGTTTTTGTCTTAATCTTATTTGGAGCATAAAATTTTGTGAGGATGTAGGCATAATGCATGTAAAATCTTTTCATTTGAATTGCATTTTTATTTAATTAGCTCCAAATTAGAGGTATGCTAGAATTTTGTGTAGGAAAGTGATAAGTTTGTATAAATTAATCTATTTTCACAAAAAGAAATCATTACATTTAGAAACTTCATGAAAAACCAGTTCATAATCTCTTAATTATCTTAGTCCATTGTCAAGCTATTCTCTATTACTTCAAATTCAAGGTCTAAGTATACATCAAGTGGTCAAGCATAATCAATTTGGAGGAAGATAGGGTCTAAGGGGTTGCAATGCTGGTATAATTCTATTTTAAATTAATTTTTGTTTGAATTATGATCTTGTTTGTTTCAAATTCTGAAGATTGGTGTTTTGAGTAAATTTTGATATAGTTTTCATATATAAATTCTATTTCTTAAAATTTCTATCTAATATTTGGTGATCACAATGAGAGCCATCATTTTAGACTGACCTTGTGTTTGTAAAGTTTGTGAATTTAGCTTCCAGATTAGGTTCAAGAAGAATTTGGGATCAAAATTTCAAAAATATCATGTTATAGGTGAAAAGTGACTTTGTTCTGTAAAAGGCTATTTTGCACTTTTTATTTTGCTCTCGATAGTGTCAATTTATAAATTAACTACCAACCTAACCACTACTCATTAGGGTAACTTAGTCATGTAGATCTTATAACTCAAAATTGCTTCTTATAATTTATGTTATTGAATATTATCTATGATTTTAAATGATATTGATTTATTATTTTGACATGTTTTTTGGAATATTGAATTAACTCATAAACAAACTTCAATCTATTTGTTAATTATCTTAAATATGGCATTTTCTTAATTTTTTGTCTTTTGTCTAACTTATATCATTATAGGAAATAAAGTGAGAACTTTGTCATATCAAAATTATCAATTTTTGTCTCTAATTCAATATCACGTATACACAGTTACAATTTTGATTGGTGGTCATGATTTTAATAGTTTAGTAATGAGTTTGAATTATAATAAATTTATATAACTTTATAATCAACCATCTTGTAATCTATCATCTTTGTATCTCACATACTATTTTTTCAAGAACTATTATCTAAGAAATTTGCATTAATCAAAATGGTTACTCTCCCAGTTGTGATTTTGAATCAAATTAATTTAATCATACTTTAATCCTCAAAGCCATTGTAAATAATATAATTTGACAAAATCATAATCTAATAGCTTCCTATAATATATTTTATTATTCTCTTTAAATATATAAATATCTTTATTTTTTATATTCTATAAAATTTCTTATATTTGGTCATGATCTTGCTTTGCATTTATGATTTTCCACATAACAATCATTTTTTCCCTCATTGCTAGTAACATACCTAACCATATTGGAAAAATTGCTTTACTACATTTGCATTTTTGACATGTTATTAGTGACTTTGACTCTATGTACGCATTTTTTCATAGTAATAATTGTGTATAATAAATTTGCTTACTATAGTAATGATTTTACATTCATTTTTTGCCTTCAAATTATCTTTTTTGAATGCATTTTTAGGATAATTTTTAATGAATTTTCATTCATTCTAAGGGTTCCACATCCTGAACCCTCTTTGGAAAAAAATATAGTGTAAAACCCACAATTTTCCATTGTTTTTATTAAGGCTTATTAGACTAACCTTTTAGAATCAAATTTTTATAGAGGTGAAATTAGTAGCAATTTTATCTTGCTTAATATTACTAACATCTTGTCTTATAGGTCATATTTTTTTATCTAACATCATATCTTGTAAGTCACCTTTTGAGATTTATAAATTTAAGCTACTAATCACTTACTTTGTAGGACACCTATCAAAAAGTTTAGCATTTTGAGAAATATATTGTATATATCACACTTAATTGACTGGTTAATCAAATTTTTATTTGCTTGTCTACACTCGAAGGCTATAATAGTGTATGCTCTCCTTCCTATGTCCTAGCAGTGAATATTAGAGGATTAAAAAACCAATAATAATCCATCACATTTTTATTTTTTAGGGGGAAATATGACATTTTAGTGGCACCCACACACTTTCCATAGACTTAGGGGTTAGTGACATGGATTTCATTTCAATGCATCAAACCATAATCTATGTTTTGGTGAAGTATAAAAATTATATAAAATTATTATTAGGCAAAAAAATTCACCCCATATAGGTATTTCATGAAGGGAAATACTTAACTCCTTCACCTAAGCACCAAACAACACTCTATATAGAGTTGGTACCCACATACCTAATGTATATTAGGGATGCCCTTAGAGAACATATATAACCTAGAATAAGAGCTTCAACCATAACAGTTGACTTGTTTCTAAAATTAGTATCAACTCTTAAGTGATTATTAAGTATGGATAGGGTTGAGAGGGTTTGGGAGATTCAACCATAATAGTTCACCATGTTGGCATGTTGTTATCATTGATGTCAAAGTGTTACATCATGTAAAGTCATAATGGTCATTGATGTCAAAGGTTTGTTTGGACAAGGTGCATTGAGAAGAGTGTGGTCATAATAGTTTTCATGTGTAAGTTTATTCATGAGAGAAAAGAGTGTTTCCATGATAGAGAAGAGTATGGTCATGGAAGTGTGTTTGAAGATAACTAATGTCTACATAGGAAACATAGTGTATGAAGAGGTCTATACAAGTCATTGATGTCATGAAATGAAGTGTTTTAGGGTAAGCTATGTGAGAAGATGAATTTGAAGGAAATAAATAATTTTAATTCAATAGAAAATTTTAATTCAAATAATACCTTATGGTTGTATGAAGGTACAGGTCAAGATGTCAAGTGTATTAGAAGATTGAGCCTAGTCATGGCAAGGTGAAGGTTTGAGCTTGTGTCATGATGATGTGAGTAAAATCAAGTATATGAGAGCTTGTGAAGGTGGTGTGGCCATGATAATAATTTTTTAATGCATTCAAAAGTGTTTCAAAGTGAGTCTTTAAAGGTTGGTCCTTCTTTCAGTCTTGGTCTACACATAGACCATTCTTTAGCCATGACTAGCCTAATGTTGCATAAGGATAAAATTTCAAGGTGAATATGTGAAGGATATCATGGATAAATGTAATATAATTTGTTTCAGGTGTTATCATGAAGTATGAGGTAATGGATTTTAGGAAATAGCATGAAAAGTAGTTTTGAGGTCCCTGGAGTGCACAAAATAAAGGTATACAAACTTGAGAAGGACTTTTAGGTATTTCTTGGAATGTGTATCCTATGCATGGGAAATTTTAATTATAATTAGATATGGTTAAATTTCCTATCTAAGAAATTTAGGCATTAGTTTTGGACTTGAGGGGTAACTATTTATAAATAATTATTAACACTAAAACCTATGTTAAACCTTCTTATAACCATAATAAGGACCTAATGTGAAATATATTATTAAAAAGATTATAATGGTATAAAAATACTATAAAAACTATTTTACCATGTATTAAACTCTCCTAGGTACCTCTAGGTGCTAGTGGTTAGTCAAATGAGAGAGAAAATGTGCAAATACAAGCTTGTTTGTGAAGAGTTTATTATAGTAGTCAAAAATTTCACTAGTAAATAAAAATAAAACAAATGGAAAAAGGATATATATAATAATAATACATTACCATTATTTTTTTTAATTATTTCCACCCTTTAAGTGTGCTAAACTGGTCATCAAAGTTAGCTAGTCGTAGACAGACCTAATGGTGTGAATAGTGAAAAACCCAAACAACAATGAGAAGATGAATTGGAGTGTGTTTTCATGATATATTGATGAAACAAAGTGCATGAATATGTTTTTAAATAATTTTAAGACATTTTAATTCTTATAATCATCCTTTGAGGTCATTTTTGTGGTGAAATAGTTACTTAAAAAATGACTAGTCTAGTTTAGATAAGACTGTGAACATGAGTTCAAGAAATTTGTCTGTAAGACTAATATTTTTTATTATACCATATTATTTTTAATTTTTATGATTTATTAATGATATATAATAACCATACATATTCATAAAAATTTATATAAACTAACTATACAGGTGTTGGAGGTTTGAGTCACCATGATTGGTCTTTGAGAAAAATTGGTAGTTTTAAGTGAGGTAGTTACAGAGTTGATCTTGAAGCTTTAATCTCTAAGTGAAAGTTTTTAATGAATTTTTTAATGGCACTAATTTAATTTATAATCTATATATGTAATTTTTTTTTCATATTTAATTTTCTTAAGTGTGTTTGAGCTTCAGTATTGAAAGGTAGGTTTTTTGGTGTACACAAGCCTAATAGGATAGTTTGTCCTAAAAGAGGTTTCATGGTATAAATGAAAGATAAATGTCTAAAAAAGAATGTATTAGGTTAATTTATGTCTTATTATATGTTATTTAATGGTTTTAAATTTTTTGATAAATCCATCTAGGCCTAAGATGATCAATATTTGACAAAGAAGAAAGACCTAATGTAATTACGTCTCCATAAGATCTAAAAGTGAAATGAGGCCTAATAGAGCTATGACATATCAATTGGGACTCAAAGTTTATTTTAATAATGTTTATTATATGTCATAATACCTATTATATGACTTACCTAATATTTTAAGGGTGTGTGGCTAACCAAGTGGTATATGAACAGGGGATGAGTATATATACAAGGCATTTTAGGCCTATTTTGAATAAGCTTAGTGGAAGCAAATGGATTGATAAATACATGAGATTAAGGAGGTTAGGTAACATGTTTTAAACCATAAGGATAGATAATTTAATAATTTCATGGTGATCATATAGTTTTTATGTAGTTAAATATTAAGGTCATATGACCTATTTAGTCTTGATGAGGGCTAATTGAGTGAAGAAGCCTAGAGGTAGTCTTAAGAGAGTTTAAGTGGAGTTGAGATAAATGAGTGATAATTTATTGTTAATATTTTATAATATTTGTATCATATATGTGTTCTTTATGTATGATAGTGGATAAAATAGACACAGAGCTAAGTGGAATTTTGGAAAGAAGAAATTTAGTGCTTGAAGGAGTTGAAGCTTCCTTGCGGTTTGGAGATTATTGAATTGGTCTTGATTGAGTCAGTGATTGGTCAAGAGGAAGTTGGACCTACCTTATAGGTTTGTTCTTGTATAATTTTACTTTGAATTATTTTATTATTATTCATAGGGGTTATATCCTTCTATCAAGTGGGTGCTTGATAAATTTGGGGTTGGTGTTCCATGTTGAGTTAGTGTTCAACTACATTTGATACATTTTATTATACTATAGTTTGTCTAAGTTTTTTTTTGGGGTTTTATTCCCCATGAGTTTTTACCACATATTTGATGTTTTATATTATTTCATGCTCATATGGTTGGTTCTTAATGCATTGCTAGATCATTGTGTTTCTTTCATAGTTCATTGATAAATGGATGTAATTGATTGAAAGTTTTTGAAGATTTATTAACCCCCCTCTCATTAATTGTGGTTACAAAAATTTAAATTATATCATGGTCCTTTTAAGAAGGCCTAATATCATTAAGGTGATTCTAAGAATCACAAGATGTCTAGTGATCAAGAGGAAGGAGATAACATGTATGATGAAGAAGTCTACTATGACAGTGAAGAAGGAGAAACTAAAGTAGATCTTGATTCTAAGATCATAAGTGCCCTAGATGATTTTAAGCATAAAAATAAGAGGATCATGAGTTGGTATATATGGTAAAGGATCTCAAGAATCAACTAGAAGATGTCAATATAAATTTTATATAAAAAGGTGAGTATGATCAGTTGAAGAGAAACCTATATTCCTTGAAGGTTGAACATGAGAATCTCAAAGACAAGATGAGAAAGTTTGAGAATGAACAAGTAAAAAGTAGAAACATGAAATTCAACATCAACAAACCAATTAGGCAGCCAAATGTAATGAGTAATGATTAGTCAAGAGGTAAGTACATTAATATTGTCTACTACAGTTATCATAATATAGGACAATTACATTATTCTATCTTAATGAAATTAGAAATCCCTCAAGAGTTAATAAGGTATATGGAGCTCTTAGAGTGAATGATACGGATAAAACATTGGTATGTAATGAAAAGAAATCTAGGACTAATCATATTGAGCTCAAGAGTGAAGATGGATTATTTTCTAAGGAGGAGTAGAAGACTAAAGGAGAGGAATCTATACTAGCTCAAACTATCTTTCACATTCAAGATGAAGGCATTAAATAGTATGTAGATAGTGGTTGTTCAAGCCACATGATAGGAGATAAAAAAAAGTTCATCTCATTGAAGAAGAATGTTGTAGGAATAATTATAGTTGGAGACAACATAACTTCTAATATAGTTGGCAAGGGTATCTTGAGTTTAGATGATGGGAAGACCAAGATAGAGAATGTATTATATGTGTAAGGTTTGAAACATAACCTTTTTAGTGTAATTCAAATGTGAAACCAAGAAAACACACTAACCTTTCATGATATAGGGTGTGAGATAAGGAGAGCCAAATGAGGAAGGCTAATTGCCAATGCTAAAAAGACTGAGAAAAATCTATATATCTTGAATGAGATCAAGAAGGAGAGATGCTTTATGATCAAGATGGATGAAATTTGGCTATGAAAAATAAGGTTATGTCACCTAAAATTTGATAATTTGATCAAGATAATCACTAATAATTCTATTAAGAACATGCCTAAGGTCACTAAACCTACAAACATACTTTTCAAGGTATGTCAACATGGTAAGAAAACTAGAAGAAGGTTTAAATCTAAGGAGTAATCTACTACAAGACATTTAGAGTTAATACACATTGATATTTGTGGGCCTAAAATAATCCAAAGCATTCAAGGATATATCTACTTCGTGTTACTCATATATGAATACACAAGAATCACTTGGGTAGCATTCTTGAAAGAAAATTTAGAGATCTTCATAAGTTCAAGGCATTCAAGGTTCTTGTTGAGAATGAGAAGAATGGGAAGATCAAGTGTCTAAGATATGATAGAGGAGGAGATTTTTTTTCTAATGATTTGGATGACTTATATGAGGTCCATCGGATAAGGATATAGTTCTCAATAGCTATGACACCTCAGCAAAATGGAGTAGTGTAAAGAAAGAATATGATAGTTCAAGAGATGGAAATAACTATGCTAAATGTGTCTAGATTATTTGATGGATAATGGAAAGAGGTAGTGAGTAATACAATCTAAATTTTGAATAGAGGACATATAAGTACCAATGGAAATAATACTCCTTATGAAATATGGAAAGGTAGACCTACTAATGTGGAACACTTTAGAGTCTTTTGGGAGCAAATGTTTCATCAAAAGAGATGAGGAAGACTTAGGTAAGTTTGATTCTAGTTCTGATGTAGGTATTTTATTTGGATACTCATCAGTAAACTTAGCTTATAAATTATATAACAAAAGGTTTTAGAATATAGTAGAAAGCACCAACATGAATATTGATGAGACAAGGAAATCACACTCATAGTCAAAAGATATTTCATATAATATGGACTTAAAAAATGAAGATGGAAAAATATAGGTTGATGATGAAGAATAAGTTGAGGAAAGACAAGAATCAAAAGTCCCATCAATATAGATTCAAATAGATAATCCTAATTCATAAATCATTAGTTTAAGGATGTAGGTATGCAAATAAGGAAAATACTGATAGGTAACTTCAATAAATAAAATGTTGTTCTATTGTCTAAGATTGAACCTAATAACCTTGTAGAAGCAAGCAAAGATAAAATTTGGATAGGTTTTATGAATGAGGAGTTAGAACAAATAGAGAATAATGAGACTTGGGAACTAGTTCTTAGGCCTAAAGACAAGAATGTCATTAGCACAAAATGGTTTTTTAGAAACAAATTGAATGAATATGGATAAGTCACTAGGAATAGGGTTAGATTGGTATGCAAGAGATATGCACAAGTTGAAGGGGTAGAATTTGAGGGGACATTTTCATCGATAGAAATATAGGAGGCCATCATATTGTTTCTAGAATATATAGGATTCAAAGGGTTCAAGGTGTGTCAGATGGATGCCAAGTCTACCTTTTTGAATGGAAATTTGGAATAAGAGATTTACATGGATAAACCTAAGGGATTCTCACTATCAGGTAACAAAGACTATGTTTATAGATTTAAAAAGGATCTTTATGGTCTAAATCAAGCTCCTAAAGCTTGGTATGCTAGATTGGACATGTATATATTGGATGAAGAATTTAAAAGAAGATTTGTAGATAGTAATCTATACATAAAGATAGAATATGACTGTTAATTGATTATAGCTATCTATGTATATGACATCATATTTTTTGGAAATAATGAGAATATTACCAAGGCCTTTGTAGAGGTGATGACGGAGTTTGAGATGTCCATGCTAGGAAAACTATCATTCTTTCTTGTCTTACAAATCATTCAATCTAAAAATGGTATATTCATTTCACAAGCCAAATATATAATAGAGATGTTGAAGAAGTTTAAGATGGAATATTGTAAGGTATTTAGTACACCTATAATAACAAGGTGTAAGTTGAGGAAGGAAGATGAGTCTCCAAAGGTCAATTAGACTTCATATAACTCAATTATTGGAAGTATATTATATACTACTACATTTATACCTGATATCATGTAAGTAATAGGTTTTGTGGGATTATTTCAAGAATATCTAAAGGAAAATACTTGCAATCAGTCAAAAGGATACTCAAGTATCGCAAGGTGACTATGGAGTTTGGGTTATGGTATTTAAGGAGCAAGGAGTTTAATATGATGACCTATATAGATGTAAATTGGGTAGATATTTTATATGATAGGAAGAGTACTTGTGGAGGATATTTATTCTTAGGTGGGTGCCTATTTTAATGGATAAGAAAGAATCAACCATCTATGGCATTATCTATGTATGAGGCTGAATGCATTACAACAACTTCATGTTAGACTCATATCTTATAGATGAGATAGACCTTAAGAGACTACAAGGTGGAGTATGATGGTCTTAGCCCTATCTATTATGATAATACAAGTGTTATAATAATCTTGAATAACCCTATTATGTACTCAATTACTAGGAACATTCCCATTAAGTATCATCTTTTAAGAATGAAGGAAAGTGAACAAAGTATTAAAATTGAATATGTTTCTACAAAGGATCAAATTGTGTAGTCATTATGACCAAGCCACTTCCAAAAGAAATGTTTGAACATCTAAGATAGAAATTAGGTGTAATTACTACCCCTAATAGTCATTAAGGATTCCAAGTGCTTAGGGGGAGCTAATCAGGTGGATCATTAGCTCAAAAATTAGGTGAATAGTGATGAAGGTATGTATTTAGATAGGGGAGATTTGTATCCCTATGTTGTGAAGTGTCAAGATAGTAATAAGAAGCATGGTTTCTTGAGATACAGTTCAAAAGTCTTAAAAGATATCTACAATAACTAGTATGAACCTAAGGTGATTTTTTGTCAACATTTCATTATGTTGTTGAAAGTCAGGTCCAAGGATTAGATGGTATTGTGTGGAATACCCTTTTCCATTAATGTCAAAAGAGGGAGAATGAGAAGATGATAAAAGTACCATTTTGAAGTGATAATTAGATTATAGTGTGTTTACCATCAATGACAAAGGGGGAGTTTTTTGGTATGTTATTGTCATTGATTTCAAAAGGGTGCATCAAGTAAAGACATAATGGTTATGTATGTCAAATGTATATTTATAAAAGGTGCATTGAGAAGATTTTGGTCATGAGATTTGTCATGTGCTAGGTCATTTATGAGAAAAAAGAGTTTTGCCATGAGAGAGTAGAATATGGTCATGGAATAGTGTTTGAAGACAACTAATGTCTATATAGGAAGCATAGTGTATGAGGAGGTATGTATAAGTCATTGATGTCACGACATGAAGAGTTTTAGGGTGATCCATGTGACAAGATGGATTTTAAGGAAAGAGATAATTTGAAGGAAATAGAGAATTTGAAATAAAATAATACCTTAGGGTTTCATGAAGGTAAAAGTCAAGGTGTCAACTGCATTAGAAGATTTAGCTTAGTCATGGCATGGTGAAGGTATGAGATGATTACATGATGAGGTGAGTGAAATAAATTAGGTGAGATGTTTTTAATGTTTTTTAATCATGATAATAAGTTTTTGATGTGCTTATAAGTGTTTCAAAGTGAGTCTTTGAAAGTAGCTTAGTCATGGCATGGTGAAGGTATGAGATGATTACATGATGAGGTGAGTGAAATAAATTAGGTGAGATGTTTTTAATGTTTTTTAATCATGATAATAAGTTTTTGATGTGCTTATAAGTGTTTCAAAGTGAGTCTTTAGTCTTGGTCTACATAGACCATTCTTTATCCATGCCTAGCCTAATGAGGTAAGATAATCAAATTTCAAGGTGAATATGTGAATGAGATAATTCATATAGGTAATAAAAGTTTTTTTAGGTGTGATAATAAATTATGAGGTCATGGATTTGATTCAATGGCATTAAAATGGTCCTGAGGTCTCTCAAGTACACAAAATGAAGGTATGCAATCCTAAGGACTTTCAAGTTTTTTTTGGCATGTGTAACCTATTAATTGGAACTTAAGTTGTTAATTATATATGGGGAAGGGACCTAGATAATAACTAAGTGAATTAGTTTTTGATTTAAGAGGAAATAATTTATGAATAATCAGTAACACTAAAACCTATGTTAAACATTCCTAAAACCCTAATAAGGACCTGATGTGAAATATATTATTCAAAAAAGCTAAAAAAAGGTCTTAAATTAATATAAAAACTATTTTATAATGTATTAAACACTCCTAGGTACTTATAGGTGGTGGTGGTTAGTTAAATGAGAGAGAAAATGTGCCGATACATGCTTGTTTATGAAGAATTTGTTATACCAGTCAAAAGTTGCATTGTTCAAGAAAATAAAATGGATAAAATAAGGATATATATAATCATAAAATAATAAAATAATTTTTATGGATAATTTCCACCCTTTAATTTTGTTAAACCAGTCATCCAAGTTATCCAGTCTTAGACATACCTAATGGTGTGAATAGTAAAAAACATAGGCAATAGTGAAGATGAATTGGAATGTGTTTTCATGATATAATGATGAAAAAAGTTATTTGATATGTTTTTTAGGAATTTTAATACATTTTAATTCTTTTAAAAATCATTTTATGTCATGTGTGTGGTGAAATAGTTACTTAGAAAATGACTAGTCTAGTTTAGATTAGACTGTGAACATGAGGTTAAGAAATTGGTCTACAAGACCAATATTTATCATTAGAACATAATATTTTCCATTTTATTATGCCATTAGGATATATAATAACCATATACATGAATCATAAGTTATGTAAAGTTTCTATATAGGTGATGGTGTTTTGAGTCACCATGACTAGTCTTTGAAAAAAATTCGCAGTTCTGAGTGAGTAGTTTGCAAATATGATCTTAAAGCCTTAATATCTAAGTTAAAGTGTCTAATGTACTTTTTAAATACCATAAGATAATTTATAATATATTTATGTAATTTTTTTATCATATTTAAGTTTCTAAAGTGTGTTTGAGCTTTAGTATTTAAAGATAGACTTTTTGGTGTACACAAGCCTAATAGGACAGTTTATCCTAAAAGAGGTTTCATTGTATAAACAAAATACAAAGGTATAAAAAATAATGTATGAGGTAATTATTGGTCTTATTATAAATTATTTTATTTTTTTTAGCTGTTGGATAAAATTATATGGGCCCAAGCGGATCAATATTTGATGCTAATAAGATAGACCTAAAAGTGAAATGAAGGCTAATAGAGTTATGACATCTTAAATGGGACTAAAATTTTGTTTTAATAATTTTTATGAGATGTGATAAGGTATATTATATGTATGACCTACAATTTTTAATGTATGTGGCTAACTAAGTGGTATATGAACAAGAGATGAGTATATATATATATATATATATATATATATATATATATATATATATATATATATATATAGAGAGAGAGAGAGAGAGAGAGAGAGATTATTCAAAATAAGCCTAAAATGCCTTTATATATATATATATAAGGCATTTTAGGCTTATTTTGAATAATCTTAGAGGAAGTGAATGGATTGATAAATCAATGAGCCTAAGGAGGTTGGGTAACATTTTTTAAACCCTATTTAGAGAGAATATAATCATTTCATGATGATCATACATGTGTTATGTATTTAAATATCAATGCCATATGACATATTCAATCTTGATGAGGGCTAGTTCAGTGAAGAAGCCTAAAGGAAGTCTTGATAGAAGTCAAGTGGAGTTGAGATAAAGGAGTGATTATATCCTATTGAGAGGCTATTAAAGTTTAATAAAATATGTGTTATTTACTTATGACAGTAGATAGAGTAGGTAGAGAGTTGAGTGGAAGTTTAAAAGAAATAAAGTTAGTGCTTGATGGAGTTGAAGCTTCCTTGCAAGTTAGAGCTTGCTTAAATGGTCTTGATTGAGTTGGTGCTTAGTCAAGAGGTATTTGGATCTGAATTTTAGGTTGGTTCTTGAATAAGTGTCATTTTAATTATTTGTTTCTTATTCATAAGGTGTTTTAGACTCCGAACAAGTGGGTCCTTGATAAATTTGGGGTTAGTG
The DNA here is from genome assembly GCA_037957365.1 of Torreya grandis. Lineage (NCBI taxonomy): Eukaryota > Viridiplantae > Streptophyta > Pinopsida > Cupressales > Taxaceae > Torreya > Torreya grandis. Next base: position 746,385 of record JARHVA010005869.1, on the reverse strand, counting down.
CTCTATGTTGGGTTGGTTTTTAGCCAAATTTGATGCATTGTCTTATAGGATAGTTTGTCCAATCTTTGTTTTAGTGGGTTTTATTCACCATGATTTTTCTCACATATGTGATGTGTTATCATGTTTCATGCTCATGTGATTGGTTTTTAATACGTTACTAGATTGTTATGTTGATCTCATCATTCATTGATGAATGGATGTAAATGATTGAAAGTTTTTGAACACTGATTCACCCCCCTCTCATTCATTCTAATTACAACACACTAGCCTACAACCTCACCCACAAAGATGTTATATGGTGTAGTCATAAAATTACACTCCCAATTTGGTTTACTAATGATAGGTCTATGGATTTCTTGGTTTGGTGTGTGTTGTGTTAGACCAATGTTATTTGTGAGATGAGTCAACCTTTTACCCAAACCTATACACAACTATCTATGTCTCTTATATCATCATCTTGTATATCCTTACCTATATCATATTGCTTTTTACATTCTAGCCTTATTCCTTTGACTTGTACATTATTATCTTACATCATCTCATCTTATCTACTCTCATCACCTCTCATCCTTATCATATCATATCCTAGTCTAGTTTTATACCTTTTAACACTATTCAAGCTTTTAACACCTCATCTCTTATTTACCTAATCTATTCTTGACTATTCTATCTTGTCCTTACCATAATCTTCTATTATTTCCCACAACTTAGTAATACCCTTGTCCTATTTAGTCATACCACTATTTCCACATCATTAATCTTAACCTTTAGTCTACCTAGATTAAAACCTTATATTTTATATTGTCCCATCATTGTCATACCATCATTACCCCATCTTTAGTATTATCATATAGTCTAATGTTACCTTGTCTCACCATTATTTCATCTCAAATCAAACCCCCTTAATATCCTTTAGTTTTACCTTATTCATCCCTACACCATATTTTAGTTATAGCCTCTCATCTCCTTCTTACATTCTTATCTCATATAACCTAAATCATATTATATATCCCCATCTTGTTTATTCTTAAAAATATTGTACATTTTTATCTACTTTACCCATCATCATATCTTGTATATCTTGTACATCTTATCATCCCATCTTAGACATGTCTTATTCTAGTGTTACTTTTCCATCATCATATTTATTTATCACCATAAATAGTACAACCTTATATTATCCTTATCCTTCACCTTATCTAGTCTTACCTCATCTAGATCGATCCCATATTATTGTCTTGATTGCTTATCTTAAAACACATCTAGTTATCTTTTTAGGTCACACACTTTTCCAAACCATACTCACCATACCCCTAATAAGCATTACATCACCAAACTTATACACTTGTCCTAATATCAATCCCATCATCCTTCATCCCTTTCATTATTCCCATTTACCCTTCATCACATAATCTTATATTCCTCCCACCTTAATCAAGTCAGTCTAAGGCTTGATCTAGTTCTTTTATTATCCATCCATATCATCCTATCAATGTGTTCATGATTTAGTCCATCACCTATCACTTTTTCATATTTCATACTTAGTCAATACCCTATTAAAAACCTATCACTTTATGGGTTTCAATGTAACATCTAGTCATCCTACATCTATTAATCTTTAATCTAGTCATCTTGCCTATTTATAACTAACACTCATCTAATCATCATCTTACTAGTTTAAATCCAGGAATTAGTCAAATCCCTAGCTTTTTGCTAGTTTAAAACTAGGCATGGTATATATATCATTAGCAACTATCATATTATCAATTTTAAATATGATCCCAAATTGATATCATAGTCCATTTAGTGTATCTCACCCATCATCTATCATACGAGCTCAATCATTTAGGCTTACTTTATCTAAGGACCATATTTTTATTCAATCCCTAATCTACCTTGACATCAACCTAGTTTTTGTCATTTGACTGCCTTTCATCCATTATCCACTCAAATGGATCTAGACCTTTTTTTAATAAAAAAATACCTATTTTCAAATAAATATGAAATCCTTTTACAAGTCCTTAAAATGGATGTCTACCTACTTATAGACCTAAACTAATGTACCTTGTCCTTCCCCATCAACATTATCTATATACACCAAGCCTACATGCTAACCCACAATAATAATCCCTATTTTCCATTCATCATAACCATAGTCATAATAACCCCATTATCTAAGTCATGATTTCACCCTATTTCAAAATTATATCTTTGCTAACAAGGATGAGTGCATTTTATGGATATTGGAGATGGGTGCCTACCTCCCAAATTATTTTTAATCCTTACACCTAAGTTCACCTACCAAATAAGTCCCTCATCAACCCTTATCTAATTCTTATGATATCCAATCCTATTCTGATCCCCCTTCCACTAGTCCTGGTCATGGTCATGATCTTCCTAGTCAGTATACTCATAAAGAGATTATCTTATTTAGTAAATGTATTGTCACCAACAATGATTTATTCCTCTTGTAGCTATTATAAATGGGTACCCAAATTATGATAGGCTTATAACCCATTCAAATATTTTTACCTCTAGTTCACACCCATCTATAGTCAAATATTTGATTTACCAGCCATAGTTCATCACAAATTATCCATTCTATTAGAAACGGTAAGATTAGTTTGTCAACCTAATCTAATTCATTTTAATCTCCTAAAAATTCCACCATCCCCCTATATCATGACATCACCATCACATTTTTCCACTCCTAATCCAACACTTCCATATCCAATAATATATATAATCCATATACCCCTCTTTCAATATTTTTAGAAGCCATATTTTGGAAATTAGAGGTAATAGGCATGATTTTTTACATGAAAAAAAGACTTATAGATTTGTTCAAACATACACCCTTATGGTATTGATTATAACATTTTTATCTATACCATAGAGTTCCTAGGCATTCTATTAATACATGTCACCCTTTTAGAGAATATGTCCAAAAATTAATTGATAATGGTGACATTGAAATTGAGTCTAAATCCAATACATATACAACTAAGAGAGTGAAAAAATGGTATGTAAAGAATTTCTTCATAAGTATGATTAATATTATTCCCTTATCAACTAAGGTCGTGTCCCCAATTATTACGATACCACAACCATCCCTATATCATATTCAAATCAAATCCCCCATTTTCACAAATCCATTAAGTCTAAAGCATCAATTCATAAACCCAATGTGAATAAGTTACTTATAGATAATTATGTTATCTAATAGGACTTGTATATGGCTAATATTAAAAAATCATCTATTGGTGACATCACCTTATCAACATCACTATCATAGTTATAATTAGAATGGTCATTTACATCAAGATCATATCCAACATCATCATATAAATCATAATCCACATTAGAATCATCATACTTTATAGATAATTAAAGTCATGTTGACACCTATCTCTTTGATGATGTATCTAATTCAAATGTAGACCATTTACAAGACATGTCTCTTGATTCAAGATAGGATGATGAAATCATAACATAATTATTGGATGCTTTCTCAGTTGAACATCATCAAGTTGGATATGACTAGACTTTACATGCTAATTCTATAAATATTCTTAGTGATCATTTTGAAATTCTTGAGGACATTTTCTATGACATTTAGGTTAGGTATCCTAGTATATTTTATGAATAATATTTTACCCATAATCCTCTTATCCACCCATTTCAAAAAAAATCCCTAATAATCCACCTCCTATTAATATCCCTCCATCCCACACCCTAAATGTGACAAATAGGAAAACACATAATTGGATTCCCCTCAACATGCAATATCGTGTGTTGAATTTACAAGGATCCAAGATAATATTCAATTAATCAAGCCAAATAATCAATTTATTTGTGATCTAAAAATAATCAATCATATTCAAGAGATTTTTGTAATTGGCCAAGTTAAAAAGTGTCATCCATTAGTAAAAATATCCTAGAGGTGCCATGGGACCATCAAAATTAAATAAATAATCATCTATCAAGTCTAAAGTCAAACACCCATGGTGAAGCCTAGTTACAGGCACCAAACACTAATCAAAATAAAATTCAAATATTATCAAGTCAAAAATCTCTTAAAAGTAATAACAATATATACAACCATCCTCTTAATATTTGGATCAAAGAAAATTAAAGTTAGAATGTCTTAGATCCCTTAACCTCACTTATCATATAACATCAATAAAAAATGTCTCCTTCACCATATCTAATGGTGTATGAAACTATTGAATCCAATTTATGATCTCCTCCCATTTACATCCTTCATCATAATATCACTCATCCACATTCTTTACCTCACTATCAGAACCATCCAATTCCATCCATGATACATATCACTTTCTTGAACAACATCATCTCTTGTCATGATTATAAATATACCTAATTGAGACATCTCAAGGATGCTAATTCAAGAATCAACTAAGGTCACAAGGACATTAATGAAGCTAGAATAGATAACATGGTCCTAGTAGTACACTTTCATAGAATGGGTATCAATTGAAAGATCAAAAAGTGTTTACATATTGCATCTAACCTTCCTCTAATAAATCAATATGTTGTTAAACATGTCAAAAACAAATAGCATTTATCTAATGGTGAAAACCAATCTTATGGTGTCCTAGGAAAGTACCATGATGAAAACTAGTTTCTAGCATCATGGTAAATAATATGCTATTTTCAAGTACCCTAACACTTGGGGGAAAAATCCAATTCATCTTTATAGTTATATCCCACATTCTTTATCAACCCCATCCATGTCATTGTCCAAATATCTTTGTTTATCAAGTCCTATCTAGTATATAATTACTTCTCATATTAACCTTCATAAGGAAATGGAAGATGTCTTAGGAAATGTTATGGAATCATCTTGGCATATCCTCTAATAGACACTCAAGTAATTATATATCTAGTTCCTTCATGATATGATCATTATCGATCCTTAGTCAAAATTTCCTTGGTCCCCACCCCCTTTTCAATATCCATTATTCCATTTATCCTCATCCTAGTTTCTAAGATTGGTATTCCCTTTTATAGTAACCCCCTTTGTATAGTGTCTATACATATTCAAAAAAAAACTTAATAATTGAAATATTTAAAAAAACCTAAAAATTATAAAATCTATAAAACCCAAAACATCTTAGTTATCTTATATTTTATCATCTTATTATATGTCTTATATATCTTGGTTATATTATCTTATATCACAAGCTATTTATGTTATCTTATCTTATCTTTTGTTCTAATAGTCTTATCATTTTGCCATCTTGTCTTGTCTTGTGTCCTAATCTTAACCTCCAAGTCCTTATCCATGACCTTATCCTAATCCAAGTCACTAGTTTATTTTAACTCCATACCCTTATCCAAGTCTATAAACTTAATCCAAATTCACATCATCATGACCAACTTAGTCTAACTAATCATCTCATCAATCATCCTATCATCTCTCATTAGGATAATTAAATAATACACAATGGCATTGCATGTAGATACTTATGTGTGTTACTTGTCTACTCTTTATTATTTGACTTGTTTTCATGTCTTTTATAATGTATATAACTAAATATGTTTATTTTATTACATTAAGGGTATAATAAACAAGGATTTCATGATGGAAAAAAAAATATATAATAATTCTTTTGAATACGATCTATAGAGTTCATCATTTTCCCATTTTATAATCATGCACTTTGACACAAATGTCCTTTTGGTCATATTTATATTATGGGGAATATTGACTAGTTCTATGTTTACATCAGAGTTCTTAGAATATGATGAGGCTTATTAAAAAAATGATGGATTGATAATAGACACACTCATTATTTATCTTATCCTCTATCACCTATCATAATGTATAACATCCCATATCTAATCATTTGTCCTAGTCCATTATTTTTAAGTCAATCATCTAGGTCCACTTATATAATATCTAATATTCCACCAAATGATTTATCATCCCATCTATATCTTCTAATTACTCATTTATTAACAACATCTAACATCTGATCTCCCATCATTTCTCTCAGTCTTTTATCTTCATGTCTAACATCTAAGTCACATCTTGTATCTAACAACCAACATGTCTAATAGTCATTGTCATCCTCCTCCTTTAGTCTATCTTATCATCTATCATTTAGTCTAAACTACATTGTCCTGAGGTCTTCTCAAACTATGTAGGCAAATCTTAGTCACATAATGTGTCTAAGGTTAGCTTGACCACTCTCTCCTCTTTTCCCATCTTTCATCATTACATATATATTATCCTTCATCATCTTCACCTATTACATCAATTAAATATTTGAGCTATAATATCAATCATTAATCAACTAGTTTATTGATCTATCACCATCCCCATAATCTTCTCCCTAATATTTTCAAAAATATCCCACACCTGTTGATTAGGACCAAAAAACCATAACATCCATCTTTTATTCCATTAGTCATCCATTATCATTGATTGGTCAAATTCATCATTTAAAATTTATCATTTCCTCCTTTCATCAAGGTATGTACTAGATTGTAAATTTATTATCATCTCTCATTCCCTTACATGTGTCCTTGGTACTAGCATCATTATTATTAGTCACATTTTGGCTCATTGATTTGATGCATATCATTTATTCTCTCTTGTATCCTTCATCATATCACTTAACTTTAGCTTTGAGCTACACTTATTATTAATCTTATCAATTCATTATATTATTTTGGCTTGATGCTCTCTAAACATGCATACCTTCTTTTGATATGTTAAAATATCATGTCCTTTATCATCTTTATCTTCATCTCTCCTAGGCGTGTGTCCTTTCTTAGGATAAGTCAAAATCTTATGACCCCTATCATTATGGTTTACAACTCTCCCTGGCATGTGTCCTTGTCTTAGATATGTTAAAATTTGTGACATTTTATCATCATCATGTTATGGTTTATTCCCCATTGGGATGTTTCAACAACCATGACATAGTCATTTCCACTCCCTATACATAGGTCTTTGATAGGGGTATCATCAATTTTTATCTCAATGATTTTGTCGAGTTCATTTTATTCATTTTAAATCTCCTCCTAGCATCCCAACCCCTTATCTCTTCACACATCCCACCACTCATTTTCTCTTTTTAGTGGTCATCAACCTCTTTCCTCCCTACATGTCCCCTTGAGGTGGGATCATGTGTCTACTAGAAACATTTACTAACATTCATCCATGATTGTCTTTCTTCTTTGAAAGACCATTACTTCTACTTCATTCAATCATAATCCACTTTCAAAAAGGGGGAAAATGTATGCATCTTAATTTTCTCACCTTATTAGGCCTTCTAATTTTTATACTAACTCCCATCTAATTCCAATTAATGGTTTGATAATTAATCCTTTAATCATTATTTCATATAACATTACTTATTCTCACCTAGTTAATAGTCTAATCTCCTTTATATATCTATGCTAACATTCATATTTCCCATCCAATTTTAATTACCTTTTTATTTTTTATTAAAATCCCATTTATGACCTAGATCCCTCTTATGCCCACTTGGGAGTTTTAAATTCACAAAATCACACCTATCCCTTAGGATATTTTGCATGCCTAGTGCTTAGGATCTTTTAATGGATTCTACAATGCTCCAATCCTCCTCCAACTTTCTAGAGAATTCCATGGAATTTTAAATTCCATAAAAACTCCATCCCTTCTCTCTATTTAAACCCACCATCTCCTTCCACTTATAAAAATAAGTAGAATGTGAATGAAATTTATTAAGCCAAAATCCATCATATAATTTGATAAATTCCATAATCCTCCAATAATCCATTGTTTATAAGTAAATTTATCAATCCACTATCATTCCATCATAAAATATTAGTCTATTATAGCAATCCAACACCAAATCTAGTAATCTTTAATCTCAGCCTTGTTTTTTTCTTAATCTTGTTTAGAGCATTTTTTTTTGAAAATATAATGCAGGTACAATATTTTCATTTGAATTGCATTTTTATTTAATTAGCTCCAAATCAGAGGTATGTTGGAATTTTATGTAAGAAAGTGATAGGTTTGTATAAATCAATACATTTGCACAAATATTTTCCATTACACTATCAAACTACTTATGTCATTTTTCATTCTGATCCACTCCAACATTTATTCTCCAAATATTTCTTACCTAGAGATAGAATTGGCAAATGGATGGTCATATTGATGGAATTTGATCTCTAAATTTCTACACAAAAAATTGTTAAAGGAAAAGTCATCACAAATCAACTTAAAACTACCTCCCTATTAGCTACTAATCACCTTCAAGAAAATGTATGCAATGAATTAGGATGGATTTGTAATTTATCTTACTTAGTGGATTCCAATCATAGAGAAGGTAATCTCACCAAATAACTCATTGAAATATATATTTCTATTAGGACATGAATAATTTAGATATGGTAATCCTAACTAAGGGATCTCTTACCACACAACACTAATGGAGAAGGTTCTAAATACTCTATGAAAATGACATTATACAATAACCCTAGGTAGGTCTACAATACATAGAATAAATATAATCTAATGCTCACTAAATTTTATGGAAAAAGTGGGATAGTTAACAACAAACAAAAATAAAACATTCAAAGAGAACTCTACTCAAGCCAATGTAAAGGTAAACTAAGCAAGGAGTAAAACATTCATCCTATTACCTTGTGAAATATCTATTTACCAAATGAAATAGTAATAATTAGGCAATCTCTCCCTTGGTTAATGGTGTTATGCAAGAGGTTTTGTGTATTTTTAAGGGTCACACTATATAAATGAGATCTAAGATAAGTACTCCTACTTCATATCCAAAACATTCCCATAAGACAAGCTTATTTCCCTCCAAAACAAACCCCTAAGTAATGACTCCTTAATTGTAGAGTTATCAGAATTACAATCTATAACAACGTAAAAATGAATTTTCCTCTCTATTTTATTGAAGTTAAAGGGGTATTTATAACTAATTATTGACTGTAATCCTCCTAATAATTTATCAAATAATATTGAAATAATAAGATAAACCATCTCAATCTTATTAGGTAGGAAATAAAGTCATTAGGTATTGAACCAGGTCAGTTGGGATGACATAGTTCAATAACATGCACTCAATCCCTAATAAGATTGACTAGACTAACATAGTTGGAAAATGAAAAAAATATGTGTTTGCTTAGTTATGAGATATTTTAAAAGGTAAATTTATTATAGGAGTGGATATATAGATTTTAATGTCTTAGGGAGTTTGATAAAAGTAACTTGTAATGGTTTTAGTTAATGGTATAGGGACCAAAAATATTTTAAAAAAGTAAAGGCCTACCCACCCCTTTCCTGGTGCACCCTTTAATGCATGAACTCAAAGAGATTGAAACTTTATAGTTCCTACAAGAGAGAAAGCATTAGTTAATCATAAAGTTTAAAAATATTGTGTGTGTACACATCTTATCTATCATGCATACCCACCTCTTGAGTCATATGATCATTGATTATATGTCCTATGATCTCCTTCGATGATGGTGAGATATTCAATGATGACTTTGATTTTAAAAGATAAATTATATGATCATGCATTAATCAAAAACCCATTCATAATGTACTATTTGATAATGGATCAAGTGATTATGTATGTACAATGGCATTACTCCATTCATTAGGTTACACATAATATGACATACAAAATAAATATAGAAGTTATAAGACATTCAATAGGAAATAATAAATGACTTTGGGACATATCTTGATACCTTTTCAAGTGGTCCCTTTTATATTATCCACTCATTTTTTAATTCTACCATATAATTTGGTATTTAACATGATATTAGGACACCTTTAATTTCATGAGCCACATACTTTATCTTCTATAGTACATAAATTCTTAATGTACATTAATTAAAACCAAGTAGTAGATTTTAGGAATCAGATATTAGTACCCTCTAAAATATATGGTACCTCCTCCATCCCATCCACTGATAAATATATTAAATAATAAAATATATTTAAAATTTTTTCACTTCTAAAAAAACTTTATATGTATCCAATTCATAAAAATTGTAAAAGTATCAAAATTATCCAACATAAAAGCATTTGTAATATCCAAAAATGGTGTCAAGTTCACAAAAAGAACCAACACATGCAACATGTTATAAATTAGTCATACATATAGATCAATATGTTATATAATAAGATTGACATTTGGAAAAACCTTATACTAATCCTCATCATATTTTAAACCATTCTACATTTTCTAGAGTTACTCCTTCCACATGGGATTACACAAGTAGTGATCTAGATAATTTTATTACAACACAAGATGCATTTTTTTAATTTTGTGTAATTCACATCTATCACTTTTATTCCAAAAAGGTGATATTTCCGTATCTTGTTATTGATTCTTATTATGACTTTCATCTTTATGGGATAATTGGTTAGTACTTTACAAATTCAAATCTTATAAAAAATTAAAAAAACATTCAAATAATAAATAAATAAATAATGATTGTACATACTTTATTTATTGCTTCATCATGCTATTCCTCCACTTTTTACACATGAGATCAATTTGATCACTATTATATCCCTTAGAGATTTGTGTATTTTTTTCACTTGAATTTTTCCTTTTCAATTCTTGTATCTTAAAATTCAAAGATAGTGACTGATGCTTCCAAATGTTTACATTCAACATATTTTTTTCATAGTTTAAACAAAGTAATATGTATTCTAATATCATAGATAGTATCTAAAATAAACAGTCAATATTGAATACTATTATTATCTTAAACAAATATATTCTTTCTTATAGCATTTTTACACTACCAAATAAAAAATAGAGCCTTAATACATCCAATTTTTTTATATTATACTTAGTTTCAATTTACATAATAGTATTAATCATGAAAAATTATTTCCTTTATGTGCTATTGTTCATACATTCATGTTTTTTTTACTAGGGTAAAGAGTGGGTTTTTAAAAAAATAAGGGACCCTTACCATATAAATGGACCACATAGCTAGGCCTAAATAACCAAATATTAAAATACACTTAGTAGCACAATAAAATGAAGAAGAACATCAAAAATAGCTATAAAACACATTTAAAAAATAATTGTCAAAGACACACCCCAAGGGTCAAAAACAAAAATAGATACTCAAAAAATCTATTTCTAAAATTGTTTCCTTTAGGATTGCTTCATTTTGTTCATTCAATATATGGCTCCAGTTTCTACAATGTTTCTTTACGTTCCTCTTGAATGGAGTAACTTTTTAGATAGTTAGATTTTCACTTTTGATTTTTACTTTTTTTTTAACTTTGATCCATCCTCTGGCATTTTTGGATAGATACTGTGTAGGCTATTAAAATTACCTAGGTAGTCATGGAATTAAATCCCCTTCATTTAATGGTGAAGCTCCCATATGTTTTATGATTATCTATTCTAACTATTCACACTTTTAATTATTCATAGTTTATAGAAATTTACTCACAGGATATGCACATGCTTTCATATTTTGGGGTATTACTTTAATCACAAAGTTCATGAACCATAATAGAGTGATTTTTCATCAAGTAAGCATTTGATTCAAAGATTATGTAAAGGAATTTTGAGAAATAAAGGATGAAATGATTAGAATATCTAAAAATTAAGAAGTTGTACTTCACAATGAGTAGTTTTATAGAGCTTATTGTATTCGTACAAGTAGATAAACATTCAAAAGGTGATAATTATTTCAAAAAATGAGTAATAAAAACTTGAATTCATATTCATATTTAAAGATAATAAAAAGTTTATAATTTTAATCTTCATAGAATCCACTAAATAATCTCCTTAGATGTAAAGTTCCACAAAAATAAACTTCCTTCTTATTCACTTTGAACTAATTTCATACAAACAAATTTAGAAATATAAATACAAAGTCTTATATTGCTTAAAATTTATTACTTCAATTACAATTACTTTTCAAAAATTACCATCCTCTTGACACACAGGTCTTCACTCTTACTTATACTATTTCAGATGTCAAAATCAATTAGGAGACAACTCCTTGAATTTCCATGTGCTACATTAAAAATTAAAAACCATTGAGAGAAGTCCTTCTAGAATATATCTTGTGTGGTATGCAATGGATGATGACATGTAGGTCTTCTTGGTTTCAATATTTGATCAAATACAATCTCTTTACATGTTGTGAAAATATTGCTTAAGTAATTTGTTTTTACAAAATGACTTCAAGTAATTGCATATATCTAAGTTACTTGAGTCTTACATTTTACAAAGTTACTTTTAAAATTAACTTCACTAAATGAAATTACTTATAAAGTAATTACTTTAAAAAAAATTACTTCAAACACATTACTTGAGATGTTAGAAGAAAATAGAGGAAAATAAAAGAAATAGTTGAGAATAGAAGAAATAACAATCATTCCAATTCATGAACGTCTGATCTACACTTTTCTTTGTACTTGATGTCTTGAGCCATCATGAACTAGATAGCCACATCATCTGATTTGGCAACTAATTTCCTTTCTATTTCATATTTTATTAGTTCCCTTTCTGGCTTCTTGTAATAAGCTTTCACTTTTTCAAGCTTGGGTTCTAACCTCTTAACCTCTTGTTTACTTTCGATTAAATCATTTATATATTTTTTATGAAAGGAGTCATGGAATTTTCAATTAATTGATTGAATTGTTGATGTAATTGCTCATGTGTCCTTAGCATTTTATCATACCAAATGTTGGTGAGATAGAAGATGTAGTCTTCTAGATCTACTTTCACATTGCAAGCATCTTCTTCCAGAGTCTTCATATTTTCAAGCATTGCCTCAAGAATACACATATGAAAAGATATAAAATGTTCCTCTTTCTTTACTTTCTGTATTGACCCCACTAGAAAAATTTGTTCTTCAATCAAAACCTTCTCACTTAGAGAATTTATTCGTTAGAGGCTTTCCTACTATAATTTAGAGATTCCATTCTCATTTTCTATCTCCTTCATCAATTTTTTTATCTATGCCAATTTATTTTCAATATCAACTAGAGTGCTTGAGACTTTAAGAAACCATTTTTGTACAACTTATAGCATTTTTTCTATCCATTCATCAATTACTTTGGCATCGTCCCTAGTTTCTTATACCTTAGTTATTGTTTTCTTATCAAATGTAACTCTTGAAAGTAATGATTATTGAGAAGTATATCTTACTTCCTTGGTGATTATTTCACACAACTTAGTATTTTATTCCTTTAACTTAGTTTTATCATCTTTCTCTTCATCAAGCTTCTAGAAATGGTTATTAATCAAAGTCTGCATGTCCTATTTCAAGCCTTCTATAGTGAGTACTCCAAGGGATACCTTTGTAACTATTAATTATTATTTAGTGACTTCACATTTAACCTTACCCTATGATGGAATTGATATCTCTACAAATTTCTAACCTAAAGGTTCAATTATCAACTTTTAAGTTACTTTAGCACTCTTGGGTTTCTTACCCTTATGATCAAGACTTCTCAGAATCTTCAAGTCTATCTCTTCCAAATAATTTTTTTTAAGACTTAGTAGCTATTTTTAAAGCCAACCATGATGATAAATTTGTGCTAGTGGAGGTGTCTTAATGAATTACCATTTGCTGTTAATTATTTATCACCACTAACTCTTGATAAGGAATTAATGTGCATTAAAACTATCTTGAATAATGTTGGAAACTAATTTCTCATATTTTTATTTCTCTATTTCTATCTCTACCTATTTTTCTAGTTCTTTCATTAGTTCAACTATTACTTATTATTGAGATACCTCCTATGATGTAGCTACCTCTCCATCAATTACCTACTCTATCTCTTTTATGACATGAATAGAAAAAATGGTGGGTTGATCATTGGAAGGAGGTAGAGGACTAGGTAGAGTAGATGAAGGTGGAGTATGAGGAACATTATTCTCCTTTGAAACATATTTATCATGAGATTTGAATATTGGAGACTTTGGAGGTGGCATGAGTGTGTATGGGTCCACATCTTTCTTTACTCATTGTGTGTTTTTCATTGGTAATGAAGATGAAGATGTGGTGGATATGGTAGAAATAAGAGTGGTATAATTATTAATTATAGTGGTAGAGACTAAAGGAGATACAAGGGTAATTGACTAAATTGGCTCATTTTCTTTTACCACTAAGTATGCATCATCAACATTTTTCTTTAGTTTTAACTTCTTCTTAGGTTCTTTACTACTTTATCCCTACACTATTTTTATCTTGTGACTTACTTGGCCCATTTCACTCATTACTATCTCCTTCATGTAGTAGCCCTTACCAAGAAGCCATGTTGATGTCATAACGAGAATCACTAATGTTCTCTAAGTAATAGTTTTTACTTGATTCTTCCTGCGATAATTTTTAGGAGTGGAGAATTATCTCCTTCCATTGTCTAATAAGATTCATGGATAACTTACCCATCATATTACATATCTTCTAGAATGGTATATAAATCAAATTAACATATTTGTTCAAAAATCATCCTACTATTTTTCTTTTTCTCACTTTAAACTTATCTCTACAATCAATCTAAAAGTCTTCAAGTTAGGAATATGCATATACTCAAGAGAAACTATGTTTTGAGATATGCCTCTATAATCAAAATTTCTTATAGATTTAAAATGTTATTGATTGTAGTTGTGATATATCTTTGTTTGTACATTCTTTTCCTTGTAAATGCTTGCATACTGATAGTGGCTAATACCAATAAGAAAACCAATAGAGGACTAGTCAACCTTTGACTATAGGTCATGAAATTATACCAACTACCTAAATAACTCCATAAGAATCCATTTGTCAATGTGGTAACTTGGAAATTTTATTGGTGGCCCAATGAAACCACCAATTTTGATATATATGAAATTCAAGAATTTAATGAAAATGCATCCAAAATGGGAAACTACTTCCCAAACTACATATGATACTCTCTTGGCATTTAATGTAACATTCAATTTATAAATGATTTCATTAAAAAATTCATAATTTATCCTCTTGTAGTGCTTGAAGTATTCAAACAAAGTTAAATAAGGGTAATATTCATATATAGGCTCTTTTGGCAACATCCAATTTGTAGTTAGCCTAGAAAATGCTCCACTAGATGCACAATATATACTAAATATGAAGTCATTTTCAAGTCAAAAGTTTTTAATACATTACTTAGCTAGTGATAAATTTTATCACTTATCATTCTTGACCATTTACTCTTTACAAATCTTTAGTTGACATCTATAACCCTAATGTATGCATACATGTAAGTGTAAAATCATTTGGCATTCTTCTCCCCATTAATTCTGCATAACAATTGAGTGATGTTATCCATATCTTTAACCAAATCAAATCTTACTATTTGCTTTGGAAACCTTAAGGTTTGCTTTGTTTTCCTTAGATAAGTAGTATTCATTATCTTGATGTAGTCTGGTGTGTTATTCTCCCATTGATTTTAAGATTTTTCCATTGATACGTCAAGAACATTAGACTTTGTTGGGGATCTTCAAATAGTAGTCCAAATACTGAACATCTATCCTTATCACCACATTTCTAGCAGTATCTTTTACTATCTTAGTAAAAGAATCATAGTACATAGTACACTCTAGGATAAACTTAGGAAGTGCAAAACTTGGTAATGTTGCATCTTGGAGGATCTCACTATTGATCATTTCTTGCATGAGTGGTGTCTTAATTATGGATTTTAACCTTTCTAAAAACTAAGTGATGGAAACGTGTCCCATGTTAGTATTACTTATTTTAGATAACTTAGAAGTAATGCAAGACTCAATGGGATAATATTTTTATTCATACTTCATCTTTGTTTATTTTGGCTTCTCAACTCTCTTTGCCTTAGTCTTCGCTCTCGTACTCGGTCATAGAACTTATTCAATTACAATCTCAGGAAATTATTTAATCAAAGTTATTTCTCCTTCTCCTCCTGACATTTTTTGTGACTGACACTATGAAGGCTTGATATATACTCTTGAAAACTCAATAAATGTTCCCACTATTATAGAAAAGGTTGAGAAACTGAGTCAAGTTATTTTCTTAAGTAACAATCCTAAGCAATGCTTTAGATATTAGGAAATTCTAGTAGTAGAAAGCTTTGAAAAATCTAGGAAACTTATTAAAAGTAATAAGTGTTGAAACTCTAGGGAGGTCTGGGTATTTTGCAAGTCTTTAATGTTGAAAACCCCAAGTAAGCAGCAAGCATTCATAACTCTAGGTCTCTTTGGGAAAGTTTTTGGGTTTCTTAAAGTAAATTAATTGGGTTATAAAACCCAAGTAAGTAGAAGTAGTGGTTAATCAAAACTCCATGAATCAAGAAATTATTTAAAATATAGGCAAGATGTTCTTTGAGAGCTTTGGGTTTCTAAGGACTAGTTACATAGGTTCAGGACTCTAGGTAAATAACAAGTCATGAAGGTTCTGGGTAGATCTAGGTTAATCACTACAACATTTGTAGAAAAATTCAATGTTTTGGGGATTTTGCTTAGGTTTTTAACAGGCAATGTTTTTTTAAAGAATTATCCATATATAAATAACTTACAAAAACAAAAAATAATAGAAAAACTTTCAAAATGGTTCATGAAAACTTACTAGAGGAAAAAAATAAGAAAAACACCAAAAATGGAAACATGAAACTAAAGGGGAAATGGTTTATTGACTAAAAATGGGTTGGAAGGTTTTTTTCTCAAAAAATGATCTAAAATCTCAAATGATAACATTAGAGACTTGTAGGGGTAGTAGCTAGGTTAGACAACTTAAAAGCTAGGTAGAAAATGAGGTGGAATTTTCAATATTTATATTAATCCTTATATTAATGGAAACAAACTGACACATGAGATGGTGGCCACATAAGCATTTTGACATTTGTTGGGTTTTAAGAACTACTTTACTTGCATTGGTCTAAAAAGTCAAGTACCTTTGAAACCCTAGTTTGGTCTATGCTTGTGAAGACTTCAGACTTATGAGCTCTTATTGGTTTTACTTACAAATTTGAGCCAGTGAAATTTTAAATCTTGAGTTCTTTTAATTATTTCTTTACAGGTTTATGATAATACATTTCTTGAGATTTATAAGAATTAAAGTCATTACATAATGTCAATTTTAATTGGATGTTGTAACTTAGGTTTTTGAAGGCAAATTGCTTCACCTTAGAAAAGTAAAGTAACTTTGAGAACTTGAATTATCCTAACACTAAATCATAACACTTAGCTTCTTGAATTTATTATAAATATGGATGAAATGAGTTTTATGAGAATAACCTAAGCAAACACTTTTTAACCTTTTGGAGCAATTTGAAGCAAATAGAAAAGAAAGTGATTATAAGTGAAAACTACTAAAGTCTATGTCTTATTCAGGGGACTAAGTTTTAACAAGGTTGACTAAATCACAAAATACAAAAATTTCAATAGGGGTAATCTAAAATTCCATATTTGAAATTTTGGGGACACTAGCTAGCTCTGATTAGGGACATCTTTATTTATATTAGAAAGAAAGAAACAAAGATGAGATCCTAATATCTCTGGTATTGAGTCTTATCTATTGGGTATAGGTTCATGTAAAACTCAATCACAAAAAATTAAAAAATAAACAAATAAAAAAAGAAAACATTGTACAAAATTAAAACTAAGGTCTTATTTATATACATACAGGTATTACCTTATTGCTCAATTATTGTAAAGTTTCAAATGTTACGCATTGTAAGGTAGCTATAGTTCAATTCCATCCTAATAAGCTAGGATGAATATCTCTTTTCTATAAATCTTCATGATTTTGAAAGGCCTTTTCCATAATGAATCAAATTCTCCATGCATCTCTTTTGGTTCATGTCACTTATCCCACAACAGGACCAAATCACCAACTTCAAAATTCCTTTCTTTAGCCTTTTTGTCAAAAATCTTTTTCACTTTCATCTGATGATTAGTTAAATTGTCAGCAACTTGAGCACATACTTATTTAAGTTTAGATAAAAACATAATCCTCTTATTTAGTGAATCTTGATCAATTAGATCTTTAATGGCCTTAGATAATTGTAAAGTAGGAAACTCTATTGTGATGGGTATTTCAACATTTACTCCATACAATAATTGAAATGGTTACATGTTAATAGATTTGTTTAGAGTGATTCTATTAGCCCACAATGCATCAAATAACTTCTTGTGTTATTTACATTGATTATCATCCATCAACTTGTGAATGATTATCATCAAGTTCTTGTTACTTGACTTGGCTTGGCCATTCCCTTGAGGATAGTAATTTGAAATGTGAATTAATTCTATTTTGTGTAATTAATATAAATGAGTTAGTTCATTTGAAGAAAAATTATCTACATTATCTTTTACTATATGAGTAACATGAAACCTCACTACAATGTTTTCCTTGATAAAATAACATACAACTTCAGAGGTGGCATGCTTAATAGGAATGGCTTTAACCCACTTGTTGAAGTAATTAATGGCAATTAAGACATAACAATGGCCAACACTTGAAGAAGGATTCAACATACCAATAAAATCTATGCCCCATTGGTATAATGGTTCATCAATTCTGACTGGTTTTAATGGAAATGCTAAAAACTTTGGACATTCCATAAAATGCTGGCATGCTTGACTTTTAAAAACCTAGTCCAAAGTATCTTGGAAAAGAGTGGGCCAATAGTACCTTGATCATAGGATTTTATGTGTTGTAACTCATGCTAAAAAGTGATCTTTGCATGCTCTATAATGGAACTATTCCATTAATCTCTTTTTTTGTTCTTTG
This sequence comes from Torreya grandis, assembly GCA_037957365.1. Classification (NCBI taxonomy): domain Eukaryota; kingdom Viridiplantae; phylum Streptophyta; class Pinopsida; order Cupressales; family Taxaceae; genus Torreya; species Torreya grandis. Next base: position 727,617 of record JARHVA010005869.1, on the reverse strand, counting down.
TCCACACAATGAATGAAAACTCCATTGATTCCTCTTTTATACAAACCATTATACTAAAGGATGTAATATTTTAAATTCAACTTGATGGTCCATTTTTCTTTGTGTGTAAGATGAGATGGACATTCTCCATAAGTTAGGAATAATACTATCTTAATGTACCATTAATCAACAAGATGAAAAAAAAGAACCTTGGGTAAATCTTCATCTAATTCATCTTAAAGCAAAGATACCATCATATATGTGTCATCTTGTCTACTTTGTGTCATTAGTTATCACAAGCATTTTCCTCTTACTAGCTTTGTTAGCTTGATATCAAGATCAAAATCTTGAAATTTAGCCATCTAACTGCCTCTTAAAAATCCCAATTCTTGTTGTATTAGAATATATTTGACTACAGTGTCAAGTACATATACTTTAGTATGTAAAGATAAGATGTATTACTTGAAGGCTTTACATGCTTTAACTATAGCAGAGGCATGTTTCTCCATTTATGTATATTTCAGCTCATAACTTTTCAATGGTTAGTTCATAAAATCTATATAAAATTCAATATCTTCATCATTCTTTGGTAGAAGTATGGCTGTCATGGTATGCTGAAAAGAATAAAAATAAATAATGAATTCCTTACTAAAATGTGGAGAAACCAACACTAGAGCTTGATCTATCACTGCTTTAATCTTTTCAAATACCATCTTTCCTTCAACATTCTACTTGAAGTCTTGCTTATTTTTCATCATGTAAGAAATGTGGCAAGTTAACTTAGTAAAGTTAGGAATGAATATTCTAAGGAAGCTAACCTTAACAAAGAATGAATTTACTCCTTTATTAGATGTAGGAATAGGTATACTTTGAATAGATTTCACCCTTTTTGGATCAATATTTTTTCCTTCCTTTGAGAGGATGTGACTAAGAAGCTTCCCTTTAGTCATGACAAACATTGATTTCTTGAGATCCAAATAAATACCATGTTCCCTACACTGGATGAGAACTTCTTCTAAGTCAACCAAATGATTACTTCTCTTCTTGTAGAAGACTATCAAGTCATCAAGGTATACAACTATACTTTTGTTCTTTGGATGTGTGAATGCTAGATCCATCACTCATTTAAAATTTGATCCCACATTAACCAGCCCAAAGGGCATCTTCTAATAGATAAATGTCCCCCATGGTGGTGTGAAAGCCATATTTTATTGATCTTCTTCTACCACTTCTATCTAATTATATCATAAAAATCCATCTAACATAGACAATATTTTTGAGCTTATAACCACTTGCAAGGTATGATCCATAATGGAAATAGATAGTTATCTTTCAAAGAAGCTTGATTGAGATTATGAAAATTAACACATAGACGTATCTCTCTATTATCTTTTCTTATTTGGATAATGTTAGCCAACCATTCTAAATGATGAATGGGATAAATGATCTTAGCATCAAGTAGCTTTTTTATTTTATCAAAGATAGTACTGGAGATTATTGGATTATGATGGCAAAGCTTTTGCCTAAAATGAACTTCTGGTTAAAGAAGAATGTAATGTTGTATCTCTTTTGGATAAAATGTCTTTAGGTTTTTTTAAGACTAAGCAAACACATACTTGTATCTCTTGAGAAGATTAATGGATGCATATTTTTATTTTTTGGAACAACATTTTCCAATGTTGACCATTTTGGGTTCTTTTTCAATTTCCAAATTGTCATGTTGTATCTCTAGAGAAGAACTCTCACCATACTCTTTCTTTTTCTTTAGAAATTGATCATGCTTATCAAAAATTTCTTCTAAAGAAACTAACCCTTTATGAATCTTATTTCACTTCAATTGAATTACTTCTTCATTATCATCATGTTTAGGGTCAGTATTACCTTTAGTTGTTTGGTATGAAAGTGAACTAATTCATTCAAAATATAATTCCTCAAAATCATCTTACTATTCAAGGAAATCAGCTATTTGTTTATCATCATTTAAGACTTGCCACTGGTTGACATTATTTGAAACTTTTTAATATAAAACCATCTCTACTCTATAGTCACCTTCTCAAAAAAGTGTAAGCTACTAATTTAGCCTAAGTAGAGCTGTAGTAACCATAATAGAATTATCTCTAGAGTTTTGATCATGAGGAAGTGAATTGATTGAAAAGGCTATAAAATCAAGTGTTACACTCAAAACTCAGTCATGGTAGTGCCTCAACTTATCCTTCTTCACTTGGTATTATCCATGAATTTTCCTCACTATTAACTCAACATCTTCTTATGCTTTAAGAAGTCTCACTCCTTTTTATTTTAATTATTTTGATCCTACTAATAGTGATTCATACTCTACTTTGTTATTAGTATTTTCAAACATAATATTGTAAGAATAAGGATATCCCTTACCTTATGGCGATATTAATACAACCCTAGCACCTAAACTAAGAGAACAATAGCTGCCATCAAATTCTAGAGTCCATATTTTCTCTTCTTCTTCTTCTTCTTTTATCTCTATTTCTTATATTTCCTTACCTAATTCAATGTAATAGACTCCATGATCTGATTATTCAAAAATAATCTATGATCTTGGATCATTAGACTTAGAAACTATATACTTGGATTTCTTCTCATGCTCAAGTTTCTAATTTACATATTTGATTACGATATGAGTACATGACCAATCCATATTGAATTCTCCACCCAAATCTTTGTATAATATTATACTTAACAACATTATGTAAGAAACAAGAATATCTACTACCAAAACTATCATTTTAAGCCTCTTATCCAGAAAAGCTGCTAGATCAACTTGAGCATCTTTGATTTGTCCAATCAATGGAAATTTTATTTCCATGGAATAACACATCCCTATTGACTAAGTAAGATTGAGGCCAAGGGTATTAGCTAATTTAGCTTTCATGACATTATCAAAAGCTCTAGAATCCAAGATATAATTGTTCAAATTGAGCCCATTGATCAAGAGAGATGCATAAAATGGCTCTATTCTTTTAAATGTGGAATCAGATGTGGGAGAAGTAATTGTAGCATTATTTTGGAAAGAAACTTGTTTGGGGGTGGTTAAGCTACCATTATAAACATTTAATATATTTTTTAATCTTTTAATTTGTATATACTTGACTATTCTATTCAATTTATCTAGATAGGACCTCAAGTATTTGACTTATAACATTTGGATCTTAGTTTTCTTGATGTGGTCAATAATGTCAAAATAAGAGATGGATGAAGACAAAGTAGGATTCACTTTAGAAGTATAGGTGACTGAATTATGGGGTTACGGAGAAGAAGATGTTACATTCTTATATTTTGGAGTAAGAGAAATAGGTAAAGGACTACCTATTTTGAGAATATTGACATCTAGTGACTTGGAGTACTCTATCTCTTTCACTTTTTCTTTGGAATACTTTTCACCAACTTCCAATGTTTGTGATCTTGTGAATAATATAAAAGAGTGATTATGATCTTCTTCAATAATTTATTCATAATCAATTTCTGATTGATATTCAAGGTAGCCTATGTTGTAGTCACCAACATGATCTACAAAATCATCTTCAACAGTAAAAAATTGATCAAAGTCAGTAGCCTTATGATCTTCTTCATTCATTTCAACATGGTTCTCTAAAACACATTCGATTTCTAGTCTTTCTGGAGGTCAAGCAATATGATTCTAGTTTTGATTATTAAAATTGTGTGTAGGTACATTCCTTATAGGAGTAGCATAAGAACCTTGATTAATTTACCTTTTAACTTGCAGCAAGTCATTAGCCAATTTTTACAATAGGGGATTCGTAGTTATTTTGAATGTAGTTGATGTAGAAATATCCACCTTGGAATCTATCTTCTTAATATTTCCATCTATGATAAGGTCATCTTCAACCGTTACAATAATGTTTTAAGTTATTGTTAAATAAGTAGGATGTGCTCTACATAGTTGGGAGCTAACCTCTAGTAACTGAGCATTGATTAAAAATCAATTCTGGTTATCACCATTGGGTTGAGCAGCCTGAGGTATTTTGTAGATCAATCTATTAAACTTAGAAATGAAATCCCATATGTGTTCATGTGACTCTTTTTTAAGCGAAGTCAATTGGGTGAGCAATATGTGTGAGTCTTCATAAGATTTAAATATTTTTTCAAATTACTCATGAATAATGGCCTAATTGATTATGGTGCTAGGTGAAAAATGGTAAAACTAATATGTAGCTAAGTCATTTAATGTTTTAATGAAGATCTTGACTAACACATCTTCATGATCAATGCCAATCACTCCATAGGCTATAAAGAAAGAAGTTAAATTATTATTTAAACTCTATTATCGATCCCCTATAAACTTAAGAAATTTATTTCTTGACCCCTTAAGTAAGTCATGAAGAGGAGGTTTTAAATTCAATGGGCCTATCATTCCCCCCATGGAATAGGGAGTTATTATGCCATTCTTCTGGGAATAAGGAATTTAATGTTAACATGTTGGATTATTCTTGAAGAATTGTATTGTATCTAATTCACATGAGTTCACACTTGTCTCACAAGTGAAAGACTCACTCTTTTCATTCTAGTTTTTGGAAGAAAGGTAAAACTAAAATATTCTTGCAACTAGAAGAATTTTTCCATTTGGCCTTGAGTTTTTCTTGCTCTGGTGAAATGTCAATTTTTAAAATTAAGGTGTTTATGATTTTATAAGGATTTGTTTAAGTTATTTCATATTTATAAGTAAAAACATGGTAAGCATTTATCTTGACATGTAGTAAATAAAGATAAACAAAGAGTTTACTTGACATGTAGTGACTCAAGATAAGCAAAGCTATTACTTTTGACAAGTAAAGCAACTTAATACAAACAAAGCAATTAATTGACATGCATGAATTTCAAATCACAAGTACACCTTAAATTTTACATGAAAATTCTTACACAGTAGAGTGGAAAACATGCAATTTTGGATAACTAAACATTAATATGCAGCTTACCCTATAGTGGATAATCTAATACTAGCTTTGGTTAAGTTCATATTCACCAATGAATTCACCAAAAACTATTGGATTGATATTTTATAGGATAGCAAAAGTAATTAGGAAATCATGGGATTAAATCCCCTTCATTTAATAGTGAAGATATTGTATGTTTTATGCTTATCTATTCTAACTATTCACACTTTCAATTATTTACACTTTATATAGCTTATTCATAAGATATGCATAATTTTTCATATTTTAGGGTATTACTTTAATCACAAAATTCATGAACCAAAATAGAGTGGTTTTGTAGCAATTAAATAGTTGATTTAGAGAATATGTAAAGGAATTCTTAGAAATAGAGGATGAAATAACTAGAATATGTGAGAAGTAAGAAGTTGTACTTCACAAGAAGTAGTTTTATAGAGCTTATTATATCCATACAAGTAGATAAAAATTTAAAAGGTTATAATTTTTTCATTAAATGAGTAAAAAAAACTTGAATTCATATGCATATTTAAATATAACACAAGCTTTACCATTTTAATCTTCACAAAATCCACCAAATGATCTCCTTAGATGCAAAGTTCCATAGAAATCAACCTCTTTCTTATTCACTTTGAACCAAATTCATAAAAAAAATTCATAAATATAAACACAAAGTTTAAAATTGCCTAAACTTTCTTGCTTTAGTTATAATTGCTTTTCAAAATTTACCATCCTTTTAGAGTGCAGGCCATCACTCTTACTTATATTATTTCAGATGCCAAAATCAATTAGGAGATAACTCCTTGAATTACCATGTACTAAATTAAAAACTAAAAACCATTGAGATACGTCCTCCTATAAATTCTTTTGTGTGGCATGAAATGGTTGATGACATGTAGGACTTCTTGGTTTCACTATTTTGATCAAATATAATCTCTTTGCATGCTACAAAAAGCTTGTTCAAGTAATTTTTTTTACAAAATGACTTCAACTAATGGCATCTAGCTAAGTTACTTGAGCCTTACATTTTATAAAGTAACTTAATTTTACAAGTAACTTTACTAAATGACATTACTTAAAAATTAATTAATTTAAACAAAATTACTTCAAACACATTACTTGAGACGTCAAAAGAAAATAGAGGAAAATAGAAGAAGTAGTTGAGAAGAGAAAAAATAATAATCATTCCAATTCATGAACTTTTGATCTACACTTTTTTCTATACTTGATGTGTTGAGACATCATGAATCATCATCTGATAACCACATCATCTGATTTGGCAACTGATTGCCTTTCTATTTCATATCTCAGTATTTCCCTTTATAGCTTCTAATAATAAGCTTTCACCTTTTCAAGCCTGGGTTTAATCCTCTTGACCTCTTGTTGAATTTTTATTAACTCCTTTATATATTTTACTATGAAAGGAGTTGGGCCTTTTTAATTAATTACTCAAATTGTTGATGTAATTACTTATGTGTCTTTGGTGTTTTATTAGACCAAGCATTAGTGAAATAGAATATATAGTCTTCTAGATCTACTTTCATATTGTGAGCATCTTCTTCCAAAGTCTTCATTTCTTCAAGCATTTTCTGAAGAATATGCATATGAAAATATCTAATATGTTCCTCTTGCTTTACTTTCTTTACTAACTCCTGTGGAATAATCTATTCTTCAATCAAAACCTTCTCACTTAGAGAATTTATTCATTGGAGGCTTTCCTACTATAATTTAGAGATTTCATTATCATTTTCTATCTCCATCATTTTTTTATACGTGCCAATTTATTTTCAATATTAGCTAGAGTGCCTAGGACTTCAAGAAACCATTTTTGTGAAGTTTGTAACATTTTATCTATCCATTCATCAATTGCTTTGGCCTTGTCCCCAGTTTCTTATACCTCAGTTATTATTTCTAGATCAAATGCGTTTCCTAAAAGTAATGATTGCTAAGGATGAGATATTGCCACCTTGGTGATTATTTCACACAACTTAGCAATTTATTCCTTCAACTTAGCTTTATCAACTTTCTGTTAATCAAAATTCTGTAAAAGAGTATTGATTAGGGTCTGCATGTCTTATTTCAATCCTTTTATAGTGACTTATCCAAGGGATACCTTTGTAACTATTAAGTCTTTTTTAGTGACTTCATCTTTATCCTTACCTTGTGGTGGAAGTGATATCTCTACAAATTTTTAACCTAAATTTTTAATTATCAACTTCAAAGTCACTTTAGCACTCTTAGGCTTTTTACCCTTATGATCAAGACTTTTTAGAAGCTTCAATTCTATCTCCTCCAAGTTAATTTATTATTTTGACTTAGTAGTTGTTCACAAATCCAACCATGAAGATAAATCTGTGTAGTGGAGGTGTTTGAATGAATTACCATTTGTTGTTATTTATTTATCACTACTAACTCTTGAGAAGGAATTTCTTGTGCATTTAGAATATATTAAAAAACATTGGAATCTAATTGATCATATTTTTCCTTCTCTATTTTTGTCTCTACCTCTTTCTCTATTTCATTTATTACTTATTGTTGAGATATCTCCTATGATGCATTTACCTCTCTAAAGGTTACCTAATCTATCTCTTTTATGACATAAATAGAAAGAATGGTGGGTTGATCCTTAGAAAGAGGTGGAGGATTAGTAGGTGGAGTGGATGAATTTGGAGGAGGTGAAACATTAGTCTCCTTTTAAATATGTTTCTCAAGGGATTTAAAGATTAGAGACTTTGGAGGTGGCCTGAGTTTAGATGGGTCCACATCTTTGATTACTAGTTGTGTGTTTTTCACTGGTAATGAAGATGAATATGTGGTGGATGTGGTAAAAATAAGAGTGGTAGAAGTAAGAATGGTAGTGGAAGAGACTAGAGGAGATGCATGGGTAACTAGTTGAATTGGATCTAATTATTTTACCATGGATTATGTATCATCAACATTCTTCTTTAGTTTCAACTTCTTCTTGGGTTCTTGGCTACTTTCTCTTTGCACTATTTTTCTCTTGTGACTTACTTGTCCCATTTTAATCATTAGTAGTTTCTTCATGTAATATACCTTACCAAGAAGCCATGTTGATGTCATAGGGAGAACCACTGAAGTTCTCTTAGCAATAGTTTTTACTTGATTCTTTTTTAGGTCAATTTATATGAGTGGAGCATTATCTCCTCCCATTGCATGATAAAAATCATGGATTACTTGCTTGTCATCTTCCATATCTTATATAATGGTATTTAAATCAAATGAGCAAATTTTCTCAATATTCATCTTACTTTTATCTTTTTTCCTCACTTAAATTTTTTTTCTACAATCAATTAAGAAGTCTTCACATGCAAGAATATGCGTATAACCAAGAAAAACTATGTTTTGAGCTATGCCTCTACAGTAAAAATTTTCTCTAGTTTCAAAATTTGATTGATTATAATTTTTATATATTTCTACTTGTAAATACTTACATAATGATAGTGGCCAAAAACAATAGGAAAACCAATAGAGAAATGGTGAACCTTTGAATGTAGGTCATGCAATTCTAACAACTACCTATTCAACCCCATAAAAATTAATTTATAATTATGGTACCTTCATAATTTTACTGGTGTCATTGTAAAACCACCAACTCTGATATATGTGAAATTCAAAAATTGAATGAAAATGCATCCAAAATGGGAAACTACATCCCAAACTACATCTAATGCTCTCTTGGCCTTTAAGGTAACATTTAATTTACAGATGATTTCACAAAATAATCCATCATTTATCCTCTTGTAATTCTTGAATTATTCAGACAAAGTTAACTAAGGGTAATATTCATATATAGGCTATGTTGCCAACATCCCTTTTGTAGTTAGCCTAGAAACTGCTCCACTAGATGCTATAGCATATAATAAATATAAAGTCATTTTAAAGTCAAAATTATACAATATAATACTTAGCTGGTGATCAATGTTATCACTTATTATTCTTGACCATTCAATCATTGTAGAGCTTCTATTGACATCTATAGCTCTAATGTATGCATACATCCAAGTGGAAAATCACTTGAAATTCTTCCCCCCATTAATTCTATATAACAATTAAGTGATGTCATCCACTTATTAAACCAAATCAGATCTTACTATTTCTTTTGGAAATATTAAGGGCTACTTTGGTTTCCTTAGATAAGTAGTATTCATTATCTTGATGTAGTATACTATCTTATTCTCCCATTAGTTCTTAGCTTTTTCAATTGACATGTCAATCACTTTAGACCTTGTTGGGATCTTCAAATAGTAGTCAAAATACTAAACATCTAGCCATATCACCACATTGCCAATAATATCCTTTACTATCCTAGTAAGAGAATCATAGTACTTAGTACACTCTAATACAAACTCAAGAAGTGCAAAACTTATGAATGATGTAGCTTAAAGGATCCCACTATTGGTCTTACTTGTATGAGTGTAATTTTGATTATGGATTTTGAACTTTCTAATAGATCAGTTATGGAAATGTATCCCATGTCAGTATCACTTATTTTAGATAACTTGGAAGCAATACAAGACTCAATGGGATAACCCTTATATTCATACTTCATGTTTTATTTTTTTGGCTTCTTAACTCTCTTTTCCTTAGTCTTCCCTCTCGTACTCAGTCCTAGAACTTATTTAAGCGTAAGATTAGGAACTTTAATTAGAGTTGTTTTTTCTTCTCCTCCTGACATTTGTTGTGATTGACACTAGGAATGCTTGATATATGCTCTTAAAAACCTTAGTAAATATTCCTATTGTTTTAGAAAAGGTAAAGCAAATAAATCAAGTTAATGTCTTGATGAACAATCATAATAAATGTTTCAAATATTAAGAACTTATAGTAGTAGAAAGCTTTGAAAACTATGGGAAACTTATTCAAAGTAACAAGGTGTCAAAACTCTAGGGAGGTCTAGGTATTCCACAAGTTTTTAGTGTTGAAAACCCTAAGTTAGTAGCAAGAGTTCATAACTTTAGGTCTATTTGGTCAAGTTACCAAGTTTATTAAGGAAAGTTACTTAGATCAAAAAAACCTAGTAAGTAGAAGCAGTGGGTGATCAAAAATCTAGGAAGCAAGTAGTTATTCAAAATCTGAGCAAAATGCTTTGAGAGCTTCAAGTTTATAGGGACCAGTTACTTGGGTTTAAGACTTTAGGTAAGGATCAAGTCATGAAGGGTCTAGGTAGATCCAAGTCAATCACTAGGGCATTTAAAAAAAAAAATCAATGTTTTGTTGATTATGCTTAGGGTTTTCATAGGCAAAGTGTTTCTATTGATTTGTCAAGTTTTGATAACATCTATGTATGCAAAAACAACTTACAAAAATAATAAATGATAGAAAAACATTTAAATGGTGCATGAAAACTTACCATATGAAAAAATGAGAAAAACACCCAAAATGGAAGCATGAAATTGAAGGGGAAATGGTCTACATACCTTGACTGTAAATGGGTTGGAAATATTTTTCTAAAAAATCACTTCAAAAGCTCAAATAGTGTCATTCAAGATTCATAGGGGCAATAACTAGGTTAGACAACTTGAAATATAGGTAATAAATGCGGTGTAGTTTTCAATATTTATATTAACCCATGAATTAATGTAAAAAAAGTGACATGTGAGATGGCCATGTAATCATTTTGATGCTTATCAGGTTTTATGAACTGCTTTGCTTGAATTGGTATATGAAGTCAAGTACCTCTAAAACCCTAATTTGGTCTAGGCTTGTGAAGACTTGAAACTTGTGAACTATTATTTCTTTTACTTATGACTTTGAGCATGTGAAGTAACTTCAAAATCTTGAGTTCTTCTAATTAGTGCTTTGTGATTTACAAAAATACTTTGCTTGAGATTTATAATAAGTAAAGTCATTACACAATGCCAATTTGAACTCGATTGTGTAACTTGGGTTTTGAAGGCAAATTACTCAAAATTAGAAAAGTAAAGTAACCTTGAGAACCCAAATTAGCCTAGAAATGAATCCAAACACTTATATTCTTGAATCTCTTGGAAAGATGGACAAAATGGGTTTTATGAGAATGACCCAAGTTGAAAATTTCTAACCTTTTGGAGTAATTTGAAGCAAATAGTAATGAAAGTGATCATAAGTGAAAACTAATAAATTCTGAGTCTTATTTAAGGGAGTAATTTTTAATAAGGCTGACTGACTCAAAAAATAAAAGACAAAAATTTCAATAGGGGTAACCCAAAATTCCATGTGTGAAATTTTGGGGATACCAGCTGGCTTTGATTATGGACATCTTTGTTTCTATAAAAAAGAAAGAGATAATGATGAGATCCCAGTATCTCTAGTTTTGAGTCTTGTCTATTGGGTATAGGGTCATATAAAACTCAATCACAAAAAAAAAACAAAAAAAACAAATAGAAAAAGCAAAAAATTATACAAAATAAATATTGAGGTATTATTTATACACATATAGGTATTGATCTACTATTCATTTTTCATAAAGTTTTAAGTGCTGCCCATTATAAGGCATCTATAGTTTATTTCCATCTTGATAATCTAGGATGAAACTATCTTTTCTAGTAATCTTCTTGATTGTGAAAGGCCCTTTCCACATTGAATCAAATTTTCCATGCTTCCATTTTGGTTCATGTCATTTATCACACAATAGGACTAGGTTACCAACTTCAAAATTCCTTTCTTTACCCTTTTTATAAAAAAACATTTTCACTTTCATTTAATGATTAGTTAAATTATCAATAACTTGAGCACACATTTCTTACAGTTTAGATAAAAACATAATCTTCTTATCTAGTGAATCTTGATAAGTTGCATCTTCAATGACCTTGAATAGTTGTAAAGAAAGCAACTCTATTATGATGGGTATTTCAGCATTTGTTCTATATAATAATTGAAATCAAGACATGGTAATTTCTTAATTTGGAGTGATTTTTTCAACCCACAATACATAAAATAACTTCTTGTGCCAGGTATATTGATTATCATCCACCATCTTGTGAATGATTATCATCAATTTATTGCTACTTGACTTAGCTTAGCAATTTGCTTGAGGATATTAATTTTAAAGATGAGCTAGTTCTATTTTGTGTAAGTAATATAAATGAGTTAGTTCATTTAAATAAAAAATATCTATATTATCTATTCTTATCTTGTGAGTAACACCAGACTTCACTACAATATTTTTCTTGATAAAGTCAAATACAATTTTAGAGGTGGTATGTTTGATAGGAATGCATTTGACCCACTTTCTAAAGTAATTAATGGTAGTTAAGACATAACAATGGCCAACACTTTAAGAGGGATTCAACATACCAAGAAAATATATGACCTACTAGTGGAATGGTTCATCAACTATGAATAGTTTTAAAGGCAATTCTAGAAACTTTGGATGTCCTATAAAATAGTGACATGTTTGATATTTAAAACCATTTTCTAAAGTATCCTAGAAAAGAGTGGGCCAATAGTACATTGCCCATATGATTTTGTGTGTTTTAACTCATACTGTGAAGTGACCTCCACATGCTCTATCATGGAATTGTTCGAGTAATCCCTTTTGTTGTTCTTTATCCACATAATGAAGGAAAACACCATTTATTCCTCTTTTATACAAACCATTATAAAAAAAAGATGTAATCCTTTGATTTTAGCTTGATGGTCCATTTTTCTTGTGTAAAATGAGCTAGACAATCTCCTTAAATTAGGAAGAAAACAATCTTACTATACCATTCATCAACAAGATTAAAAAAAATTATGGGAAAATATTAATCTAATTTATCTTGAAGCTAAGATACCATTGTATTTATGTCATCTGGTTTAATTTGTGTCATTATTTGGCACAAGCCTCTTCCTCTAACTAGCTTAGTTGGTTTGATATCAAGATCAAAATATTGAAATTTAGCCATCCAGGTGCCTCTTAACAATCCCAGCTCTTATTGTACTAGAATAGATATGATTATAGTTTTAGGTACATAGACTTTAGTATGTGAAGACAAGATGTAGTACCTAAAGGCTTTTCATGCTTTGACTATAACAAAGGCATATTTTTCCATCTATGTGTATTTTAGCTCATTGATTTTCAATGCTTGGCTCATAAAATATATAAGAGATTTAATATCTTCATCATTATTTGGTATAAGGCTAACATGGTAAGCTTAGAAGAATAAAAATTAAAAAAGAATTCCTTATTGAAATCTAGAGAAACCAGCACTAAAGCTTGAGCTATGGATTCTTTAGTCTTTTAAAATGTCATCTTTCCTTTAGCATTCCACTTGAAGTCTTGTTTCTTTTTCATCATGTCAAAAATGTGGCAATTTAACTCAGGAAAGTTAGGAATGAATCTTCTAAAGAAGTTAACCTTACCAAAGAATGAATGTACTTCATTCTTAGACATAGGCATATGTAGACTTTGAATATATTTCACCCTTTCTATATCAATCTCCATTCATTCCTTTGAGATGATGTGACCAAAAAGCTTCCATTCAGTCATGACAAATATTGATTTATTGGGATTTAAAGAAATCCAATGTTTCTTGCACTAGATGAGAACTTCTTCTAAGTCAGCCAAATTATTACCTCTCTTCTTGGAGAATTCTATCAAGTCATCAAGGCATACAACTATACTTTTGTACTTTATATGTGTGAACACCAGATCTATCACTTACTGAAAAGTTGATCTAACATTAACTAGCTCAAAGGGCATCTTATGATAGGAAAATGTCCTCATGTTATGAAAGTTATCTTGTATTTATCTTCTTTTGCCACTTTTATCTAATTATATCCTAAAAATCCATCTAACATAGATAACATTTTTGAGCCTATATCTACTTACAAGGTATGATCCATAATTATAAATGGATAGTTATCTTTCAAAGAAACTTGATTGAGATTACAAAAATAAACACATAGATGTATCTCTCTATTCTTCCTTCTTACTAGGATAATGTTATCTAACCATTAAGAATGGTGAATGGGATAAATGATCTTAGCATCAAATATTTTCTATATTTTAGCAAATATAGCACCTAAGATTGTTGGATTAAGATGGTGAAGATTTTTCTTGAAAGGCTTCACTTCTGCCTAAAGTGGAATGTAAAGTTGTATCTCCTTTGGCTGAAATATCTTTAGGTCTTTATAAGACCAAACAAACACATCCATGTATCTCCTGAGAAGATTAATGAATGCTTTTTTTTCTTCTTAGAAACAACATTTTCCAATGTTGACCATTTAGGGTTCTTCTTCAGTACCCAAATTAACCTATTATATGTATGGAGAAGAACTCTCACCATACTGTTTCTTTTTCTTCAAAAATTGATCATGCTTATCAAAATTTTCTTGTAAAGAAACTAACCCTTTATGAATATTATTTCCCTTTAATTGAATTACTTCTCTATTATCATCATTCTCAGGGTCAATATTACCTTTAGTTGTCTAGCATGGAAATGAACTACTTTCAAAATACAATTCCTCAAAATTGTCCTACTACTCAAGGAAAGTAGATATCTATTTGTCATCATTGAAGACTTGCCACTGATTGACATTGTCTAGAAATTTTGGATAGAAAATCATCTCTACTCTATGGTCACCTTCTTAAAAAAGTGTAGGTTGTTGGTTTGGCCTGAGTAGAGCTATAGTAACCACAAGAAAATTAGCTCTAGAGTTCTAATCATGAAGAACTGAATTGATTGAGAAGGTTACAAAATCAAGTGTTGGACTCATAATTTGATCATGGTATTACTTCAGCTTATCCTTCTTCACTTGGTATTTTCCATAAATTTACCTCACTATCAACTCAACATCTCATAATGCTTCAAAAAGTCTCACTCATTTTTATTTTTCTTGTTTTTATCCTAACAATAGTGTTTTATACTCTGTTATATTATTAGTATTTTCAAACACAAGCTTGTAAGAGTAAGGATATACCTTACCATCTAGTGATATTAATACAACCCCAACACCTAAACTAACAGAATAAAAACTATCATCAAATTATAGAGTCCATATATTATCTTCTTCTTGTATCTCAAGTTATTATTTTCCTTTCCCAATTCAAAGTAATAGACTCCATGATCTAATTATTCAAAAAGACTCTACGATCTTAGATCATCAGACTTGGAAAATGTATACTTGGTTTTCTTCTTGTGCTCAAATTTTTGATTTACACCTTTTATTGGGATATGATCACATGACCAATCCATCTTAACTTATCCATATAGATCTTTTCAAAAGTTTCTAATTAACAACATTTCATAAGAAACAAGAATATCTACTACTAAAATTTTCATTTTAATCCTCTTGTCCAAAAAAGCTACTAGAATAGATTGATCATCTTTGATTTGTCTAATCAATGAAACTTATCTTTCCATATAATAACACCTCCCTATTAACTTAATTAGAGTGAGGCCAAGGGTATTGGCTACTTTAAATGGCATAACTTTATCAGAAGCTCTAGAATCTAGGATATAGTTGCTCAACTTAAATCCATTGATCAAGAGAGGTACGTAGAATGTCTCCATTATTTTGAATGTGGAAGTAGATGTAGGAGAAATAGTTGTAGCATTATTTTTCAAAGAGACATATTTAGGGGTGGGTAAGATACCTTAAGAATCATTTATTGTATTTTTTTAACCTTTACTTAAAATATACTTGACTAGTCTATTTAGCTAATCTTGATAGGACCTCAAGTATTTGGCTTTTGACATTTGGATTTTGGTTTTCTTGATGTGGTTAATAATGTCAAAAGAAGGGATGGATGAAGACAAATTAGGAATGGATTCAAAAGTATAGGTGAATAACCTATGGGGTTGATAAGAATAATATACTAAATTCTTATCTTTTGGATAAGGAGAAATAGGCAAAGGACTACCTCTTTTAAGAATGTTGACATTTGGTGACCTATAATATTCTTTCTCTTTCCCTTATTCTTTGGAATAATTTTCACCAACTTTTTGAGTTTGTGATCTTGTGAGTACAACAAAAAAGTGACTATGATCTTCTTCAAGAATATCTTCATAATCACTTTCTGATTGATATTCAAGGTAGCCTATGTTGGAGTCACCAGTATGATCTACAAAATCATCTTCATCAACAAAACTCTGATCAAATTCAATAGCCATATGATCTTCTTCATTCATTTCAATGTGTTTTTTAAGATCATCTTCAATTTCTTGTTTTTGTGGAGGTCCAGCAATACAATTCTATTTTTGATTATTAAAATTATGTGTAGGTGCATTTTTGATAGGAATAACATGAGCACCTTGAGAAATTTACCTTTTAACTTACAATAATTCATTAGATATTTTATACAACAAGGGATTCATAGTGATTTTCTATGTAGTTTAATTAGAACTATCCACCTTGGAAGTTTTCTTCTTAATCTTTCCATCCATGATAAGGTCATATTCAACCTCTGTAGTAATGTTCTGAACTATTCCTAAATTAGTAAGACATGCACTACATAGATGGTAGTTAACCTCTAGTAAATGAGAATTGATGAAAAAGCACTTTTGGTTGTCACTAGTAGGTTGTGTAGCTTAAGTTATTTTTTAGATCAATTTGTTAAACTTAGCAATGAAACCCTACATGTGTTCATGTGACTCTTTTTTAAGTTGAGTCAACTAGGTGAGAAATATATGTGAGTCTATATCAGATTTTTTTTTCCAAATTACTCATGCATAGTGGACTAGTTGATTATGGTGCTAGGTGCCAAATGGTGAATCCATTCTATAGTTAAGTCATACAAGGTTTCATTGAAGAGCCTAACTAACAAATATTCATGTTCAATGCCAATCACTCCATAAGATACAAAGAAAGTAGCTAAATTTTTATCTAGACTCTATATTCCATCCCTTGTGTACTTATAAAAAATATTTCTTGACCCCTTAGATAAGTCATGGAGAGGATATGTTAAATTCAATGGGCCAAACACTACCCCCCAAGGAATAGTAAGTTGTTGTGCCATTGTTACAAGAATAAGGAATTGAAGATTAGAAGGCTGGATTATTCTTGAATAATTGTGTTTCAGTTGATTCACAAGAGTTTACACTTGTCTCATAGGTGAAATACTTGCTCTTCTCATTTTGGTTTGAGGAGGAAAGCTAAAATTAAACCATTATTGTAACTAAAAGAAGTAATTCATTTGGCCTTGAGATATTCTTGCTTTGGTGAAAGGTCAATTTATCAGATTGAGGCATTCATGCTTTTTTAAGGATTTGTTTAAGCTATTTCAGATTTATAGGAAAATACCTCATAAGAATTTATCTTGACATGAAGTGACTAAAGACAAACAAATAGTTTACTTGACATGCAATGACTCGAGATAAACAAAGTGATTACTTTTGATAAGTAAAGTAACTCTAGACAAACAAAGTGATTACTTGTAATGCATGTGTTTCAAATCACAAGTACACCTTAAATTTTGATGCAAATTATTACACGGTAGTGTGGAAAACATTCAATTTTGGAGAACTAAACATTAATCTGCATCTATCTTACCCTAGAGTGGATAATCTAATTTTATCTTTAGTTAAGTTTGTGTTCCCCAGTGGAGTCACCAAAAGCCATTGGCTAGATATTTTTTAGGCTAGAAAAGCACCTAGGAAGTCATGTGATTAAACTCCCTTCATTTAATAGTGAATCTACCATATGTTTTATGCTTATATATTCTAATTATTCACACTTTCAGTTATTCATAGTTTATACAATTTATTCATAGGATATGCATAAGTTTTCATATTTTGGAGTATTACTTAAATCCCAAAGTTCGTGAACCATAACAAAATGATTTTGAAACAAGTAAGCAATTTATTCATATAATATGTAAAGGAATTTTGAGAAATAGAGGATGAAATGACTATAATATGTGAGAAGTAATAAGTTATACTTCATAAAAAATATTTTTATAGAGCTTATTGTATCCATACAAGTGGAGATAATTCTTTTAGAAAATGAATAATAAAAACTTGAATTTATATTTAGATTTAAAGATAACAAAAAATTTACCATTTTAATCTTCACATAATCCACCAAATGATCTCCTTAGATGAAAATTTCCATAGAAATCAACCTCCTTATTCACTTTCAACCAATTACATATAAAAACATTTATAAATCTAAACAGAAAGTTCTATATTGTCTAAAATTTCTTGCTTCAATTACAATTTCGTTTCAAAAATTCCAACCCTCTTGGAATGTATCCCTTCACTCTTAATTATACTATTTTAGATGTCAAAATTAATTAGGAGACAAATCCATGAATTCCTATGTGCTTCATTAAAAACTAAAAACTATTGAGAGACATCCTCCTATAATTTTTCCTATATAGTATGCAATGGTTAATGACATGTAGGAATTCTCAGTTTTACTATTTTGATCAAATACAATCTCTTTGCATGTTGTGCAAAGCTTTTTTAAGTAATTTGTTTTTACAAAATGATTTCAAGTAAAGGTGTCTATCCAAGTTACTTGATTTTTACATTTTAAAAAGTAACTTACTTATACAAGTAACTTCACTAAATGACATTAATTACAAAGTAATTACTTAAAAGAAAATTATTTTAAACATATTACTTGAGATGTCAAAATAAAATAGAAGAGGTATTTGAGAAGAAAATAAATAACAATCATTCCAATTCATGAAATTCTGATCTGCACTTTTTCTCTATACTTGATGTGTTGAGACATCATGAACTGGATAGCTACATCATCTGATTTAACAATTGATTGCCTTTTTGTTTCATATCTCATTAGTACCTTTTCCAGCTTCTTGAAATAAGTTTTCACCTTTTCAATCCTAGATTCTAGCCTCTTGGCCTCTTGTTGACTTTTGATTAACTCATTTATATATTTTGCTATCAAAGGAATCATGGCCTTTTCAATTAATTGCCTAAATTATTGATGTAATTTCTCATGTGTCATTGGAATTTTTTTAGACCAAACATTGGTGAAATAGAAGATGAAATATTTTAGATCTACTTTCACATTGTGATCATCTTCTTCTAGAATCTTCATTTATTCAAGCATTCCCCAAGAATATGCATAAAAAGGATACAATATGTTCCACTTTCTTTACTTTCTTTACTAAGCCCTCTGGAACTATCTATTCTTCAATAAAAACCTTCTCACTTAGTGCATTTATTCATCAAGATCTTTCCTACTGCAACTTATAGATTCCATTCTAATTTTCTATCTCCTTCATCACTATTTTTATTTGTGTCAATTTTTTTTCAATATCATATAGAGTAACTGGGAATTTAGGAAACCATTTCTATGTAGTTTGTATCATTTTTTCTATCCATTCACTAATTGTTTTGGCCTTATCCCCAATTTTCTCTACCTCAATTATTGTTTGTTGATCAAATGCACCTCCTAAAAGTAATGATTTTTGAGGAGTAGATCTTGCCACCTTGGCAATTATTTCACACAACTTAGTAATTTGTTACTTCAACTTAGCTTTATCATCTTTCTCTTCATTAATCTTCCAAAAAAGAGTATTGATTAGGGTTTTTCTATCCTCCTTCAAGCCTTATGTAGTGACTTCTCCAAGAGATACCATTATAACTGTTAATTCTTTTTAATGAATTTAATTTTATCCTTACCTTATGGTGGAACTGATATCTCTACAAATTTTTGACCTGAAGGTTCATTTATCAACTTTGAAGTCACTTTGTCACTCTTGGGCTTCTTACCCTTATGATCAAAACTTCTTAGAATCTTCAAGTCTATCTCCTCCTATTGATGATTCTATGTGTATCATAGATGCTCTTAGTGTTTAAGAACACTTCTCATTTTATAATTCTAGAAATTCATAGCATGAGTAAAAATTTTAGGTAATCTAATTACCTATGGTGAAATAGAGATAGAAGAAATTTCTTGTTCCATAAATTTATATTACTTGGTGGTTGGAAGCCACTATGGTCATTGTAAATGTTTAAGTATCTATGTTGATCTTAGTGAGTTATGATTAAATCTCTATGCTAAGTACTAAAATAAATGAATATTTATAGTGAAATTTATACTAAATTTATTTGGTTAAAAAAGGGATAAAAAATAAGGGTAGGGCATAAAGAGAATGTGTGATTATTGCAAACATCATGACAAAGTTTAAATTACAACTAAACATGCATTTAACTAGTATATAATACAAAGTATCATAATCTCAGATCTCACCATACACAAGGAAAATTTCTAAAGATAACATGAAAGCATACAAGTAAAAACTAAATTTACTTTAGTACATTTGAATATAGAGCACATGAAATGTAGTAAATTCAAGATCCTTCAACTAATCTAGCATAAGCACAAATTATCAACCATGTATCGTAGATGCAAATTCAAAATTCATGAAACCGTTCAAATTCAAGATTTCAAACCAATAATTAAGAGAAAATCCACATTAATAATTGACACAACAAATTTGGACAATCTTTATATAATTCATTGATTATATTAATTGCTCAGAGTATACAAGTTTTTCTCAAAATTCTCTCCCTTTACAAAATGGTAATACTGCTTTTTATAGAAGGATAAGGCAATATATTGGTCAGTTACATGATACAAATATACAAAGATAATTATAATTGTCCTTATTTACTCTTCTAGAATACATTTGATTTTCAAAATAGATTGACGTAGAGGAAAATAGGATAACAAAATAGCATATGCCTTTACAAAAAAATATTCCTCTTTCAAAATATTACAAAGCTTTTACAAAATAGAATATTAATTAGCTGGTTAGTGGGCCTAATGCCTGAGAATTTTCTTGATACTAATGAAGGATGTTCATATCCTTTTGGTGTTTCTCATTAACTAGCTCTAAGTTCATGGTCAATTTCAAGAGATACTCTTCCTCTTTGTCAGCTAGCTCATTCTATGCTCTATTATTTCTAGCCATGGATTTTTTGATGCTTTTGGCCTCTGTTATCCTTTCACCTACATTGATGATCATGTTTAAGATCCTAGTATTGTCTACCCTAGACTAGCCTTTGCTTTTAGTTCTTATTTCTTATGTTACCAACGTAGCCTTATGCATGAATTCATTACCCTTCATGATGCCTAGGATAGTAGGTTGTGTAGGGGGTCTTTAAGCATTGTCCCAAGGAGTTTTTCAATCCTTTCTATTAGCCCCTCATCGTCCTTTAGGACTATCTCTAGATCATGGGACCATGTACTTAAACCTTGGACCTTTTTAACCATAATTCCTAGAATTGCATTCAAATGTCCCAAACTTATTATTTTGAATCTAAGAATCTACCTTTTAACTTGAATGTTGATTAACCCTATTATTTGATCCTCTAAAGTTTTCCAGTGTGTTATTAGACCCTTATCCATTGTATTATATTATGATAATGCAATCTAACTTAGCTTTATTATTTTTAATGCATCAAATATGTCATAAAAAGATTCATTAAGCATTTTGATCATTGCTTTAGGCACTGATAAGATAACTTGTGTCTCCAAGTTTTCATTTTTATTCTACAAATTATATATCATTTGTTTCATCCCTCTGATGCGTGCTCTAACCTAAGATAAAAGAGATTCAACTAGGCTTTCAACATTATCTTCATGGATGGGGAGTTCACCAAGCTGATGTCCCCCAATAGGAATTAAGCTTGTAAATGGCTCAACCTTTTAAAATGTGAACTCTTCAATCCCCACCATGAATTTTATATTTGTCACTCTTTCTAATCTATTTATATCTAGATTGAATTTCATAGTATTAGTTGGTTTATTATACTTTGGAGGTTCAATATCCTCCATTTGGATGTTTCTTAAATCTCTAGGAGTCATCATTTACTTGTTATTTGACCCTACATTATCCATTGTTCTTATCTTTTCCTCCTCCTTCATCAAATCCCTTATGCATGGCTTGATATAATTATGTACATCAATATTGATAGTTTGGGTCAAGGCCCATAAGTGGGAATAGGAGGAGATATTCTAAATTTTACCATAGATGAACCAATCAAGGATGATTGGACCATGAATGGGTTACTCATTGAATAAGTTGATTTCACTCATAGGGTGAGTGAAAGTCAACTTTGGCTTATTTTTCCCAATTAATACCATTGTTAATTCTTCCTTTCTCTTCCTCAATGGGGTTACTGAGACTATATCCAAGGTAGGATCTTTCTCTTTTTCTTTCTCAGTCTCCTTTATTTGGGCCTATGCTCCTCTTCTTCATCAGACACATATGCCTTAGTAAGGACCTTGAAGGCATTCTCCACTATTTCACTAGGTTCTAAGGTAATCATGTCTAAGAATTCAATTAAAGACTCTATTCTATCAAGAGAGGCTAAAGATGGTCCTTCCCTAGGCCTCTCTTCCAACTTTTTCCCTACTAAGACCTTCTGTAATCTATACTTGGGGTTGTTTCCCTTCTATTTTTGGTTTCTCTTAAGGGGACCGTGAAGGTATAAGTATAAACTAGTATTGTAGAGATCCCATTTACCTTATGTCTTTAGGGGACTTCTGGTCACTAGTCAATCTATGCTTAAGTCTAAAATCATGTCTTTTAAACCTAGTCAATACCTCCTTTAAATTATTGGCTTTGATGTGCAAAGTGTCATAGGGACTAAGTTGATGTTCATAAACTATTTTGGGTAGTTTCTTACTTTTCAAATGCTTGGAGACCTTGTCATTAGGGTCCCACAACCTTAAGTCACCTAGCTAAAATTTGAAGGATTTTCTATGTCTACAAACTATGTCTACATGTTTCCAATCTTTTAAAATAGTTCTACCACTTGTCAAATAAAATGTATGGAGGAGGCCTTTCTTTTTCTCCTTGTACACTCCATCAACACCATGAATGAGTTAATATACAATTTATTTCTCTTCTATTTTTTTGGGAACATAAATATGTAACTTGTAAGGTTGAATCAAAATCCCTTCAATTTTTATCACTATACAATCTAGATACAAATAGATGTCTCCTATTAGCTCCACATATTTCCTAATTAGAGGGTTAATCCTAGACATGGGGATACCTATGATGGCTTATACTAAAGAAAGATAAACACATTCACACATGAATTACATGTTGTGTCTATATTTGAAAATGTGTATCTTACAATAATGGTGGGAGACTATAATTTTGCCCTTAGGTGACCAATTTTTGATATAGGGGATCTTAGTGGAGGCTAGTAAGGCATATAATAGATATGACATCATGAAGAATTGATTACTATTTATCTTCTTAATAAATTTGAATTATCATTCTAAATATATGATGATCATCTCTAAAATTGTGAGAGTAAGCTATTTCTCTACCATAAATTAGATGTAGGACACCTAACTCTTATTGACATAAGTGGTTGAAGGGGCTCTAGATATTCTATTTAACAGAGTCATAATTACCTAACCCCTTCTCTAAATTGGTAAACTATGATATTTATAGTAGGGTCTCAAATCACATGGTTCCCTCAAAGTAACCATGGTCTAAGGATGGAATCTAACTCATTCTTGTCAGTCCATTCCTTAATAGTGGGCAAATCCACTTGGGGTTTTTGAAGTTTATAGTAACTCTCAAATGCCAATGGGGAAATGTATGAATTTTTTTAAAATTCCTTTCATAAATAATCCAACCTTGCTCAATTCCACAATATTTAAAAATAGGAGCAAGGATGTCAATATAGTGGATTACTTCTATTTTGGTGGTAGCATGATGGAGACTAGCCATTTGGATTGCAACTAGGTCATAGTACCTTTTGGTCATGATGATAATCTTTTGTTCCTCCTTCATGATGGGTTTCATATCTTCAATGATCAAGAAGAGCTTAGACCAATTATTATTTCTCATGTTCAATATAGTAGTGTACAGGTCTGTGTCTTTGGAGATCCTTCCTTCATTATCTGTAGACAAATACAATTATGTCTCATCCTTGTATTATTGCCTATGAGTTGTCATAGATTCAAAACTTGTGAATTTATTGTCTTTGTGTTGTAAATGGTCTTTGGGTTAATTCTTTCATGATCAAATTGCAATTGGACTCTTTTAGATTAACTTTGATCAATCTAAGTTCAAACTAAGATATTTTATGCAAGTTTGGGGCTCTCCTAAAGCTTTAATGGCACTAGATTATATAGACTTAGGCTCATTCATGCCTTATAATTGATTTTGACCTCTACCTTTATATGTTTGCATTTTTGAGCACATAAAATCTTCATTTTTGTCATTTTATGATGCATGGCACCTACTTGATGCTTATCTATCAACTTTCACATCATTTTTCATAAGTGCCTTCAAAACACTAGTTATTGTTATTTAAAATTTGCCTTTTGATTTGTGCCATTGGACCATCACCCAAGGATCAATGTGGGTCATTGATCATGATCCAAGATTTCACATATCACTAGCCATCATTGCATCAATATTTATGTTTTTTGTACTTGGTACCTCCATGGGATTTTTGAGATATGTATCTTACATCAATCACATATTGAACATGCATCCACCATATGTTGAGTCTGTAGTCTCTCAGAGTTTTTTTGAATAGTCATAGGCGATTTTATGTCATTGGATCATTTGGTCCTAATGAAGTATGAGACATTAATCCTATAAGACACATGAACTTTAATTAGTGCATGGTCATAAGAAAGAACATAGGATAAAATATTTTAAGCTAAGTTTATTTCATGTTAATAAACATACCATATACTTAGGATAAAATATTTTATGCTAAGTTTTAAAGCATGATATCAAATGACCCTTCGAATGATATAAAACATGCCCCTTTGTCTATGTAAAAATATTTGAAGGTCTTGAATTTGACGGCCTCACAGATGTTAATGATGGCCTCATGGAGGTTAAATGATGTTCATGAGAATGTCAAATTTAAGCTCATCAATTTCCTATATTCCATAGATCCTAGATTCAGTTCACTCCATCTGATTAAGAGGTGTGATGAAGTGAAATCCATTTGATCAAGATCCAAGTGAGTGCATGGCATTGGTTTAGGGTTCTATTAATATTAATATTTGATTATGGGAGCACTACATGGTGAATTTATAGGGATCCCAAGCTTTGACCTTGTTGATCCTAAAGAGAACCCATGGGTCATTGATTTCTATCTAAGTCCTTGAGATGATGACACTTATGAACTCCATAGTGTTTCCTTTGATTATTAACATTTTAATTTTAGCCTCACTTCACTCAGTCATCATCTATATAAGTACATGTGGACCTTTGATCATGATCTGGGATGCTTACACAAGATTAGCTCTTATAAATAATTAAAACCATGACCTTAGTTTTATCCTAATGATTATATTGAAACATACAAAGGGGCCTTAAGGTAAGACTTAGGCTTAAGCTCATTTTGAATGAAAGGGACCCACTTGTCCTTGGGAAATCTTGTGCCATTAGATCTTTGGTTTTTGTTAGCCATTTTTTGGCCCACATATCAAAGTTTGCCTAAGTATGAAAAAGGGAGCTTTCAAGCAAGAAAATGGTAAGCCTTTGGGAGGACTTTAGTTTTTCCAATAGTGATAACTTCAAGTTTTTTTAAGATAGTGAAAATCAAGTTTCTAGTAGTGCTTAGCTTCTAAAGGTTTTATAATTAGAAGTAATTTAGGTTTACAAACCCAATTTACTCATAGATAGTGTATTTTGGGTTCTCTAAGGGGCACTACTTGATTACTTCATAAGTTGTGAGAAGTCAAAGGCCCAAAATAAGTAAAGGGACTTGACAAACCTGATTTGGTCTTGAAAATTGGTGATTTTTGGGTTATTCAAGGGATGAGTCTTTTTCAAAAATATTAAGGGTTTTTTAAGGGAAAAAGGGACCAGTCAACTTTTCTAAAGGAATGCTTTAATTTTTTTGAAGGGATTTTTCTTCTCCAAGTTTATAGTTGCAATTTTCCCAAAGGGTATGTTACCCTTTGGAGGGACCATTTCAAATTTTTTGAAGGGTATATTTTCCTTCAAGAGGATCATTCATGGGTTTTGAAGGGACACATAGAGAGCATGAAGGGTCTATTATCATTCAAGAAAGTCCATTTTGAAAAGCTTGAAGGGTGATTTTGAAGATAGACGTAAACAAAAAGTTTGAAGGAATTCTTTCAGGCAAATTATTCAAAGAAATTCCTTCAGGAGATTTGCTCGAAAGAAATAAACCAAAAAAAACACAAGACCAAGTGTCTAGAGGAAATGATGGGACAATGGACATCAAAATGAAGATAAATGACTAGACATTAGAATTAATTAGGTTTGAAAATCCCAAAGTATTAAGGCTTGGGAAATAACAAAGTGAGAATAATTTAAGATGAATAAGCCTAAAGGAAGTAGACTTAAAAAACCCAAATTATTCTGCATAGAGTAAGTTGGGTTTCTCTAAGTACTCTAATAAAAAGGATTTATAAGTGAAGGATCTAGGAAAATCCAAAGTTGGGGAGTTAAAAGAACCTAAATTACTCTACATAGAGTAAATTGGGATTCTCTAAGGGCTCAACTTAAGCTTGGTCTAATAACATGAGAATCTTGATGTAATGAATGGAAAGCTACCACATGGCATAACTAGAGCAAAAAGGGGTAATCAATAAAGGACAAGTGGCATAAGGATGTTCAATAAACATGAGAGAGTCTGAGTAGTTGGAAATTATGAACACTCTCTTCAGCCATGTTTCATTCCTTGTAATCACCTTTAGATGTTTCAATGTATCATGCAAAGAAGAAACATTTCAGCTACTCATAGCATGACTTTTTAGATGCACCAAAGAAATTCTTAAAGATGGGAGGGGAAAATAGTATTGTTTGGTGATCCTGAGTAGCACATTAAGGGGAAACAAGAAAGTGTAATGTCAGTTTTTTTGCCATTGATGACATTTTATTTCTTCCCCTTCTCTCTTCCCCCTTTTCTATATAAATGGATGCCTTTGTGCCAAGAAAAATATCCCTAGATTGGTGATAGAATCAATCTACAAAAATCACTTTGTAAATGACTCTTTTGAAGAAATACAAGGAATATTTTTCTATTTTTGATTAAAATAAGTTTGCACATTTGTTTTTATTTTCTAGAATGTATGATTGTTATTCATCACCTATGATTTCTTCTAGCACCTTATTTCTAGTCCTCTCAGTTTTTTGTAGTTTTACATGATGTGTATATGTGTCAAGCTCCTTTAATGTGTTATTAGTTCATAGTATCTCCCCTTAGAACTATTTTGTTATCCTTCAAAGTGTAAGGCTTCCCTATAACCTCTACATAAGAGCTCCATGCCTATGGCCTTAAGATAGAACCAGAATAACCTATGTCCTATTTGGATTCATCAGTAGTTGGTTCTTTTCTTAGACCAAATAAATCACTTCTTTTGGTGCATCACCTCTCTTAGCTTAGATTTTCTTTGAAGTCATATTCCTTCTCCTTTTCCTTATCAAATAGTAGATTTTAGTGTGAGATCAAGAGCTAAAGTGAAGTAACTAAGGAAATAGCCTCATAAAAAACTCTAGGGTTTAACCTCACCATAGGATACCTACATCCTGAGGTTGTTCCCATACTTGTAGCTGGAAGTGAGGGAGCCTAAAGAACTCTCTCACAAGGGTGAAATTCTAAGCTATAATAGTTATAGCATACCTGGTGGTACAACTACCAATTTACTTTCATTTTTATGGAATATAGGTCAAATTTGATAATATTTTGATTAGTTTATAGCAGTGGTATCTTTCATCCTATAGCATCTGGTGACTCCAAAGAACACCTAGCTTTTTGGTGGTAGAGCAATCATTGTCTTTCATGCTAAAAGTGAATACAAGTTTTTTTAATTATGTTTAAACTTAGAAAGAAGGTTAAGGGTTTCCCATACTCACCCTTATGTAAGAATCTATTCTTCTAAACTAGTCATAAGGTATACATATGCAAGAAGATCTTTATCAGCCCCTATTACTACTATGATTCCCTAAAGAGATTTAGTGGGATTTAGTGGCCAAAGCCATTTGAGATTACCACAAAATGATCCTATGCCAGTAACATCCCTCAAAAGTGTTTCTTATTACATAGGAGACCAAGCTATAACTCATACTAAGCACATAACGAGCATAGCCAAATTCTACAACATTCACAATATCATAGTGGAGAATGTGGCTATTAGGATATTAATTTTATCTCAAATGAAAGGCATTGGATTAGTATAGGGGCCTATCTCCTAATTCTATTAGTTTATGAGATGAGATGGAAACAACCCTATGTAAAAGTTTTGTAGATAAGAGTGATCATTCGTCACTTGTAGAGTAGCTGACCACAATAAAGAGATCTCTTTATGAGGTCATGTAAGACTTCAATATGAGATTTTAGAAGGCATGGGATATAATTCCAATAGTTTTTAGACCATCTCCAAACATTACTTTCTTATATTACTTGAAGTATCTCAATAGTGACATAGCTATAATGATTCATTCTATGGGAGGAGGCATACTACCAGATGCATACGAAGTGGCCATCAAGGCAAAAAATTACTTAGTGTAGGCTGGAAAACTTATTCCTAGACCCACCATGCCTCTTTTTACATAAATTAAACCACCTCTTATAGTCATTCTGCCACTTGATGTTATACTTCTAATGCAAAAAATTGTTGTCGTGCCTTCACCTATGCAAGATAAAGCCTCTACTAGTGGATTTAATGACTTCTAAGAGCAAAATAACTACTTGGATTTGAAAATCATGCTCCAATAATTGATGAATGATGTGGTCAATGTCAAGAGGTATTAGGCTTATAGTAAGCCTTATCAAGCTCCATATCAGCCTCAATGGTATCTTTACCAAGCTAATAGCCACCCTTTAAAGGCAGTTTCTAAGTACAAGAGTAGCCCAACTATGCTAAGAAACATAATTATAATTCAAATTCTATAGGCCCTTTCAACTCCTTGGTCCCAATTCAGAACAACATGGATCAGGATGTTATAGAGATAATGCCTTGGAATTTTTCTTTTGCACAATCCATTATCCCAACTAATGGATCCAACCAAGGTTTCAATGATCAATGAAAGTAGGATGTTGCATATGGATATGACTAGGATCTTATGGCCTAAACCATAGAGGTTCCTATGCTAAAAAAGAAATCACAACCTCCATAAGAATAAGGCTTAAATTAGGGGTTAAAACATTTGAAAGCCTCAATGGTCATTAGTGAATAAGAGGAGTGTTATACATCTAATCAGTAGGTTACTCCTAGTTTGGCCCATACCCCAATCTTAGTGAACACAAGGTTCAAGAGAAGGAGTATGGGTGATAATTAGGAAGCTTTCAAAGAAATTCTTGTCACCACTCCTTCATTGACAAGTCTAGTAGCAGTTTTTCCTAAAACCCAAGTAAAGGTTGGAGATATGCTAATTAACATTGTCAAGTCAATGAAGAAATTTAGTGTGAGTGTACCAATATGAAACATGCTTTCCATACCTAGCCAAGCAGACATTCTTTAGGAAGGTTTGTCCAAGATGAGTGTTTTTATAGCTATAGGTGAGCAAAAAATTAAAGAAGCTAAAGTATTCACTAATGTAGTCAAGAGCCCTTTGGGAGAAAGGTTAAGTGGTGTGACCAAGCCCCCCTGTTCTACATCTCATTAAACATTGACAACTCCTTGGTACACAACTACTTGCTAGATAGTGGGGCTAGTACCTCACTCATGCTAAAGTTTATTGATGACCAACTGAACATCAAGTATGAGTCACACACCAAGGGAGTCTTACATCTTGATTTTTCTTCCACAAAGCCATAAAGTATCATTAGGAATTTGAGCCTAACCTTGTATGCTTATCTTAGTGTGTTTGTGGTACAAGATGTGTTGATCTTGGATGTTACTCCTCACTTTAAATTATGTCTTTCTAGAGAGATGATAACCAAGATTAGGGGTTACCTTACAGTAGATTGGTCTTACATGTAATTCATAACAAGGTATGGGACTAAGGTCTCAATCAAGGCTGAACCTATGGCATAATTCCTCATTGAACCCCATCAAGAAAATAACATAAACCTCAATTATACTATACTTGATGAGCATGAGTCTACAATTGGCTAGGAGCTGAACAATCATCTTGAAGAGGTTCCAAACTTGTTCTTGGATGAGATATGGGAAGATAACCAATTTTTCAACCCTTTGGAAGGTGTTGAGAAAAGAGACATGTATGTCTATCTGTTACATGAAGATAATTAACCCATGCCTTTTATCATTGGACCTAAAGAAGACCCCAATAGTTTATGGAAGTTATTCTTTGATGGCTCAAGGAGCCAAAATAATGTAGGTGTTAGGGAATGTTGGTTTCCCCTTCAACAAATAATTTTTTCTCTTCCTACAAGTTCCATTTTAGTTACTCTTCAAATGTAATAAAATATGAAGGCTTGATTTATAGCCTTCAATGGGCTAATAAAAAAAGAATCAAACTACTATAATTTTATGGGGACAATGAACACATAGTAAACCAAGTTAGAGGCCTAAACATTACAAATAATTCCTTGATAAGGTCCTAAAAAAATTGAGTGTGGGACTTAATTCAATATTTTGAGGCCTTTGACATTCAATCCATCCCAAGATATTAGAACTAGCATGCTGACAAGATGGCAGCCATGAAAGCTTAGTTTGACATTCCAAATGAGCTGAAAGAAGTTAAGGTTTAGTCATAGGTCAAGGTGGTGGTGAGGCCATAAGTTCCAGATAATGAAGAACATTGGTATGTTTTTGAGAGTGATAAGCAAATTTCTTATTTTTTACAATAATAAACTAGGTTATCCTCCCCCAATGAAGCTAAATTGTAGCATCAATATGAGGGTCAGATTATTTAGTTGAAGATGAATAAACTTCCTAAGGGGTTGGTTACACTTGAGTTCCTTTTTCATGAAGGAGACCATATGATAAAAGATAAGGTAATAATATCAACTGATGAATAAAATTATGAGAGAGTCCTCATCTTCAAGGACAAGCTTCTCAATCTTGGGAAGGTAGGCAACAAGACTAAGAGGCATGCTTTAATAACACTTTGCCAAGAGTATGTATACATTTTTGCATGGGAATATAGTGACCTAAAAGGTTTTGATCCTAAGTTAGCATAAAATAACACAGAGTTTGAGGCCAATGGAAAGCATGTGAGGTAAAATCAAATACTCATTAACCCCAAGATTGAAGAGTTGATGAGGAAGGGGCTAACCAAGTTGACTAAGTCCAAGATCATCTTTCCTATCAAACATTCATCATGGGTACCTAACATAGTACCTATAAGAAAAAAGAGTGGGAGATTAGGCTTTGAGTAGACTTTATATATTTGAACAAAGTCTCCTTGAAGGATCACAAACCCCTACCATCCATAGATCAACTTCTCCAAGTAGTTATAGGATCAGAACATTTCTCTCTATTGGATGGGTTTTCTGGTTATAACCAAGTTTAGGTGAAGGATGAAGATCAGTACAAGACTACTTTCACCACCAAATGGGGCACGTATGCATACCAAAAGATGCCCTTTGGTCTATCAAATGTTGGTGTAAGTTTTCAAAGAGCCATGGACATGGCTTTTTAGGGCCTAATAAACCAAATGGTGTTGGTTTACTTGAATGACATCATATTTTTTTTCCAAGAATGTCAGTGAGCATATAGACCACCTGAGGCTAATTTTTAAAAGGTGTAGAGAAAATGGGATTTCTTTTAATCCTAAGAAGTGTGTGTTTGTCATGCATGAAGGCAAGATACTAAGCCACATCATCTCAAAGGAGGGGTTATCCATTGATCCTAAGAGAACAAATGTTATCTTGGCCTTATCCTTACCCAAACATAAGAAGGGGTTCCAAAGTTTCCTTGGGAAGATAAAATTTGTGAGATGATTTATCCTTGATTTTGAAAATTTGGTCAAGCCCATCATTGCTATGCTAAAGAAGAACCAAATGTTCACTTGGTCAAATTAAGGTAAATCAACATTTGAGGCCTTCAAGCAAGCCATTGCTCAAGCACCCACACTTGTGAATCCTAATTTCTCAAGGGATTTCATATTGTATGCTTTTACCAACATTGATAATATATTAGCTATGTTGATGCAAAGAAATTGTGAAGGACTTGAGCAACCATTAGCATTTTTTAGTTAGGAGCTTGAAGTGTATGAGGTAAGGTATACCTTTGTAGAAAATCAAGTCACTATAGTAGTAAGGAGTCTCAAGAAGTTCAGGCCAATGTTATCCAACAGCAAAATCCACCTTATGGTGTGTCATCCTAGGGTAAGAGACTTCCTTCTTAACAAGGATTTGAGAAGAAAAAGAGTTTATTAAATTTCTAAATTTATGGAGTATGATGTAGATATCAAGGTCACTAAGCTAATAAGATGCAAAGGGTTATGTGAGCATATGGTTGATAACCTTTATGAAGATAAAGAGGTCATCTTGATAACATAAGATAACCTACAAGTAGATGCATCTCCACCTCACGCTAGTTAGCTTCATGATATGACACACTTTTTGCTAATAGGTGAGTTCCCTCAACATATGGAAAAATTCAAAAGAAGGTATTTCAAACTTTAGTCCATACCTTATGCTTTAGTTGATGGGTTTTGTTTAGAAGAGACCTCAATGGAATGCTCTTAATGTGTGTAGATGATTATCAAATAGCCAAGATTTTAGAGCATTTCCATGATGGGTCTATAAGAGGTCATTTTGCTCTAATGACTACTATAGAAAAGATCATGAGGGCTGGTTACTACTAGTGCAAACTCTTCAAAGATGATTATGCATGGATGAGGAGGTGTCAAGAATGTGCTATTTTTATAGGTAACCAAAGGTTAGTATTTTTCCCTCTCATTACAATTCAGGTGGAGCAACCATTCATGTAGTGGGGTTTGGATTTCATTGGTATGATAAACCCCTCATCAAGTTTAGGGCATAAATGGGTGCTTACTACAACTAATTACTTCACCAGGTGGGTGGAATCCATTGGATTGAAGGAAGCCAATGATAGTGCAGTCTTAGATTTCTATGACAAAATTGTGACTAGGTTTGGCATTGTATCCACTATCATATTTGATAATGCATTAGCTTTCCTTAGTTTGGAATCAAGTGAATGGGCTCTCAAAATGGGCATCTACCTCAACACTTATTCAAATTATTATCCTTAAAGAAATGGACTAGATGAGTCCACAAATAAAAATTTATTGAGCATTATCAAGAGGACTAGGGAGGAGAATCAAAGGATGTGGCACACGAAGTTAAAGACAACCTTTTGGGATAACTGGGTAACTCTTAAAACTATTGTTAACAATGATCCATATGTTTTAATATATATAAGGGATGCCAAGTTACCCATTTCTCTTTAACTACCTACATTAGAGCTAGCCCATTAGCTAGAGCTACTAGAAGATGAACCCATGAATGTGAGATTAGCAAAACTCATAGAACTTGAGGAAATAAGGGACATTGTAATGAAGATACTAGAGGCACATCAAGATCAAGTCAAAAAGGATTTTGACAAGAGAGTTATAGCAAGGAATTTTTAGGAAGGAGATCTAGTTCTCAAATGGGACTCAAAAAATGCCAAACCAAGAAACAATACCAAGTTTGACAGCTTGTGAAGTGGCCCTTATTTGATCCATGAATGTAAACAACATAACACTTTTCAGCTCACACAAATAGATGGGGAGATATTTCCCATCCTATTCAATGGGATTCATCTAAATCCATGTTATTAGAAGAGTTTGTAGCCATTGTATGTTGTACATTTAGTATAGATTTTCATGTTTTTCTATAAGTGATTTTTACACATCCATTTCAGTTATGTGTTTTCCCTTCCCTAAGTGCCATGGGCATAGTTTGTTTCATTTTGGTTGTCCTTATTTCTTCAAGGGATATTTCCAAAAAGATCTATCTTTGTGAAAAATTAGTGACGCTATGCCCAATGGATTGAACAAAGCAAATGAGATAGCTTCTTAAGCATAGTAGGCATGCTTCCCTGTGAATCACTAGAAATGTTGGCCATTTTTTGGCCCACATATCAAAGTTTGCCTAAGTATGAAAAAAGGAGCTTTCAAGTAGGAAAATGGTAATATTAAGGAGGAATTTGGGTTTTCCAATAATGACAACATTGATTTTTTTGAAGGCACAGTGAAAATTGGGTTTCCAATAATACTTAGTTTCTAAAGGTTTTATAAGTAGAAGTAATTTGGGTTTACAAACCTGAATTACTCATAGAAAGTGTATTTCAGGTTCTTTAAGGGGCACTAATTGATTAATTCATAAGTTATGAGTACTTAGAGGCATGAAATAAGTAAAGGGGTTTTACAAACTTGATTTGGTCTTGAAAAATGGTGATTATTAGGTTCTTCAAGGGATGATTCTTTTTCAAAAATCCAAAGGGGCTTTTTAGGGCAAAAGGAACTAGTCAACTTTTTTGAAGGAAAACTTCAATTTTTCCAAAGGGCTTTTTCTTCTCCAAGTGGATAGTTGTAATTTTATTAAAGGGTATGCCACCCTTCAAAGGGAATATTTAAAAATTCTTTAAGGGTATCTTTCACTTTAAGAGGATCATTCATGGGAGTCCAAAGGGACATAGAGAAAGCTTGAAGGGTCTCTTACCCTTCAGGAAAGTCCATTGTAAAAAGCCTGAAGGGTAATTTCAAAGATAGATGTGGAAAACAAGTTTGAAGGAATTCCTTTAGATAAATTATTTGAAGAAATTAATTTGATAGATTTACTTGAAAGAAATAAGCCAAAAAAGAAACCTGAGACTAAGTGTCCAAAGGAAATGATGGACCAATGGATGTCAAAACTAGGATAAATGAGTAGCCATTAAAATTAATTGGGTTTGAAAAGCTTGAAGTATTAAGGCTTAGGAAACAACAAAGTGAGAAGACTTTAAGATGGATAAGCTTGAATTAAGTAGACTTAAAGAACTTTAATTAATTTACATAAACTAAATTGGGTTTCTCTAAGTACTCTACTTAAAAGGCTTTATAAGTGAAGGATCTAGGAAAGTCTAAAGTTGGGGAGTTTAAAGAACCTGAATTAATCTACATAGAGTAAATTGAGATTCTCTAAGGGCTCAACTTAAGCTTAGTCCAAAAACATGAGAATCATGATGCAATGAATGGAAGGTTACCATGTGGTGTAATTGAAGCAGAAAGTGGCAATCAATAAAGTACAAGTGGGACAATGATGTTTAATAAACATGAGAGAGTCTAATTAGGTAGTAGATAAAAGTTATGAAGGCTCTCATCTACCATGGTTAATTACCTACAATCACCATTTGACACTTAAATGCATCACAACAAGAAGAAACATTATGGATGCTCACAGCATGACTTGTCAGATGCACCAACTCAAGACTTAAAGATGGGAGGGGCTCGAGAGTATTGTCTAGTGATCTTGAGTGGCACATTAAGGGGCAATAAGAAAGTGTAACATTATATTTTCCACCATCAGTGACTTCTTTCTTCCCCTTCTCTCTTCCCCGTTTTATATATAAATAGAGCCCTTCGTGCCAAGAAAATGATCCCCAAGTTAGTGATAGAATCACTCAACAAAAATCACTTTGTAAAAGACTCTTTTGAATAAATATGAAGAATACTTTTCTATTTATGATTAAAATAAGTGTGCATATTTTTTTTCATTTTGTCTAATGTATGATTGTTATTCATCGCCTACTTTTTCTTCTATCACCTTGCTTTTAGTCATCTCGGTTTTGAGCAAGATTACATGAAGTGTCTATGTGTCGAGCTCCTTTGAAGTGTTACCAGTCATAGTGTTTCCCCTTAGACCTATTTTTTTATCCTTCAGAGTGGAAGGCTTCTCTCCAAACTCTAAGAAAAAGATCCATGCCTATGGCCTTGAGATAAAACCAGAATAACCTATGTCCTATTTGGATTCATCATTAGTTGGTTCTTTTCTCAAACCAAGTGGATCACTTATTTTGGTGCATCACCTCCCTTAGCTTATATTTTCTTTTCATTCATCTTCCTTCACCTTTTTATTAGTAGACAGTAGATTTTAATGTGAGATAAAGAGCTGAAGTGAAGCACCTGATGAACTAGCCTCATAAAAAAGTCTAGAGGTTCAACCTCACCATAGGATACCCACATCCTAAGGTTGTTCCCATGTTTGTATTTGGAAGTGAGGGAGCCTAAAGAACTCTCTCACAAGCATGAAATTCCAAGATATAATAGTTTTACTAAAGTATAAGCTATTGATCATGATATTTATGATAATGTAAGATTAGTTAGATGGGAAAAGACTTCAAGGCCTTTGGGCTTCCTTTACATCATTCAATCAAGGGCCATGATGGAGTGAGAGTAATTAGATTTGTAAAAGATAAAAGCATTTAAGTCAGGGCTCAGGGTGATAAAGACTTAGGCTAAAGAATTAATAATAAGGTCCCATTCATGTTAATAGATATGATGGGGACTTAGGATTAAGACTTTAGCTAAGTAGCTAACAAAGGGACCATGCTATAAAAATTAATAGTGACCTTGCCAACATGAACATTAAACTTATTTATAAATATAGGAAATAAAGGGGGAAAATAAAAGGGACCAAGTAAGAATTTCAGGTTAAGGTTGGTCATGTTAACAAATATGACTAAGACTTAACATGAAAATTAAATTTAAGTCCAATGTAATTTGAAATATTCTTACTAATTTTCTCCTTCTAGAGTTAAATTTGAACCAAGGACTTAATCCAAGGTTTTTAAAGAGAGATTTAAGAATATAAATCCAGGTCTGAGTTTTCACAAAACAAAGGCTAGTGAAATCATGATCCATAAACTCTGAACATGATCCATCAGTAAGAGATCTAAAAAACCAACTTAAAGACATGAAGGTCAATCATTGGCAATATTAGGTAAGCTCAAAGAAGAGCTACATTCTTATTAAAGTAGATGACCTTCAAATTCTGATAATGATCTAATTACATTGAGTTTTTAGTGCTAAGGTCCAAATTATCTCAAGGGTCCCAATTTTTTAGAAATGGGGCTATATTGACCTCAAAAAATGGTGACTTTCAAGGTAAACATAGAAATATGTTAGAACTTAGAGACTATAGTTCAGTCAAATAACTAGGTCATCCACTCCAATTGATCAATGCCATTATCTAGATTAGTTTATGGTTGAAACAAACCTTACACATGTAGGATTGGGATCAAATATCAAAACTTAGTCATGTTGTGTGTGTTATTTTATTTCACTTATTGTTTGCCATGGTATTTATGGGATAACTTCTAAGTTTGATGTATTTAATCACCAACACTAACTTGGAGTATTTTTAGATATTCATGAAGAACCATGCTTCAATTCAAGGAAGGCTTGGGCATTTCTCTACTACTAGCTAGACATCCATTTCCCTAATAGAGATGCCTTTAGATCCTCTTAAGGCCTTGTTCTACTTCCATCTAAGTGTCTATATTCCTAATGGAGATTACTAGAATCACCTATGCTTACATATCTCTTGATTTTGTATTGAATTCTTATTTTTATATATTTTATGCTTTCAACACTGTTGGGAACCAAGGTAGCTAGGTTTAAGGATTTGGTCAAGTGTTTGATCTTTATAAAATAACTTATGTCTATAGCCATTATCCCAGGTAGTGCAATCATGACTATGCCTCAATAGATTAAGCTTTCATATTATAAGTGCAAATCTTCTTAAAACTAAATTTAGGCCAAGACAACATTTAAGCTCTCATGGAACAATTAGAATCTTCCATTAATCTTTACCAAATTAATTAAATCACAACATTAGACTCACATTTTAGACCCATGGTCAATATATGTATAAGGTTTATACCCACATTCTTGAACTTTGGAGTTTCAAGCAGACTAAATAAACTTTGAGCTAAGAGTTGTCGAAAATGACTTATTAGAAGCAAAGAACAAGGTTAAAAAATATTCCATGCAAAAAAAGTAGAGAATAAGAAGGAAAAATAAAAGCAAACAAATATATACATGCTCATGTATAAATAATGGACATGAAGGAAAGAACTGAAGGAAACTAGCTAGCATACCTACATTAAATTTAACCATCTTATAGATTTACTCCATGAAGACCTCAAGGGGAGTAATAGGGAAGTAATGCTTGAGGTAATTCCCATTGGTGAGTAATGTGAAATTTGTTCCTTGTAAGTCTTTAAGTCTAAATGTGTTATCTCTAAGTGTGTCTACAATATAATAGGGGCCAATTTATAGAGGTGTGAACTTGTCATTCTTGCCCTTAGGCTCATAATTTTTGTCCCAAAGGAGAACTAAATCCCCTTGTTTTAATATCTTGATATTTCATCTCTTGTCAAACCACCTCTTTTCTATGGTTTGATGTCTGCTAAAATTATCAAAATCCTTTTCATTTGCATCTTCCATCTAGACAATATCAAGTAGCCTTGAGTTTGTAAATTATTGATCTTCCTTCATATACTCTTGCATAAACCTATAGGTTAGCAACTTGGTTTGGATGGGGAATATGGGATCTTGGCCATATACTAGTAAGGAAGGAGATAATTTAAGAGACTACTTGACTCTTATTCTATCATCTTGTAGGGTATACTTGAGAATTTTGTGCCATGTTCTAGGCTTGTCTGCAATAGACTTCTTAATAGCTTTCATGAAGTTCTTGTTTATTGATTTAGACACTCTATTACCTTGAAGGTAATGGTTGGATGAGAACTTGAGGACTATGCTATTTTCATATGCCCATTCTATCATCTCTATGGATGTGAATGCTGACCCATTATCACATACCAAAAATATTGGAGTTCCAAATATGGTGCATATGTTCTCTTCTAAAAAATTGATCACTTCTTTTATTCTACATTGTTTCATGGCTATATCTTCATTCCTCCTTGTATAACAGTTATTATCTATTATAAAATACTTGTGACCTTATGATGATTTGGGATTTATCACTCCTACAAAGTCCATCCCCCACTGGGCAAGACATTTATCAATCATGACTAGTTGTAAAGGCATTTCTACCTTTGGCTCCTTAGTATTGAAGATATTACATGAATGACATTCTCTTACATGCTAATGAGAATTATTGAATACATTGGGAAAATAATAATCAGCCTTGAGAATATTTTGAGCTATGGTTTTCCTATATGGATGCCCACTTCCCAACTTCTCATGAAAAGTGCTCATAATTTTTGTGGCTTCCTCCTTAGAGACTGATAGATTTTGCCAAGATCTCTAAATAGGAGCCATGTGATGAATGTTGAATTATTGTAGAGGTAGAATGAGAGCTCTAAAAATAAGAAAATTCCATAAAGTAAATATTTTCATTAGCCACTTTAAGAAAAAATAAAGTACATATAGGATGAGATTAGGTCACCAAAAAGGTAAAACCCTAACTCACAATTATAACCCACTTAAAGTTAAATGAACCCTAATGAATTAATTAACTAACCTAAGTAAGTTGAAAAGATGTGTAGGTAAAACCACTAAATGGGAAAAATCCTACACTGATACCCCCATGAAGCATAGCTTAGGTGGGTAGAAGAATTGGGTCTTGACAACGAGCCCTGATGAGGTACCCATGTATAATGCAACTCCCATAAACTACGGTAAAGGAGAAAACCCATAGGAAAAAAACTCCTCCCTGAAATAGGAAAAAAAAGAGAAATGGGCTAAAAATCTCCACTAAGGTTTAAAATTGATTGTAGCCATCCATTGTCCCCCAGAGGAATGCTCAAAAGTGACTATAAATTAGAAGTAGATGCAATGAAAAGTGGATTACCCTAGAACAATGAGTTTTTCCACCAAGTGCCTAATGGATCTTAAACCAAAGTGTAATTTATATGAAAGGAATGATCCACATACTATGAGGTAGGTGGTCCAACTGCTCTATGCCAGGATCGTGTAATAGAAGTAGAGGAGAAGAAGGTCTACATAATCCTCTATAACTATGGAATAGATTGTCTGATGTGTCTTGGATTAGTAGACCATTACCCTATAATGTTAGAAGTAGACCAGAGGTAGGTAGGTCAATAAATAACTATTGAATATTTGGAAGGTGACAAGGAGATGGTGGAGGTGTGTCCACTTCACTATTGTAGTCATCTGTAGAAGAAGAGTTGTAAATATCAGAAAGAAGCTCAAGATTAGAAGTGTTAATAGGTATAGGTGAGCCTAAAGAGAAATCTAAAGAATTTAAAGGAGAGTTATGAGAAAAGTGTGAGAAGTTATATAGCTGAGTCTGATGATCAAAAATTCTCATAGATAAAATAGTATCACTATGCAACTCCTTGATGTATACTAAATTTGGAGTGAATTTATCTTTCATACCTAGACCAAGGTGAGTGATCTGATAGACTGACAAGATATTAGTTGAGAGTGAGTTCACACTTAGAACATTATTAAATTTTCTACCACTCACTTCAATAGACCCTCTCCTGAGAACCTTTTTATAAGTGTTGTTACCCAGTTGTATAGAGGAAATGTCACATGGTTCCAAGGAACTAAACTCAATCTATGAAGAAGCCATGTGATATAAAGCACCAAAGTTAATGACCCATGTAGGAGGAGTTAGAGGCACAACTACAACTAAGGATTCACCTTTATGTTTCACATTGTTATTATCTTTTGCCTTTTGTTTTCTAGTTCTGTTTGACTTAGTGGATTCATGGGTTGATGAAGATGGTTTGACAAAATCTAGACCAACTATGTTTTTCTAAATAAGAAGACTAGTAAGGTGGTCAATTTATTTCTTCAAACATTTACTTTCATCATGCTTACCTGAGCAATGCCCACATTTTATCCAATCTTTCTTAGGATTATGATTAAAAGAAGAAGTCTCATTATTTGATTTGGAGGTGGAAATATTTTTACCCTTCTCAACATTTTTCTTGCTTTGCTTTCTCTCTTTGCTATTAGAATCCTTATCTTTCTTAGCAAGTAATGGATGAGATTTATATGACTTCACTGTGCCCATCTATATCAAATTATCTTGCTCCTGAATTAGGTCAAAAATAAAGGTATCTAAAGAAGGCATCTTTCATGCGATGTCAAGATCACTCTTAGTGGCATGGAAAGTAGACACAAATACAAAATATTTAGGACCCAGTTTAGAGAGTATTGACAGAATAAGTTTTTGATAATTCTTATAAATTCCACATGATTTCAGCTACAATTTCAAAAGCCTAAACTTGGTAAAGAAGTCCTAAAGAGTATTAAATTCATTTGGGCTCAATCTAATAAGATCATTTTCTAGCTCATGTCCTCTCATCACATCTTGCACTTCAAAGAGCTGGGTGAGCTGGGCCCATACTTTAGTAAGTGTTTTGATAGATTCAATGTGAAAGAGTAGATCTGGGGAGATGGAAAGACACAGTGGTCCATGAACTATATCATAATGTTTAAACCATTTGATTTTCTCTCTACATCAATAGGTTTAGTCTCAGTGCCCATTATTATTTGATGGTAACCCTTGGATTGAAAGATAATTTCTATTTTAGGTTTCCATTCATGATAATTAAATGGTGTAAGTGGACTTATTGAGAATGAATCCATAGTGAAAAAGTAATTATTACTATAGTAAGTAAATAAGTGATGCAAAAAAAAGAAAGATTGAATGCACAACAAACACATAAGTACCCCCTTAGAACTATCAAGCAATGACCCCCCTAAATGTCTCAAATACAAGAATGCTTATATAGACATCGAATTCAATAAAAAATGTGTCTTCAACAGTGGTGTATAAGTACAAAGAATAAGAGGAATATCATAAATAATTGATAATGCATTCAAGAGTTGACAAAAAATATGAATTTTTTTTATAGTTGTGGAAGGCCCAATGATAGGTATAATGTGTAAATCATAAAAAATGAGCACTTTTGAAGAAAATGACACTCAAAAAGGAGTTACTAATCAAAAGTTATGGCACTTACAAGTTCTTACTTCAACATGTTCTTGGACCCTTTCCAAAAATATAATTTTTTTCCACTTTTATTTTTTCCACCAAAAATCCAAAAAGGGAAATAGCTTAAGTCTATTTATTCATTACCTTTCACCTAAAATTTGATGGCTTATGGAATGTCATGTGCTTACTTTCTCAAGGTTTCAAACAAATTCAACTTATAAAAAGTTATAAGCAGTTGACCCTAGAAAACCAGATTACTTCTTCGTAGTGTATTTCAAGTTCTTTGAATTGCTTTACTTTGGGTTCCAAACAACTACAACTTATGAAACAATTAATGAGTAGTTGATCTTGGAAAACTTGAATGGGTCTAGCAAGTAAGTAATAGATGTTGAAAACCCTGATTATTTATAATTTGTCACCCTAGAGAAGCTCAATTACTTATAAGTAGAAGCACTTGAGAAACCCAATTTAGTTTACGAGCAAGTAGAATCACTTTGAAAATTTGATTTGGTCAGCAAGCAAGTAGAAGCACTTCAAAAACCTAATTTGGTTAGTGAGAAAGTAGAAGCACTTCAGAACCCTAGTTTTTTTTATGAGCAAATAGAAGCACTTTAGAAACTCAATTTGGTCGGTGAGCAAGTAGAAGCACTTTAGAAACCTGATTTGGTCAATGAATAAATAAAATCACTTCGAGAAACTTGATTTAGTCAATGAGCAAGTAGAAGTACTTTAGAAACCTAATTTAGTTGATGAGTAAGTATAAGCACTTTAGAAACTTGATTTGGTCTATAAAAGGTAAATCAAGGTTTATAGGCTAGATTACTTTAGCTGTATGGATGGTGACCAGATAGAAGAAATCATTTTTTTGGAAATTCCATGAATGTTCTCAGAAAACTAAGAATAACCCATTTTATATCTCAAAAAACCCACAAAATATATGTAGATTGATTTTTCATCAAAGACCTTTTGACATTATTTTTGAGATAGTTTTCATAAATCACCTCCAAGGTCAAAAATGGTAGCCGTATAGTATGAAAAAATAGCAAGGTGAATGCAGGAGGATGTTACCAAAGGAGACTAATGCATGAGGCTATCAAGAAAGATCTAGTACCATGATAGATTTTGCCAATATCTTTGAATAATAGCCATACGATGAATTTTGAATTCTTGTAGAGGCAGAATGAGATTTTCAAAATTAAGAAAATTCTAGAAAGGAAATATTTGCATTAGCCACTTTAAAAAAAAAGTACATATAGGGTGAGATTAGGTCACCAAAAAGGTAAAACCCTAACTCATAATTAGAACTCAATTAAAGGTAAATGACCCCTAATTACTTAATTAGCTAACCTAAGTAAGATAAAAAGACATGTAGGTAAAACCACTAGGTGGAAAAAAGCCTACATTGATAGAGACACATCTTAAGTACACTCCTTAAAAGTTTTTTATTAAAGATCCCATTCTTGATGAGATTGTGATTTACCTTAAGCCTCAAAGCTCTTATCTTTTCCTTGGTCATCCCTACAAGATAAGTACCATTGATTAGTAAATGAATTATGGAATCATACCACTCACTATCTTTGAAACTTTATTGATCCACTTGCATAATACTTAGATTGGGGCTGGTATTATG
Source organism: Torreya grandis (assembly GCA_037957365.1). NCBI lineage: Eukaryota > Viridiplantae > Streptophyta > Pinopsida > Cupressales > Taxaceae > Torreya > Torreya grandis. The sequence goes on along the minus strand of JARHVA010005869.1, from coordinate 684,304 downwards.
AATCATTTGGATTAGACCTTGACACCTTACAAGTTTTGCAGTCTTTATTTCTATATCATACTCTTGGAGAATAGACATCCATTTACCCAATCATTCTCCAAGTTCACACTTACTTAACATTAACTTAGTAGTTGGATCTAGTAGAATAACATGCACCTTATTCCTAAGCATGTAGTTCCTAAATTTCTCGATAGTTATAGCTAATGCAAAGGCTTACTTATCAATTAGGGGATAGTTTAACTTAGGATTCTTCAAATTAATACTCATAAGAGAAATTGGATGGTCATATCCTTTTATTTTTTTAGTTAAAACAATAGTAATAGTGTGATCAAAAGAGAAAGAGTAGAGGTAAAAGTCCTTTAAAAAGTCAGAACTTATCAAGACTAGAGCCTAGCTAATTACACTTTTGATGTATTAAAAGGCCTTATTATATTTCTCATTATATGAGACTTTGACATCCTTCTTTAGCATGCCATTCAATGGTTTGAAAATCTTTAAAAATCTAGAAAAGAAATTTCTCACAAAGTTTATCTTGCTAAAAATGATTTTAATTGCTTTTTACTATTGAGAGGCTCTATCTTAGATATAGCTTCCACTCTTTTAGGGTCTATGGAAATTCCATCCTTAATGATTATATGGCCCAATAGGTTACCTTTAGTAACACAAAAGATGCCTATTTATTAAGGTTTAGAGAGATCCCATACCTTCTGCACCTTTCAACACTTGTTTTAAATGCATGAAATGTCTTCCCTATTCTTAGAGAAAATAGTTAGATCATCCATGTAAATTATGATACACTTACCAATTAGGTCTTGGAAGGCATGGTCAATGGCCCTTTAAAAGGTGGATCTTGTTTTTATCAATCCAAAAGGCACTATCTTTTATACAAAGGTGCCCCACTTAGTGGTGAAAGTTATCTTCATCTTATCTTCTTTGTCAACCAACACTTGGTTGTATTCTGAAAAACTATTAAGAAAAGACATCATAGATGAACCTAAAATAATTTGTATCACATGGTCAAGAGAGTGAAAAGTATAATTATCATTTTTAGATGCTTTATTTAAATTTTTAAAGTCAATACAAAGTCTGATTTTGCCATTCTTCTTTCTGATTAGCACCAATTTGGCCACCTAGGTAGAGTTTTTCATGGGAAACATAATTATGGAATCTAACAGTCTCTTGACCTCTTTGAAGAACATGGGTTCTAGGACAAGGTTCACATGCCTTTGTTTCTATCTAAAGGGTTTAAAACTTTCCTTGAGAGGTATAGTATGGGTGATGACTCTTGGGTCAAAGATCTTCAAGTCATCATAAGGCTAACCTATGACATCTTTGTACTTCATTAACAACTCTTTAGCTCTCTCATTTTCAGCATTAGTGCAAGATTTTCCAATATTAACCATCTGAGATTGACCATGGGGTCCAATATAAACAAAATTTTAGCCCTTCCCACTTACTTTGGGAACATTGAAGCTTTAGCTAGCTTGTCTTGATCAAATATCCTCTCCAAGGTAATCATCCACTTAGGGATATTATTGTTATTCATCTGAATGAATTTACCATCAAATTTGCCTTCTCTAAATACATTCTCATCATCCTCATCAATTATTCAAGCTTCAAATGCTCCTAAATGGGTCATGAAGTTCAAGATTTGTTGGTCATCACTAAAGACTTGTAGGTGGTTTACATTGTCTGGTATAGAAGGGAAAGGTACAAGCTCAATACTAGAATTAGGTGAATCTTGATCTATCATGAGATTATATGTAGTAGATGCCAACTCATTACTAGATTTATTTTCTTCCCTAGGGATATAAACAATATTTAAGTCATCAAAATATTCCACAAGATCCTAGACTCTAAACTTATACCTCTTGAAGCATGATAATTTGCATTGATACTTACTTCTTACTTGGTTCACTACTAGTTTTGATTCACCATTGACTAGTAGTTCCTTGACATTGTTCTTAATAGAAAATTACAAGCCTAAAAGAAAGGCCTCATGCTTAGTAAGGTTATTTTCTCATGGGAATTAGAGTCTATAGGAAGCATGGTATTTCTCATCAATAGGGTCATTTAGAACAATGCCTACTCTAGATCTAGCCTTACACCTAACCCCATCAAAATGTAACTTCTATAACCTAGGCATAACATTAGAAGCTTTAGGATAAAAAACTTTGTCATGTTTAGGGTAAAAACCTCTAAATTTGAGTTAATTATGTTGAACCTTTCATTGATAGCATTATACTCAGTGATCATATGCTTTATTCTTGGTTCCCTTTCAACCTTGATTTAGTTAGGAACTTCCATCCAAGTTAGCCATAGGTGTGAGCAATATGTGGACATGTATCCATTAAAAACTTTATCCACTCTTTACTTAATAGTAGTCCATATGAATTAGGGATATCTACTAATTGGATATCAATAAATTGTTGGACCCTTGGCTTAGAAGCCAATTGTATGTGGACATTTAGTGATTCTCGAACCACCTTTACCCTAGAATTATATAATTGGGTGATAACCCTATCAGACTTAATGGGGGTCAAGTCAAGTTGTTTACAAATTATTGTAAGCATAATTCTATTAGAGGCACTAAAATCCAACGAATGATTATGCAAGTTTTTAACAAACATTCTAACTATAATTAAGAAAGGTGAAGACCCTATTTTGGATTTATACATAGCTACATTTATATTATCAGTTTGGGATATCTTTCTATATTTCTTGGACAAATACAACAATAATAGATCCCTTTTATCTATAATTTCCATCAATTTATGCAAGGAAATGTTAGCTTTTATCTTTTGCATATCCTCTACAATATTATAGCTAGTCCTATTAGAAAAATTGGAAGCATAAGCAATAGGTTTAGAAGTACTTCCCTTTGGAGGCTATGGATTATTATTTGAAGTGGTATCTAGAGGGGTACCATAGTTATTTGGAGGAGTAGAAGTAGCCAAAGGATGCCTTTGTTCTCTTTTCCTTAGATGTTATGTCTTCTTCAAGAACTACTGAAAAGCATGGACTTCTTTAGGAATAACATCTAGCTCATTGTCTTCTTGGAAGGGGAAATCAAATGTCTCCACCATGAAGGTTTGATTATTATAATTTGATCCTCGGGTACCTACATCATTATCTTTGTTAGAAACTACATCAAAAGTGTCTAAATCTTCTTTAAATTCCTCAAAATCTTTAAAAAATTCAGTGTAATCAATCTCACCATTCTTAGTTGTACAATGGACTCTACAATAATGAGACAAAGGAATGCTAATGAGATTAATATCCATAGTCTTCTTTTCATGAGAGGGTTCATTATTATTATTATTTTGGAAACTATCATTATTGAATATATTTTTGGGTCTATTGAATCTATAAAAAGAGAAGTTCCTACTAGAAGTTTCCCTAGTATTACCAACATGTTTTTGTAGTTGAAGGAAGTTAGTGCTCAATTTTTGGACCATTTTTAGGATGGACTCATTCTGATTCTTGGGATTTTTTGAATTATGGGCTTGGTTTATATTGGCACTAGTGGCTAGTACCAAGGTCTTTGGGTTAGCTGCATTAAACCTATTATTGGTAGTGTGATTCAATAATCCCATTTTCTAGTTAGGACTGGTATGTCTTAATGGCAATTGATTTAGATTTGGGAGTTGGTTGAGAGCAAATTTTTTTTGGTTATTATTGGGAAAGCCATTCAAAGTAGGAATAATGGGTTGACATTGGGAAAAAAGGAAGACATTTGACCTTGAGGTTACATATGATCACTAATGATCACAACCTCAGCATAATCCAAATCTAAGGTGTTCATTAGACCTACATCTCTCTTAATGAATAATGAGGTCATGAGATCAATATCATCTTTATATACTTTTAGGGCCAAGGCTTGATTAGGTTTATAAGGGTCAATGGTTCTTGTAGACACCAAAATTGTGTCGACTCCCCTTGGTCCCTTGCACACTTTATTAATTTAAAATAAATTAATTATTTTAAATTAATAACATCACCTAGACACCTTACCTTGGATACCTCATCCTTAAACCATTTATCACCCTATGACTAATAATAATCACCTAAGACCTATTTAAACCCTCCCACTAACTCTCACGCCTCTTAAACCCACCTTTTGTCCATTCACCAATGGCAGCTGAGCTTGGCAGACGAAGGAATGGGCAAAAGGCTAAAAATAGCCTTTTTACCCATCTTTTAGCCACCAACGTCAGTTACCATCGGCCGATGCCAGTGGAATCACCGATGTTAGTTGCTTAAAACTAAATTTTGACCCCAAATTCTCCTCAAGATCGATTTCACCTGAATGCAAATTCTCTTGCTCTCGAGATTTGAATTCTCTTACTCCTTGACTCCTTGCATATCAAAGGCAGGGTTTAGGATGAGGCATTAGCATTCTATCATCACTCTCCAACTATAGAAGCTCTACAATTTCACTCTAGGCATTATATTGGAAGGTTGTATGAGGTCTCCTACATCAGCCATAACGGAACAAGCCTTCTACACTTCTGGTTCTCCACCAGAAGCTAAGTATTATTCTAGTTTATATTTCAATATTTTTATAATGCATTAGTGATTAGTCCATTGAATATTCTTGAGTACTGTTGATAGACAACTCGGATTTCTTCCCATAGAGGCTGAAAAGCCTTCTCTCATTCTTATTCTCTTTCCACCCCTGTCCTCTATCTTTGCCCCCTTTCAGACCCTATTCACTGTCTTGCAACCCTACACAGACCCAGACTCCTTCTAGACCCCTCTATTGACCATAAATTTCTCCAAAACTAGCCCAAGGCCATTGCCCTGACTAACATCGACCATTGCCCCTACAGACGTCGGCATCATAACTGACGTCGGCATCATTGACAAACTGACACCAGTAGGACTACCAATGTTAGTGACTGTGGAAGACTGATTACAGGATTTAGGTACGCATTATCTACTTCTCCTTATTTAAGTCTTTCATTATTTCTTCCCATTATGACATTATTTTTATCAACTAGTGGACTATCATCCCTCAAGGAAGTCTTTGCACTTCTGAGATCGATATTTGCTTGGCAGTCCACCATATATCTATCTAACATTTTCTTTGTTTAATTCTTTCTTATCTACAGGTGTCATCCTTCACAGCCAAAGAGGAGCTCCTTCAACATCTAGATAATGGTGCACAACTTCATTTGGGTATCATCTAACCCCTAACCATTTAGCTTTAGTTTCTTATTTCTTCTGAATGTGAAAATCGAAAATGAGTAGAAACATTCTGGCACACACTGTGGAACCCTAGAGTTTTCCTTGGGTTCATTTCTTCTAAAAACAAACTTTCATATAGGTGCATTAGGAAAATTTCTCTTCTTGCATCCTTCTTCTTTCTTTCTCTTTCGAAAGGACACCATTAACACAAGTTAAAAAGAACTTTTTCTTCTTGTCACTTCTTTTCTGCATCTTAGAGTAGTGAAATTCATGCTCTTAACCTTTTCTTAATTGTTTGCATCTGATAAAAACATTTCAATTTGGGCTAAAATCTATTGCATTTCATTCTTGCTTGAATGCATGTTTAGCCTTCTCATCTAGTAATTAAAAAAGCATTATGAATAAATCACAGTGCACATATGCTACACAACCTAACCACATTCACAAAATCAAACATCTAAACATACCTAAGACAAGGCCCGACTAGGATTTCATCACCTAGCAGATACCTTACCCTTCTTGGCAATCCTACTTGGACTTCACTACCAAGGGGAGAACCCACTCTGTTCTCTGGCAGAGTATAAACTATAGGGGAAGTATATATTAGCTAAGCGACCCAGCTTGACTCTAGGCTTGTGAAGTGAGGGGAGTAAGCCCCTAGCACCAAGCCACATACGGAACCTAACACATACTTTTGAGCACCAAAACATAACCTGAAACCAACCTTAGACTACCTCTTTTAAGACCCATTCTAAAAGCCCAACTTCCCAAACACACTCTTCTAAGGTATAAGCCAACACAACTCTAAAATTTATTCTTAGGAATTTAACGTTTAGAGGCTGCTTTCCTTTTTCTAATTTTCTATTTTTGTCTAGTTTTTTGAGCTGGTAAGGACGCATTATTTTGAGCTCCAAAAACAACTTAGACTTTCTTCTTTCTTCCAAAAACTTTCAATTTTTTGAGTTTCTGGAAATACACAGTAACTGACATCAATTTTTCCACCAACGTTGGCAACTGATCTTCACCGATATCAGTTATCTGATCAAGATCGGCAACTTACTTCACTGACATTAGTTTTTCTACTGACATCAGTCACTATAAAAAAAATTCTTCTCAAACAGTAAGCTAAAAACCTAACCTTTTTGCTGTTAAAAACAAATTCTAGTTTTTTAAGGCTAAAACATACAATTTTTAGAACTTGAATCTATTTTACCTTGGATGGTTTTGACACATAGTCAAACCAAAACTCTTGTTGACCATGCAAGGTAACAACCACTTCCACCTTCACCGTTCATAACAAGTCCTCTAATGGAGTATCCTTCAGACACTGAGTGTACTCTAACCTCGAACCAACCACCTATTATTCCTGTAGGGGATCAAGACTTTGAGAGATTCCTTAACCTCAACGTTAAGGCTCTCCAACACTACCTTGTGAGAAGCCAAACGCGAGATCCTTTAGGTAACCCTGTTCTTGGGATGCCAACTTCCTTAGTTGAAATGGCAATCATATCAACAGCCTCTGTAACCCAACCCATGGTCACCCAGGCCATTACCTCAACTAACAACCTGACCATGACCAATATTCAAAGTGTGGCCTCTCATTCTATTTCTGGATCTACCTCCATTGGGGTTTTTGTACCCCCTCAACCACAAACCATTCAGCAAAGTCCTACACCATTCCAAAACTTAATTATCTCCATCCCACCTACTATTGCACCCATAAATATAAGAGTGACTACTTATCCTTCAGCTAGTGTTACCACCATCCAACCACCTTTGGCAATATCAAGCCAAGTTGTGACTTCTAGCTTTATGACACAACCACCCTTGACTTCAACATCAGTCCCTATGACTAGTTACCAATATGTTGTGCCTATACAAGTATAACCAACTATGTCATACACTCCACCTAACACCTTCCAAATGCCTTACAACCTAGGGGGTGCCCCACCTGCAAATCCATCAACCGATCTAATCAATATGTTGATGGATAAGGTGTCTAATCTTGAGACATCCATTTTGAGTTCAAGAAATGTTCTCTCATATGAACAAATATGTAATGAACCTATTCATCCTTCGGTCCCAATCTGACCATATCCTAGTCAGTGGGAACTTCCCAAGTTTACTCGCTTTCAAAGTAAAGAGGACCCACATCAAAATCTATGAGCATTTAGACACGCTTGTTACCTTATAACACATGATGATGTGTTATTACTATGCACATTTCCCAATACACTTTCTGGTGTTGCCCTTGATTGGTATAGTTCTATTACCAGTCACTCTCTATTTACCTTCACACAACTAGCTTAACTATTTATTGACCACTTTTCAATTAACATAACTAAAAAGGTCTCCATCATAGACCTATATTCTATCAGACATTTTGACGATGAATCAATAGCTAATTTTGTTGCCCATTGGAGAGGTTTAATCAACCAATTCTCCTTTTCTTTACCTCAACCTGAGCTCATTGAGCTCTTTTCACAAGCATGTGCCAAACACATCTCATCTACTTTATGGGTCCAAACATTTCACACATTTGATGAAGCTTTCACCATGGCTAGGAAGCTTGAACTCCATGCTGTCGAGCAAAATAAAGTCAAACTGTGTAGTAAAAATACTAATGCAAAATCAAATGACCCTTCATCCAAATCTTCTTCTTCCAATCTCAAGTCCAAGGGATCAACAAATGCTATGGTACTTAGATCATCATCATCTACCACAACTAACCAATCCAAACCTTCCACATCTCAAAGAATTACATGATAATTCCAACAACAATATGTACAACATCAATATACTCCAATAGGAGAATCATACGCATCCATGTTAGATAAACTAGTCAAACAGGGAGTCCTCAACCTCCCCCAAATTTGACCACCACCTCAATTTGATCCCTCACATGCCATCCCTACATGGTATAGGGAGAATGACTTCTATAATTATCACCGTGTCAAAGGCCATGACACATATAATTGTAAAACCTTCAAGAACATTTTCCAAGACATGCTAGACAAAGGTGATCTTGTCTTGGATAACCCAAATGCGCCACCTAACCAAAACATAGACATCTTTAGACAACCTTTTCCTAACCACCCCCTAGCCAAAACAACATTTAGACCACAGTTTAAGACCCCCAAGAGCGTAATATACGCATGGTCGATATGGTTTCACCTTTTTTACCTAACCAACCTATTCCACAAATTGAAGAGGTTAGTCAACCTATCCCTCCACCATAGGAAGAAGAGTCTTCTTCTCCTAATAGTCCTCCATCTACCCCTCTTATATTAGAGGATGCTTTAACCATACCAACACCACTAGCCCCACCTTCATCCTTCCTACTACCAATGGAGGACCATACCTTTCCTACTCTTCAACCACAAGTAGAAGGCATGATCATCCCTATGCTATTTCCTCTCAAAGAACCCCATTCTCCAATTCCTTCTCCACTGAAAAAAGAACTTGTCTCTTCACCTACTTCAACTGAAGATGATCTAGTAATGGCTCTCTCTCACCTTTGGTCTGAGATTGCTGCATCTAACACATTTTTGGTCTCACAACCACCCACATCTTCTAAAAAACCAAAGCCTCATGCAACATCCTCCAAACCATTCTCTCGACTGGCTAAAAACTTAGGATTTCTCCATTCGAGGAACCTTGAACATGAGGCATTGTGGGAGTGACTTAAAGCTCCTTATCTTACACATCCCACTTCTCGTACTAATGACCCTCCTTCGACAAAATCTCCCAAAGTCTCCAATGAGGACTAGGCTTCTACTTCCAAATCTTCAAAAGCTCAACCATCCCCATCTGAACCTAAACTCTCACAAACATCCACCATACCAACAATGGTTAAATCCCTTGGTGTTCACGTCATATCTAACCTCACTCACCCACAAGTGAAGGTAGATTTGAATCTCACCCCCCATAATAGTAGTCCTCACACTGTATTAAAGAAGGCTATTAAACCACATCGGAGAACTCCTCCTCGACCATCATCATTGCCTTTCATTTTGGGCCCACATCCTTCTACCTTAATAGGAGTGCTCCTTACTCCAACATCTAACAAAAAAAAGTTGCCTCCATTACTCCCTTTACCCACCATAAACTTACCTCCTTTGAAAAATTCAGCACCCCTCACGATGAAAGTGTCATCTACATGAGTGGCCACACCACCAACTGAAAAGGTGGTATGGAAATCTCCCTTAATAACTCCCAAACAAAAGTCATCAACACCTAGTGCATCAACAAGCACAGACCCCTTAGTGGGTTCATATGCTTTGATAATATGCCAACATTTTCAAACTTCTAACATCACTCTTCCACCTATTAAACCATTTCAACCTCTCAGACCAAAACCATCTTGGTTCGATGACACTAAAATCTACCTATATCATCGCTCACCTAGGCATGACACTAAAAATTATTGTGCCCTCAAGGTTGTCATTCATCATTACTTGGAAAAAGACACCCTTCTTATTGAGGATAATATCAACAAATCTCCAACACTGTCTCATGTCTCTCAAACCTCTTCACCTTCATCAGAATCCCATCATCAGACTATGGTCCCTTTACCTCCTTCACCCCCTTTATTCAAGATTAACACCATCAATGTGGCCACTAGGTCATAAACTTCAAAGGATAAAGCAAAAGAGAAAGTTGCTATACCTTGGACCTACCCATTTGTCAAACCTACTCGACCACCCAAACCCAAGATTTCTATCTTGGGTACATCCCAACCCACTTCTTCAAAGGCAATCCGTGATTCTATGGTGAAACAACTTCACCAAACTCCCATGAAGTTGACTTTATATGACCTCATTCAAAGCTCTCCACAACATCGTCAAGCTTTAATCAAAGCTTTATAGGCAGTGGAGGTCTAACTTGAGAACCCCCAACCACTAGTTGTCTTAGTCCAATCATTAACCATCGTAGCCTTTATTACCTTTAGTGATTCTGAAATTCTTACCTCCAACTTGGAAGATCAGGATGTTACCCTTTTCATCACATCCTACATTGATCAAACTCACATTAAGCGAGTTATGATTGATGGGAGTGCTAGCATCAATATAATTTCCACCCATGCCTATGACCAATTAGCCCTCCCAAAGAATTACATGTCAAAAACTGATGTAATTCTTTGATCTTTTAATGATTCCACCGCCACTACCATTGGCACCATCATCTTACATATTCATGTTGGCCCACAAACAATCCCAGAGCTCTTCTACATCATTGTGGGAGAGTTCTAATACAACATGTTATTATGACAACCTTGGATCTGTGCCATGGCTTGTGTCCCTTCTACATTACACCATTGTGTCAAATTTCAACATGACGGTCAAGTCCATGTCATTCCTACAGACCCCTCCCCTTTCAAGACATGCAACACAACTTATCAACTCAATGATGTTCTCATTCCCTTAAAGACATCGACCCAAACACTGCCTCCACCTGTGGAAGCTTCAACAAGTATGCAAATGGTGGTTACACCTACACCACCTCCTCAAGTGACAATAAAAGACCCTATAGAAGATACCTTCCAGTGTCTTTCACTTGGGGAGTATCATTTACTCACCTTGGACATGTTCTAGACTCCTCAAGAGTATGGACAACTTCATCACAATCCTAGTTATGACCATCGTATTGGAATGGTCATCCCTTATGGTCCTCCTAATCTTCAAACAAATCTCATCTATGGAGGGCTAGATCGAGCTCACACTGATGGGAATCCTCTTTCATCACCCCAACTATTTACGTCTGACTTCTCTTTTCTTGGCAACCCAAAATTTTCTCATACCTATCTTTATAGGTGTGCATGTAAGGGCTTTTGGCTTTGGGTGCTACGAACAAGGCTCCCACCAGCCTGTCAAACCACCAAACGATGAGGCCATAAAGAATGCCAAGAAGCAACATGGCCTAGGTTTTGAAGAACCTACTGAAACTTCTAAAAACCCTCACCCTAAACCTATCATAGAACAATCACCTCCAAGCATGCCTATTCCCCCATTTTCACCTACGGAGTCAATGGTTTCCATCCCTCCTAGTTTTTTTTTTTTTTTTTTTTTGCATAAATGCCATTCGCTTGGAACCCCTAACCTATTAACTAGGTGGGGTATCTAGGTCTCTCCCTCTCATTTATCCAAACATGATAGACGATGAATCTTCTACCATCAACAGTGTCTAATGCGTAGACGATGACACCATTCTCACCTACATGGGTACAGATGACTCTTTCATCTAATAATCACTTCCTTCAAAAATGTAGGTCATGTTAAATGAATTAACCATTGACATTAACCTTCCATCTTCTAATGTTCCTCACATTTTAAATATTGGTCAATCTTTAGATGCCCAAGAACAAATTAACTATACCAAATTCCTTTCAGACCATAGCAAAGCCTTTGCTTGAACCTACAGCGATATGCTTGGCATTGACCCTAACACCATCATCCATAACATCATCACAAACCCAGAGGCTAAGCCTGTCAGGCAAAATCTTCATAAGATGCATCCTCGGATTGCACTCCTTATCAAAGAGGAGCTTCAACATCTTCTCTCCATCTCCTTTATCCAACCCATTGATTATCTACAATGGGTGTCTAATATCATCCCTGTCACTAAAGCAACTAGGGGGATCCAAATCTATACTGACTATCGTGACCTTAACCTAGCTTGCCCAAAAGATGATTTTCCTATACCCAACATCGACCAACTTGTTGATCTTATGGCTGGTCATGAGATGCTATCACTTATGGACAGGTTTTCCAGATATAACCAAATCCTAATTGCACCAGAAGATCAGTACAAAACTACCTTCATCACCCCATGGGGACTTTTTGCTATAGGGTCATGCCTTTTGGCCTAAAAAATGTAGGTGCCACATATCAATGCACCATGACCTACATCTTGCATGATCTCCTCCATAAAATCATGGAGGACTATGTGGATGACCTACTAGGCAAATCTAAACTCCACCGTGACCATTTGACTATTCTCAAAATCATCTTCACTCACCTCCTCCAATACAATGTTTGACTCAACCCCAAGAAATGCATCTTTGGGGTTCTCTCTGAGAAGCTTTTAGGCTTCATCATTTCCCTTTGCGGCATTGATATTGATCCCGCTAAGATTAGAGCTATACTTGAGATGCCGCCACCTACCAATCTAAAGCAACTTCATAGCCTGTAAGGGAAGCTTCAATCTATTCATCACTTCATCTCGCAGCTTTTTGATTGATGTCAACCCTTTCATCACCTCCTTAAGAAGGACGTCTCCTTTAATTGGGATAAGGATTACCAAGAGGCTTTTGAGGCTCTTAAATGTTATCTTGTCTCTCCACCAGTCCCTATTCCACCTAAAGAAGATCAACCCTTCTATCTTTACATTTCAGCAATAAATCATTCTTTAGGTGCCATGATCGCACACCGAGATGAACAACATCATGAGAAAGCGGTTTATTATATAAGTCGAATGCTCATTGATTATGAAACTCGGTATACTCATACCGAAAAACTTTGCTTGGCATTAGTCTTTGCCGCTACCAAGCTCCGTCATTATCTTCTCAATCACAAAACTTATGTCATCACCCATACCGACCTCTAAAATACATGAATTCCAAGCCATACCAAAATCAATGTATGACTCGTTGGCTCATGCTTCTTGCTAAGTTTGACTTGGAATTCATCCAATAGAAATTTATAAAGGGGCAAACAATCGCTGACCAACTAGTAGATGCCCTTCTACCTGATAACCAACCTTCTCACTGTGAATTCCCTGACGAATCTATTACCACACTTTCCATTGATGACATTTTCTATCAAATGACAATGTTCTTTGACAGGTCTAAATGTCAACACGGTGGGGGTGCTAGGGTCATTCTCATCCCTCATGATGGTGAGCCCATGCCCTTATCTTTCAAACATGACTTTGAATGTACCAACAACATGGTTGAATATGAAGCCTTAATTTTGGGACTTCAAACCACCTTTTTCCTAGGCGTCAAGACCATCAACATCTTTGGCAACTCATAACTAGTCATCAATCAAATCAACGGTTCATATCTTTGTAAAAATGAAGTTTTGCAAAGCTACTAACACCGTGTTGACACCCTGCTAGAATCTTTCGACCATTACCTCTTGCAAACTATTCCTCTATCTATGAATAAGTTTGTTGATATTATGGCTTCTCTCGCCTCACGCATTCCATCCTCATCATCTTCCTCAAGAATTTATGTTACGATACATCGTTTGGTGTTACCTTCATATATCTCCACTAACATCAACCTTGTCAGCACCATTAACTCTAGTCCATAGGACATTTGGTATAAATAACTTGTGGACTACTTAACTTATTTTATTGTCCCCCCTAATCTCTCTAGCAATGAACGATAGGCTTTTATCAAAAGCATAGCTAGATATACTATGCTAGGGGGTCTTCTCTATAAACAAGGTTTTGATGGCCTCCTTTGATGTCTAACTTCCACTAAAACATCTCATGCCATCAAACAAGTCCATGATGGGATTTGTGGAGGGCATTTTAGTGGTAACACGATTGCAAAGCACATCCTTCACCTGGGCTATTATTAGCCCACTCCACCAAGACTGCAGCGACTATGTTCAATGTTGCATCAAATGCCAACAACACACTAACTTACTTCATGTCACTAGCCACACTCTACAAGTCGCTAAGGATTTCTGGCCTTTTTCACAATGGGGCTTAGATCTAATCGATGAGATTAACCCTCATTCATCTCTTTGATATCAGTCCATTATCATCGCAACTGAATACTTCACTAAATGGGTGGAAGCTTTTCCTCTCATCTCCACTAAAGCCGACAAAATCATCAACTTCATCAACACCCATATCATCTATCATTTCAGTGTACCCCACAAAATCATCATTGATAATGGTAAATCATTCAAAAATAAAACTGTCCAAAAACTTTGTGACTCATTTGGCATCAAGCTCAGCTTCTCCTCACCTTACTACCCACAAGCAAATGGGTAGGCTAAGGCTTCCAACAAAATTCTAATGAAGGTGGTCAACCACACTGGAAGGGACTAGCACATTCACATTCCCTTCACTTTGTGGGCCTACTGCACTAGCATTTAAACCCCTATGGGTGCTACACCTTTCTCTCTAGTGTATGGAATAGAGGCTGTCCTACCTCCTTAAATACAAATACCTTTTTTATGCATCTCTTTGCATGACATACTTTCTAATGATGACTTTCATCAAGATCGGTTGGCTCAACTTGAGTTACTTGACGAATGTCACCTTGCTGCCCTCAACCATCTCCATATCTACCAAAATCACCTCCAACGTGCCTATAACAAAAGTCTGAGAGAATGAGATTTCAAAGTTGGAGATCTTGTCCTCAAATAAAGCCAACACATGACCAATATGGAAAGAAGTAAATGAGGCAAGTTTGATCCTAATTGGCTCAGACCTTATATCATAAAACACAAGTATGGATCAGGGACTTATCGTCTATCTTCTCTTGAAGGTCGGCTAGAACTTGAGCCCCTTAATGCCTTGCATCTATGACCATTCTACTGTTAATCAAGTAATCATTCACTTGATGTTTAACTTGAGCTCATCCCTTGAGCAACCCCCATCATCGTCATTCCTATTCCTTTCAACCCTTTTTCCCTACAAACATTAGTCAACCCTTTGATAAAGCATGAATGCTTTGTCCCTATAAAAGGGAAACCCCCAAACCTCTATAGTCAAGTCCATGACCAAAAGTCTAGTAAAAAAAAACATAAAATTGGGATGCCTATACAAAGGTCATAAAACTATAAATGTAGACTACTCCCTTGAAGGATAGCTACATCATTACTGTAATTAATAGACTACTCCCTTGAAGGACAGCTATTCAAAGACATTCAACCATACAAAGCAAAATATAGACCAATCCCTCAAAGGATGGCTATGCCCAAATCTTGCTACAAAAAACACTCTCTCAGAAGCTTCTCACATTGATCAGCTTCACATATGACCACAAAACAAAATAACATCCCCACGTAGACTTCCTACATTGATCAGTCTACCAAAAAAAAATTGACTGACAAGCTATTAAGTCATGGACTTGCCTATAGTCATTCTCAAGGTCACCTATAAAAGGGGCAAAGTTATCCTTTCTATAAAGGGTTTTGCTATCCTCTCATATCACACAATCATACCTATTACCCAAACATACTCAAGGGATTTTGAGCTCACTTAATGTCAAGTGATTCGACTACTTCTCTAACATAAAACAATGGTCAATGACGTAATGCATGAACAGGGCTTTTGTTTGCAAAAAACCCTATCTATGCTATCATTATGGTCCTTGTCAATGAAAGAGCAATGCGCCTTTCACTTCTTATACATCTTCATCACGTACAACCAAATCCAACCAAACCAATTCAAGCCAAACCAAACCAATAACATGACATCATGACATCCTAACTCATCATAGCCCATTCACACTAGTTTCTATGGAAAATAATACACATGGAAACTATCAACCACACACAATTTATGTCAAGCAATAACCATTACTTACTGAAGCATAAATAGACTCATTTCATTTTTAGCATACACCATCACGAATATGGAAAATTGCTAGGGATGAAAAACCACATAACCAATGTTACAGAATACACCATCACATAATATGGAAAAGGCTGTAACATCATCATACCCTTCATCATTTCAAGCATGTACCATCAGACATATGGGAAGTGCTAAACCATTAACATGACCAAACAACCTATTAACATCTTTGACTCCTTCCTCCCTTTTAGGGAGAACTACATTGGCCTGAGGCTCTTTAAATAGGGGCTATGTAGGCAACATTCAGTTGACACGGAGTCTTCTAAGGTTAGCTCAACCATCCACTCATCCATTTGTTCGTTCATCTCCCTAATGATGTCAGCCATTCGTTTGTTCATCTACCTAATGGATAAATCATTTCACCTTTAACTATGACTTAACCTAGTCAAACACAATCCATAACCTACACTCTTCTTCCCTTTTGGGGAGAACTACATTGGCCTGAGGCCTTTCAAATTGGGGCTATGTAGGCAGCACTCAATTGACATGGGGTCTTCTGAGGTTAGCTCAGCCATTCCTTCATCCATCCATCTAATGGACCAACTATCTATACGAACCCAAAATCATGACCAAACAATCAGCCCTAACACCGAATGAGTTACCTAAACTTCTCATGGGACACATTGGAGATCACATACATCTCCCTGACCACAGCACAGGCCACTTGAGATCATACCATGACTCAACCTAACTCGACCAATGACCTTGTAGATTGTGACTATCTCCTCAAACCACAACCACTTCTAAGACAACTTTTCCTTGGCTGTTTTGATTGCATATATGCTACCTCACGAATAGATAGCAAATTGTATGCAACCCACATTATGACCCTCACAAGTATTTTCAGATTGTGCTCCAGTTGATCCTCAATATTTGTGACATTTTTGTGTTTTCTAGGAGCACTTCCTGAGCTCAGGATGCTTGGAACATGACGACCATTGGAGCTACAACTTTGGTCGTTTAACCCAATCAGCTATGACTAAATGTTGGGGACTGATTATTTCAATTTTAACACTCCTCAACCTTTGACTATGACAATTTGACCTATCTATCACGTGAAGTGGGATACGTGCAATCTCATTCATTGCAACGTTGACACTCCAACTTCACCATGCCCATCCACTACCTATCAAATTAGCACCTGATATCAGGTTACCTTCCCTCGACTCTCGCTTTGAGGGGGAACACCTCATCCCATACTTGGGGCAACCTACACCTTATCCCATACCTGGGGCAACTTACTCCTATTTTTGTCTTACAGTTTTTTAAAACAACCAACAAGACAAAAAGGGGCAAATGTAGACACCAAAATTGTGTCGACTCCCCTTACTCCCTTGCACACTTTATTAATCTAAAATAAATTAATTATTTTAAATTAATAACATCACCTAGACACTTACCTTGGATACGTCACCCTTACACCATTTATCACCCTATGACTAATCATAATTACCTAAGACCTATTTCAACCCTCCCACTAACTCTCGCACCTATTAAACCCACCTTTTGTCTATTCGCCAATGGCAGCTAAACTTGGTAGATAGAGGAATGGGCAAAAGGCTAAAAATAGCCTTTTTACCCATCTTCTAGCCACTGACGTCGGTTACTTGTTGGCTGACGCTAGCAAAATCACCGACATCGGTTGATTAAAACTAAATTCTGACCCCAAATTCTCCCCGAGATTGATTTCACTCGAATGTGAATTCTCTTGCTCTCATGATTCAAATTCTCTTACTCCTTGACTCCTTGCATATCAAAGGCAAGCTTTAGGATGAGGCATCAACATTCTATCATCACTCTCCAGCTACAGAAGCTCTATAGAATTCACTCTAGGCATTGGATTGGAAGGTTGTATGAGGTCTCTTACATCAGCCATAATGAAACAAGTCTTCTACACTTCTAGTTCTCCACCAAGAGCTAAGTATTATTCTGGTTTATATTTTAGTATTTTTAGAATGCATTAGTGATTAGTCCATTGAATATTCTTGAGTATAGTTGATAGACAACCCGACTTTCTTCTCGGAGAGGCTGAAAAGCCTTCTCTCATTCTTATTTTCTTTCCACCCATGTCCTCTATCTTTGCCCCCTTTCAGACCCTATTCACTGTCTTGTAACCCTGCACAAACCCAAACTCCTTCTAGACCCCTCTGTCGACTACAAACCTGTCCAAAACTTGCCCAAGGCCATTGCCCTGACCGACATCGACCATTTCCCCTATCGACGTTGGCATCATAACTGACATCGACATCATTGACAAATCAATGCCGATAGGACTATTGATGTCAGTGACTATGGAAGACTGATTGCAAGATTTAGGTATGCATTATCTACTTCTCCTTCTTTAAGTCTTTCATTATTTCTTCCCATTACGACATTCTTTTTATCAACTAGTGGACTATCATCCCTCAAGGAAGTCTTTACACTTCTTTGACCGAGCTTTGCTTGGTAGTCCACCATATATCTCTCTAACATTTTCTTTGTTTAAGTCTTTCTTATCTACAGGTGTCATCCTCCACAGCCAAAGAGGAGCTCCTTTAATGTCTGGATAATGGTGCGCAACTTCATCCGGGTATCATCTAATCCCTGTCCATTTAACTTTAGTTTCTTATTTCTTCTCAATGTGAAAAGTGAAAACAAGTAGAAATAGTTCTATTGTACATCTTTTGAAACCTATCATTGAAATATCTTATATATTCATCATCATCCCTCCTCAGGGTGGTACATTACTAGTACATAGCATAGTGGTTGATGATCTTACCAAATTGGTCAATGAAGATGTTATTAAACCCATCCCAAGAGGTGATGCAATCATCAAGTAGGTTTTGAAACCACTCATATGCATCATGTTTAAATGTAAAATGGAATAACCTACATGATACATATTCATCAACTACACTTAATAATCTTCATGCAACCTTAAATGATTTAACATGTTCCTCTACTGTTACAATACCACTAAGACTAAAAGATGGAAAATAATCTTTAGGATTATGAGGGAGGTCATGAATCACACCTTGTATGTTTATGGGGGAACTTATTATAATATTGAAGTCTATCTCCTCTTGTTGATGCTTTTATATGTATCACAAATGTTCTTAGTGTTTAAGAACACTTCTCATTTTAGAATTCTAGGAAATCATAGGTAGTAGGTTTTGGTAATCTAGTTACCTATAGATAAATAGAGGTAGAACAAACTGACTATTCCATAAATTTATATTACTTGGTGGTTGGGAGCCACTTTGGTCCTTGTGAATGTTGAAATATCTATGTTTATCTAAGTTAGTTATGATCAAATATATATGATAAAGACTAATCTAGATGAATATTTATAGTGAGATATATACTAAAGTGATTTGGTTTAAAAAGGGAGCAAAAAGAAGGGTAGGGTAGAAAGAGAATGTGTGATTATTAATCATTCACTCAAACATCATGCCAAAGTTTCAATTACAATTAAATATGCATTTAACAAGTATGTAATGGAAAATAACATAATTTTAGATCTCACCATACACAAGGCAAATTTCTAAGGATAAAATGAAAGCATACAAGTAATAACTAGATTTACTTTAAATATTTGTTACCAAATTCAAATAACATTAACACATCTAAATACAGAATAAATGAAATGAAGAAAATTCAATATCATTAAACTATTCTAGCATAAATGAAAATTAGCAACCTTGTATCACATATGCAAATTCAAAATTCATGAAAACATTCAAATTCAAGTTTTCCAACTAATAATTGAGAGAAAAGCCACATTAACAAATGACACAACAAATTTGGACAATCTTTATAGAATTCCTTGATTGTATTAATTTCTCAAAGTATATAATTTTTTCTCAAAATTCTCTCCCTTTACGAAATGGTAGTACTACCTTTTATATAAGGATAAGGAAGTATACCAGTTAGTTACAAGATAAAAATGTACAAGGATAAGGACAATTGTCCTTTTTTACTCTTCTAGAATACATTTGCTTTTCCAAATGGACTGACGTAGAGGAAAATATGCTAACAAACTATAATATGCCTTTACGAAATAATATTCCTCTTTAAAAATATTACAAAGCTTTTACAAAATGGAATATTAATTATCTAGTTAGTAGGCCCTATGCCTGAGAAATTTCTTACTACTATTGAAGGATGTTCATAAAATTTTGGTATTGCTCATTGACTAGCTCCAATTCCATAGTTGGTTTCAAGAGACACTCTTCCTCTTTGTCAGCTAGCTCATTCAACTCTATATCATTTCCATCCATGTCTTATTTGATGATTTTGGCCTTGGTTATCCTTTCACCTACATTGAAGATCATGTCTAGGATATTGCTATTATTTATCCTAGATTGGCCTTGGCTTTTATGTCTTATTTCCTATGTTACCAAAGTAGCCATGTGCTTGAATTCATCAGTTTTGATTATGCCTAGGATAATAGGTTATGCAAGGTCCTTGATTATTATCCCAAGGATTTTATCAATCCATTTTATTAGCCCCTCATCATCCTTTAGGAGTCTTTCTAGATCCTATGACCATGCACTTAAACCTTGGACCTTGTCAACCACAATTCCTAGAATTTCATTCAAATGTCTCAAACTTATTGTTTTGAATCTAGGAATCTACCTTTCAACTCAAATGTTGATTAACCCTATTATTTAATCCTCTAAATCTTGTCATTGGGTTATTAAAGCCTTAGCCACTATTTTAATCTATGCTAATGCACTATGCCTTACCTTCATTGTTTTTAATGCATCAAACACGTGATAAAAGGATTAATCAAGAATTTTGATCATTGATTCAGGAAATAATAAGATAGTTTGTGTCTCTAAGTTTTAATATTCATTCTCTAAATTATATATCCTTTGCTTCATCCCTCAGATGCCTACTCTAACCTGAGCTAAATGAGCATCAACTAGGCTTTCAACATCCTCTTCATGGATGGGGATTTCACCAAGATGTTGTCCCCTAATTGGAGTTAAGCATGTGAATGGTTCAATCTTTTGAAATGTGAACCCTTCAGTCCCCACCATAGCATTTCTAGTTGTCACTCTCTCTAATCCAGTTGATTCTAGATTTAATTACATAATAGTTTTTGGTTCAATGTAATTTGAAGGATTATGAGCCTCCATCTAGGTGCTACTTGAAGCTCCGAAAGTCTCCATTTTCTTGTTATGTAACCTTGTAGTAACCACTATTTTTATCTCTTCATCCTCCATCAAATCCCTTATCTATGACCTGATATCATCATGTACATCAATATTTATAGTTTGGGTTAAGGCCCATGAGTGGGAATAAAAGGGATATTATGCATTTTCCCATAAATGAACCAATAAGGGATGATTGGTCCATGAATAGATTACTCCTCATGCAATAAGCTGATTTCACTTATAGGGTGAGTGAAAGTCAACTTGGGTTTGTTTTGACCAATTATGACCATTGCTAATTTTTCCTTTATCTTCCTTAATAGAGTTACTATGACTAGATCCAAGGTAGGATCTTTCCATTTTTCTTTCTCAACCTCTTATGTTTTTGATTGTGTTTCTTCAACATGTTCCTCTTCTTCATCAGACCCATATGCCTTAGAAAAGACCTTGAAGGCATCCTCCATTATTTCACTGGGTTCTAGGGCAATCATGTCTAATAATTCAAATGAAGACTCTAGTCTATCAGGAGGGGATGAATATGGTCCTTACCTACATGTCTCTTCCAAATTTTCTTTGCTAGGTCCTTGTGTAATCTATGCTTGGGGTTATTTCCATTCTATTTTTGGTTTCTCTTGAGGGGTCCTTGAAGGTCTATGCAAAAAATGGTATTGTAGAGGTCCCATTTGTCATATATCACTAGGGGCTTCTGATCACTGGTCAATCTATGATCAAGTCTAGCATTATGTCTCTTAAACCTAGCCAATACCTCCTCAAAATAGATTTAATTGATGTTCAAAGTGTCATAAATACCAAGTTGATGTCCATAAACTAGTTTGGGTAGTTACTAGGTTTTTAAATGTTTCGATACCTTGTCATTAGGGTCCCACTACCTTAGGTCATCTAACTAAAATCTAAAGGATTCTATGTGTTTAAAAACTATGTCTACATGTTTCCAATCTTATAGAATAGTTATAACAATTGTCAAAGGAAAGGGATGTAGGAGGCCTTTTATTTTCTCCTTGCACACTCCATCAACATAATTAAGAAGTTGATATGTAATTTATTGCTCTACTAATGTTTTGGGAACATATATAGGCAACTTGAAAGGTTGAATCAAAATCCCTTCAATTTTGATCATTATATAGTCTAGATATAACTAGATGTCTCCCATTAGCTCCACATATTTCTTGATTAGAGGGTTAATCTTAGGCATGAGGATCCTTGTGATGGTTTCTACTAAATAAGGAGAAACACAATCATAAATTAATTCTATGTTATGTATATATTTTAAAATGTGTATCTTGGAATAATGGTGGGAGATTATAATTCTACCCTCAGGTGACAAATTTTTGATATAGTTGATCTTAGTGGAGCTAACAAGGCATCCAACAAATAAGACATCATGAAGAATTGGTAACTAGTTTTCTTCTTAATGGTTGTGAATTGTCATTATAAATAGATGATGATCATCTCTCCAATTTAGGGAGTGAGTTCTTTATCTACCATGAAGTATATGTAGGACACTTGACTCTTGTTGACATAAGAGGTTGAAGGGGATCCAAATATTCTATTTAACATAGTCATAATTACCCTAACCCCTATCTAAATCGGGCAACCAAGATATTTCTAATAGGTTCTTAGATCATATGGCTCCCTTAGAGAAACCATGGTCTAAGGATGGCATCTATGTCATTCTTGCCAATCCATTCCTTAATAGTGAACAAATCCACTTGGGGTTTTTAAAGTTTATAGTAACTATCAAATGCTACTGGGGAAATGTATGTAATTTTCATAGAAGTCCTTTCATGAATAATCCAAATTTGGTCAATTATAAAGTCTTTAAAAATGGGAGTAAATATGTCAATATAGTGGATTACCTCTAGTTTGGTGGTACCATGATGGAGACTATCCATTTAGACTACAACTAAGTCATAGTACCTTCTAGTCATAGTGGAAATATCTTGTTCCTCCTTCATGATGGGATGCATATCTTAAGTGATCAAAAAGATCTTAGACCAATTCTTATTTCCCTTGTTCAATGTAATAGTGTCTAGGTTTATGTCTTTAAACACCATTCATTCATTGTCTATAGACAAATACAACTCTGTATCATCCTTATTATTGCCTTTGAGATGCCATGGCTTTTAAACCTATGAATTACTTACTGTTGTGTTGTAAATGGTCTCTACATTAATTCTTTCATGCTTAAATTAAAATTGGAATCTTTTGTCTTAATTGTGATCAATCTGAGTTCAAACTAGGGTATTTTATGCTATTTTGGGGCTCTCCTAAAGCTTTAATGGTGATGGCTTATTTGGAATTTGGCTCATTCATGCCATAGATTTGATTTTTACCTTTACCTTTATATATTTGCATTTTCAAGCACACAAAATCTTCATTTTTGTTATTTTTTGTTTGTGTGTCTCTTACTCAAAATATATCTATCAAATTACATGGCATTTTTCATAAATGCCTTGAAATCACTAGCCTTTGTTTTTTAAAATTTGCCTTTTACCTCACATCATTGGATCATCACCCAAGGATCAATGTGGACCATTGATGATGATCTAGGCTTTTGCATGTCATTGGCCATCTTTGCATTAAGATTTATGGATGTGCCACTTGGAACCTCTATAGGATTTATGAGTTCTATATCCTATTTTAGTTGCATATTGAATGTGTATCCACCATGTCTCTAGTTTGTGTGCTCTTGAAGTTTTGTTAAATAGTTGTTAGTGATTTTGTGTTGTTAGATCATTCGGTCCTAATGAATCTTGAGCCACTGATCCTATAAGATGCATGAAATTTAATCAATGCATGGTCATAGGAAAGAACTTAGACTAAAATATTTAAAGCTAAGTTTATTTCATGTTAATAAACATTGCATAAACTTAGGCTAAAATATTTTATGCTATGTTTTAAATCATGATATCAAATGACCCTTCAAATGATATAGAACATGCCCCTTTATCTAAGTAAAAATATTCAAACATCTTGAATTTTATGGCCTTACAGACATTAAGGATGGCCTCATGCATGTCAAATGATGTTCGTGAGAACATCAAATGTAAGCTTGTCAAGTTCTTTTATTTCATAGATCTTGAATTCAATTCGATCCATAAAATTAAGAGGCATGATGAAGCAATATACATCTAATCAAGATTTGAGTGAGTGTGCACCATTGGGTTGGGGCTTTCCTAACATTAAGATTTGAATGTGGGAACATCATGTGGTGGCTTTACGAGGCTCCCAAAATTTGACCCTATTGACCCTAGGGAGAACTTGTAGGTCATTAATCTATGTCTGAGTCCTTAAGATGATGAAACTTATCACCTCCATGATGTTTCATTTTCTCTTTGAAATTTTAGTGTCATCCTCACTTCATTTGATCATCATTTGTATGAGTACCCATGGATCATTGATCATGATCTGAGATGATTTCACAAGATTGGCTCCATTAAATAATTAAAACCATGTCTTTAGTTTTATCCTAAGGTTTTATTGTATTAAAAAATACAAAGGCACCTTAGGGTAGGACTTAGGCTTAAGCAAATTTTAAATGAAAGGGACCCACTTGTCCTTGGGCAATCTCATGCCATTAGATCTTTGGTTATATTGAAGTACAAGTAATTGATCATGATATTTATGATAATAAAGAATTGGTCTGATGAGTGAAGGCTTCAAGGCCTTCAAACCTCCTTCACATCATTTGATCAAGGGCTATGATTGAGTGAGAGCCATTAGATCTTTAAAAGAGAAGAGTGTTTAAGTCAAGGCTTGGGTTGATAAGGACTTAGGCTAAATCATTAAAACTAAGGTCTCATTCATATTAATAGATAAAAGAAGGCTTTAAGATTAAGACTTTAGGATATTTAGGTAACAAATGGACCATGTTATAAAAATTAATAGTGACCTTGCCAACATGAATATTAGACTCGATTAAAAATATAGGAAATAAAGGTTGAAAAGAAAAGGGACCAAGTAATATTTTTAGGTTAAGGTTTGGTCTGGTTAAGAACTATGATAAGCCTTAACATGAAAATTAAGATTAAGTCCAAAGTAGTTTTAAATATTCCATCTAATTTGATCCTACCAAATGTAAATTTGAACCAAGGACTTAATCTAATATTTTTGAAGAGAGCTTTCAGAATATGAATCCAGGTCTGAGTTTTCACAAACCAAAGGCTAGTGAAAGCCTAAATAGGGTCAATATATAAACTCTAAGCATGATCCATCAGTAAGAGCTCCAAGAAACCTATAGTTTAAAGATAAGAGTAAAAATAATTAGCAAAACTAGGAAATATAAAAGCATAAATACATTCTTATCAAAGTGGATGACCTTCAAAGTTTGATAATGATCTAATTACATCAAGTTTTTAGTGTTAAGGTCTAAAGTATCTCAAGATCCCCAATTTTTTAGAAATGAGGGTATGTTGACCTCAACACCTCTAATTTTATTTCTTATTTTGACTTATTATTTGTTCACAAATCCAGCCATGAAGATAAATTCATTCTAGTGGAGGTGTCTAAATGAATTACCATTTATTGTTGATTATTTCTCGCCACTAACTGTTGACCAAATTTGACATTATAGGTCAAATTGGGGTCCCTATAGGTAAAATATTGAGTTTTAAGAATTTTAGGGGCATTATGAATATGTATCAATGTGTTTTATATCATAATTAATGTTAGTTAATGATATTGGCCTTGGTCCTTAGTCTTTTTAATCCTTTTAGTCCTAGGAGTCATTTTGAGGTCAAAAAAGGGGTATTTAATGACTTGTATGGATTTATTTAGAAGTGGGAAGGTTAAAAAATGTTATTTAATGTGTTAAGTGTCATAATAGGTCTTAATAAACTGACATAACTGAAAATTGGAATGTTCTTCAGTAGAAAGGGTAGTTTTCTTGAGAAAGAAGGAGAGTTTAGCACTTGTACAACCTATGGGGAAGTATGACACATATAAAAAGATCATATAGTGTCCACTAATATTATATAGACTAATATTGGTGATTTAAATTATTTGGAAGTTTTTAAATTAGGCTAAAACCATTCTGCTCCTTTTTTACCCTTCTTGGCAAGCAAAAGTAGTCTTCAAGTTCATGCTTAGTATGGACATCCAAAGATGTTTCAAGAAAAATGATTTTTGGAGGTGTTATTATACTTAGATACCTTAATATAAATTATAATATTTTTAATAATGGTGTCTTGTGCTATATGGACCATCCTCATGAAGTTGACTCTATCTTTATACTTGCCAATCTATGCACCCAATAGTTTTTACCTTGGTTTGAGCAAGTCTATACAAAGTATCTATTGATATGGGTTCCAAAGGATGTTGAGTCTCTTTTATAATTATATGTATTTATGATTTTTTCACATTTCATGATGTTTCTATATGCAAATCATCATAATTTATAGGAGGATACACCTTATTGTATTATAGGTAGCTTTTCACCATTTTTATATATTCATGCTTGTTCATGGTTTTATAGGGTTGTGATAAGTCCATAAACATTTTTAAATTCCATATATACCACCTCCTTTAATTTTTGGTCTTATAAGTCCATACTTTGATCAAATACCTAGTTTTGTCACACTCACAATCAACTTGATGTCTGCTCTCAGTCTCAATCATGATGCTTGAGCTCTAATAATGTTTCTAAGGAACTAATGTTGGGTCCAAATGTGTTTTACATGTTATTTTTGTATGAATAGTTATTTGGATCCTTCTAAATAGCAAAAAAGTCTATGATAGCAATCATGTATAAAATTTACAGTCAGGTAACCATTAATGTGCATCTATACAAGCTTCAATCAAGAAATGATTTCTTGCTGGAATAAGATCTTTAGTGGTGTTTTAAAGTTATTTGATGTGTTAGGAATGCATTTGAATATTTTACTATGAATATATAACCCATTGAAATCTAATTACAATGCTACTATCCATATTTACACCTTACCACATGTATGCATGATTTTGTCCACCTATAAAAGCATAAGTAATGAACCTTCCTTAAAAGAGATATGGAGATACTGGTATGGAATTTGAATAAGTAATGAACCTTCCTTAAAGTACTAATATGGTAAAAATATCATGGGAAAATTGTTTCAAAGTATGGATTGCTAAACAAGGTTGAAATCCACCTTCAAAATCATAAGATGACTGTTTCAGGACTCCAATCCCCAAAAGGTGAAAAGAGAGGCCCATGAGAATTTTAAGAATAACTTATGACATGGTAACAAAAGATTATGAGGCATCCTAATGTATTCACCTTATATCCTCTATTATAAATAATGATTTGGTAGAGTTTGAGGAGTAGGGGATTAGTTGAAGATAGTTGTTGGGAACCTTAAACTTGTTAATTTATGCACTGAAAATAGGCCGTGTTCACCTATAGGGTTGAACTCAAAAAGACTTTCTTCCAACCAAAACTATAAAACTACACCATGCCATAAAGTGAATAGTTTTTAATAGTGAAAATTATGTTTTTTAATTCCTTTTCAACATTCATTATCAAAGAATCATTGGTAGAGTTGGATATGAGATATTCAAGGGCCTAATCTATACCTACAAGTGTCTATTTCTTCAATTATGTACTTACAACTAGGATTCAAGATCCATAGAACCCTTTGAAGTGGACTTAAGAATGAGGTATCAACCTGGGAAAATATAATATGACTCCAAAATATCCCAAAGGTACTACAAGGAAGTTTGACACATTTTCCAAGGTATGATCTACACCTATAGGGCCTAAAAACTATAGTATAATCAATTATAGGTGACTATTATAGGTAGTGAGTTGAAAATGGGTATCTAAAGGATGATTTAGGCTAGATAAAGTGAGTGGATTAATAAAAATAGGTTAGGGATGATGTAAATGGACTCAATGGAAGTTGATAACATCCTTCTCAAGCTAAATGGTTAAAAGTGGACCTATAGGAGTTACCCTTGAGGAAAAACAAAGATACAATCATATTGTCTATAACTAGTTTTGGGGACATGCCAACTTCAAGGTATGAGATGATAATGTAAATAGATGAAATAAGTTATGAAAGAATTTTGGTTTTTTTAGACCTTTTCTCAAGTCTAAATCATACAACTCTACCTACATGTATAGTGCCAATAGGTAGAACATAGTTAGGGTTTTGTATTGATAGTCTTGAAAGTTCATGTAGGGAAAGAGGTATTAAGTGACGTTTAAGTGTTTTTAAAACTTAAAATACCTTCATCAAGACTAAATTATACTAATTTAACTCTCATAGTGGTCCATCAAGAAAATAAGGACCCTTCTAAGGTAGAACATAGTTAAACACTTTCACACAATCTTCATTGGTTAGGGTATTGGAAGAAGTATAGAGAGATTTTAAGTATTAAAGGGAATTATAAGACACTCATCATGAACATTAAGGTTTATATAATCTATTCATGATGAGATAAAATTAGAGAGAAGGCCTTTAAAATGCAAAACATAGTCCATATAGTAGAAACCCTACATACAATCCTTTTCGTAGGAACTTATTTTGGTTTTGCAAGTTTTGAGGGGTCAAATGATATGAAAAAGGGATGTATTTTGGTGTGGAAAGTCATAAATTTTTTCAAAAGTCATTTAAATAATCATCTTTCCTAAGAAAATAGGGTAATTAATCCTTGTTTTGTCTCAGATAAGGGGTACTTCCCCTTGTGCATAAACTTGCATATTTGAAAGATGAATGATAGGGTGAGACCAAGAGA
Source organism: Torreya grandis (assembly GCA_037957365.1). Taxonomy (NCBI): domain Eukaryota; kingdom Viridiplantae; phylum Streptophyta; class Pinopsida; order Cupressales; family Taxaceae; genus Torreya; species Torreya grandis. The sequence continues at coordinate 655,640 of JARHVA010005869.1, read as the reverse complement.
TGTTTTAATCTTTCAAGGAGGTTTGGAGGGATGAGTTAAACTTATTAAAGCATAATAAACCAAACATATATGGAGTAATACAAATAGAATGGTCTAGAATCTTAAACATGTAGGTAGGCCTGTTAGGCGTAATGCCTAAATGGGAGATTATTTATGCTTATATCCATAGGTATGATTTATTAATATATTGGACCATGTTCATAGAGTCATAAATGAGGTGGTAAAGTTACTGGAATGTAAATAAGTTTAGTTGGATGATCAAACCTATAAGAGTTATAGTCAAGCTTAAGGGCAAGGTTTTGGCATAGAGACCAAATAGATAGTCACCTTCACTTTCCACATGAGGTAATAATTTAAACCTATTTTAGCATGTTTATGGGTATAATAAAGAGATTAACAATATTTTTTAAGGTATAAAAACTAAAAATAAATATTTTTTATCCTAAAACTAACACTAGGACTACAGGAAAAGGAGGTAAGGGCTTGATAGGACAAGTTTGAATACTCATATCTTTCTTGATGCTTTGCATGGGGAAAAAAGAGGGTCAGAATAGATAAAATAGGTATTGAAAAATAATTTTGTGGAATTAGATGGAAATTCCAATGTCAAGGTTTTATGAACAATGCTTAAGAGTGAAAATAGGTCTAAAACCCTTACAAACCCTCAATCAAAGACTAGTTTGGAAAAATGAGGTTAGAAGATTATATAATGGCATAGTTTTCCTGAGATGATTATTCAACATTGTAGGAGACTCTCTTAGGCTACTCCCCATGATTTTTTATTGTATGAAATTGTATAGATGGAGTGTAAAGTAGGTTTTTCTTGATAGTTTTATGCATTGTGTAGGTTGTAGGAGGTTCCAATAGACGAAAAAAAAATAGGAGGAATATCAAGACTTTTTTTATCCCCCATGTTCATTTAGTTCATCAAGAAAAATTTTAAGTGTTTAAACAATATCTCTCATCCCAACCAATCAAAATTGGCATAGTGAACACAATGGTGAGAAGGGTGTAAAATTCAAGTGTGAGCCTTTTTCAAAGTGTACATACGTAGTATAAGGCCATGGAGAGTATTTAAAAGTTTAATTCACTCCCTACCATGTATTTTAATGTAAAATTGAAGCCAATTTTGAGGCCAATTGTGAGGAGTGACTAAAAAAGAAGTTTTTTAGACTATAGGTAGTGATGGCTTCCTTCCAAGAGTTTTTAGATGAATAGGACTACAAAAAATACATGGAAAGGCATGTATGAAATCCTCAACATTAATTACAATCATTAGACCTATTCATAGTCAGTTAAGAGGCATTCAGATAGGGCTAATCATGAAGGTAGTTTTTCTAAGCCAACACAAGAATTTTCATGCTAGTTTTCATGAGTTTTGTGCCTTCTATGGACACTTGTCCTTCATAACCTTCATGGTTCATCCCATATATTATTCTCATACACAATTAAATCCTTTTCCTATCTTGACAAGTTTAATTTTGACCCTTGTACTTCTATCTTATCCTCTCTCTCTCAAGTTCTATAATAGCTACCATTTTTGGCTTTTGTAATCTAATACCACACTAGGTATGTTGAAGCCTTGATAGTTTTGGCATTGTAATTTCATTAGATAATAAATTAAATCTAGTTTTAGTTAAAATATTAGATTTTTAAAGTGTGTGAAGAGATGTATAATAAATGGTTAAAATATGTTTACTTATCCTTGCTTTCTCTCAATCCTTCCATGTTTGATGTATGTGATTCCATACCTATCAGGTCATATGAAGTGTTTTTAAGTGTATGGACATGTTATTGAGTGTATAAGGAAGTATTAGAATATGTACAATTATCTATGTTTCCACTTACCTTGGATAGTCTTCATGCATGTCACCTCCATATTGAAATACTGATGTTAATGAACTCTAGAACACTTAGATTAGTGTTATATGCCTTGTCTCAAAAGTTATGGAGTATAATGGTCTTATGGTAAAAATATTGGTGCATCACCCCATAGAATAGGTTTCATTTCATGAAAACTCTTCCCCTTTTACCCAAAAATAATTATTGGTATAGGTGAAATCATTTCAAGGCACATCTAGGGAGTTAGCCCTTCATTGTAGAGATTCATCTATCCAAATTGTTTACCCACAAAAAGTGAGATGTTTCAACTGTACCACTTGGATAAGGAGAGATGAGAAATATACTCAAAGGTTGAAAATACAAGTGAAAATAATTTTTGGCATGCCCAATGGGATTATTAGTCCAAGTGTTTAAGAGGTTTTTGATGTTGTCTTTAAACAATCAGCGTTTAGAGGCATCTATCTAAGCATCAATGGTGACTCCAAAGTTACATCAGCTAGTCAAGAAACCTAGAGAAGTTTAGGTATCCCTTTTGAATATTGTTGATTATCATTAATTATGTTATTACTTATTAATAAATTTCCATGGCTGACCTTTGTTTTGAGTTTTATGTTACACAAGTTGGTGAGACATCTCAAGCTTGTGTCATTCTCTATCAACAAGATCATGTTATTAATCAGACCTATCATGAAGTGTACCATCTCCAAAATAAAATTTATCAACCCATTCAATATGAATACTTGTGGAAGTATTATAACCCTTCATTTACCTCTCCATGTAGACACTATGTTGTTAGACAACCCTATGAGTATGGCTACCAAGAAACCTTTCAAGAAACACCTCTCTATCAATCCCAATATGAGCCCTATCCTTCATACCATGATGCCTATGAGCCTCAAGAGTACTCTTATGAATCTTGTAATATGAAATAAGATGTTTCCATGTGTTACATATGACATAATTATCAAGGTGAATTTCCTAGTTATGTAGGTGCTTCTCCTCCTAATCAAGCCAATAATTAACTTCCCTATGAGCTTACTAGTGCTTTTCTTTTTCTAAAATCCACTCATAAGCCTTCTCCTATCCCTCAAACTACATATCCAAGTCATAAAACTTACACTACACCTCCTATTATATATTCTTGAAATGAGCCCATACATGAACCTCCCACCTTACCCCTTCTTGAAGATGACCCTATCTTGAGAGAAGCAAGTGAAGAAGATCAAGATCAATTCATAGCTAATCAAGAGGATATCATGAGTAACTATAAGGAAGAGATCATCATAGGGATTCCCCTTAGTGAACAAAAGGATAATCCATAAGATTTTACCTCCTTATTTTAAGTGATGTGTATCCATGAGGAATGTGGCCAAGACTTGAAGGAGTTGTTTGAAGAAGACTCCATGTCTGATCATGAAGTTGTAGATGACTATCTCAAGCATGAGGTGGAGTGTGATAGTAATAATGAAGTTCAAATCACTCCTCAAGAAGTGGAAGTTTTAAGAGAGTCTCATGAGACCAAGGAAGAGGAAATAACCCTTGAAGATGACATTCATAAGGAAGAAGATTTATGGTGGAAGTTCAATGCCATATGTAAGGAATTTGATAGGTTGGGTAAAGTTTTTTATTATTATAAATATTGTATAGATAATTATTAGTTATTTTATGAAATATAAGCATGATATTAAGTGTTCAATCAAACATGAGGATGAAGTTCTTTCGGTTGGTCAACATCATGTTATCATGAAGCCATTTGATGATGATAGTGTACAAGAAGTTGTAGACATGGATAATGATAGAAAGACTAAAAGGACTATCATATTTTTAAAAATGCACATCAAGGACCAAGTTCATGAGAAGGATGATACTATTTGGATGCAAGATAAGTTCATTTCTTTGGTCAACCTATATGTATTTGCTTGTTTTTCATTGAATATCATTCCAATAAAGTTGGAAAACACCATGAACAAGATGGATACATTAATGATAAAGGAAAAATAGCTAAATGTCTCACTAAATACTTAATCTCATGAAGTAAGTAAGGTTTCAAACTTCCCATTTGATCTAGGATGAATATTTTTATCTAAGGTTAGCTTGGTGTGTGTGTTCCATAAGTGGTCGTGAAGCACAAGTGTGTTTACTTAGCCTCTTATCTTATGTGTTGCTTCTTATTGTTTTCCATTATGTTTTATGTGTTGTCAAAGGAAAGGTTCTTGTTAAAAAAAATTTACATGGGAATATATATCCCAATGTATTGATAAGGCTAATGGTCTACTAGTATAGCAAGCATACTACCCATATGTGTCACCAATTTGTTGACCAAATTTAACCCTATAGGTGAAATTGGGGCCTCTATAGGTAAAAAATTGAGTTTATATCATTTTAATGGCATAATACATATGTCACAAGCTGTTTTATGGGTTAATTAATGTCATTTAATGATATATTGGCCTTGGTCCTTAGTCTTTTTGATCGTTTTAGTCCTAAGAGTCATTTTAAGGCCAAAAATGGGGCATTTAATGACTTGTAAAAATTTATTGGGAATTTTTAAGGTTAAAAAAAATTATTTCATGTCTCATGTTTCTTAATAGGACTTAATAAATTGACATAACTGAAAAGTGGTAGGTTATTCAGTAGAAAGGGTAGTTTTCTTGAGAAAGAAGGAGAGTTTGGCACTTGTATAGCCTATGGGGAAGTGCACCACATGGGATAATATCATGTAAAGCTCCTTAATCTTATAAAAAATAATATAAATTATTGACACACTTTGGAAGTGTCAAAATTTGGCTAAAAATGTTCTACTCCTTTTTTACCCTTCCTAGCAAGCAAATGTAGTCTTCAAGTTCATGCTTAGTATGGACATATGAAGATATTTCAATAAAAATGATTTTTGGAGGTGGTATTATACTCATATGCCTTCATATACATTAAAATATTTTGAATAATTATGTATTTTTATTTATGAACCATCCTCATGAAGTTGACTATGTTTTTCTACTTGCCAATCTATGCACCCTATAGGTTTTCCCTTGGTTTGAGAAAGTCTATAAAAAATAACTACTAATACTTTTCCCAAATTATTTTTAGTATATTATATAATTATCTCCATATTTTTTTTCACATTTTATGATTTTTTGATATGCAAATCATCTTAATTTGTAAGGGGATACACCTTGTTATGTTACAAGTAGTTTTTCACCATTTTCAGATCTTCATGCTTGTTCATGGTTTCATAGGGTTTTGATAAGTAAATCACCATGTATAAATTATATATATACCACTTCCTTACATGTTTGGTCTTATAACTTTGTACTTTGATCAAACACCTAGTCTTGTCATACTAACAGTCAACTTGTTGTCTACTCTTAGTCTCAGTCATGATGCTTGAGCTCTAATAATGTTTGTAAGAGATTAATGGAGAGTCCAAATGTATTTAAAATTTTATTGTTTTATGAATAATTATTTTTATCTTTATAAATAGCACAAATATTTATGATAGTAGTTATGTACAACATTTATAGTCATGTAGCCATTAATGTGCATCTACAGGAGCTTCATGAAATGATTTCATGATGAAACATGATATTTAGTGGTTTTTTCAAGTTATTTGATGTTTTAGGAATTAATTTTAATTTTTTAAGATGGATATACAACCCATTAAATTCAAATTACAATGCTATTATCCATATCTACACCTTGTTACATGTATGCATGATTTTATCCACCTACGAGTGGCTTAACAGAGATATGGAGATACTAGTATGGAAGTTGAATAAGTAATGAACCTTGATTAAGGTATTAATATGGTGAAATTATCATGAGAATTTTTTTTAAAGGATGGATTTCTAAACAAGTTTTAAAGCCACATTCAAAAGCATAAGATGACTATTTTAAGACTCCAATCTCCAAAAGGTGAAAATAGAGGCCCATGACCATTTTGGGAATAACATATGACATGGTAACAAAATATTTGAGTCATATTAATGGATTTTAATTCTATAATATATTATATATAATGACTTGGTAAAGTTTTAGGGGTAGGGGATTATTGGAAGATATTTGTTGGGAACCTTAAACTTATCAATTTTTGTACTTAAAATAGGAAGTGTTCACCTACATGGTTGAACTCAAAGAGATTTTCTTCCACCCAAAATTTAAAAACTACACCATGTCATCAATTTAATAGCTTTTAATAGTTAAAATGACATTCATGAACAAATAATAATTTTCAAAGGTGGATATGAGTTGTTCAAGGGCCTAGTCTATACTTACACGTGTCTATTTCTTTAATTATGCCACTACAGCCAGGGGACAAGATCCATAACACCCTTTGAATTTGAATTAATAATGAGGTATAAAATTTGGATAATATTATATGAATCAAAAATATATCAAATTTACTCCAAGGAATCTTGACACATTTTCCAATGTATGATCTACACCTATAGGTCCTAAAAGCTACAATATAATCAGTTATAGGTAGTGAGTTGAAAATGGGTATTTAAAGGATGATTTAGGATAGTTAAAGTGAATGGATGAATAAAAAAAGGTGTGGTATGAGTTAAATTGAATCTAGGGAAGATTATAAAAACATTCTCAAGATAAATGGTGAAAAGTTCACCTACAAGGGTTACCATTGAAGAGGAAAAACAAATATACAATCATACCGTCTATAACTAGTTTTGGGGACATGCTAACTTAAATGTATGAGATGAGAATGGACATATATTAAATAAATTATGAAAGAATTTTGGAAGGTTTTTAGACCCTATTCTCAAGTCTAAATTATATAACTCTACCTATAGGTATGGTACCAACAAGTAAAACATAATGAGGGTTTTGTATTGATAGTCTTGAAAGTTCATGTAGGGAAAGAGATATTAAAAGAGGTTGAAGTTTTTTAAAAGCTTGAAATAACTTCATAAATAATAAATTATATTAATGTAACTCTCACAGTGGTCCATCAAGTAAATAAGGACCCTTCTAAGGTAGAACATAGTCAAACACTTTCACATAGTCTTGACTGGTTAGGGTATTGGAAAAAGTATGGAGAGAGTTTAAGTATTAAAGGGACATATAACACACTAATAATTACCATTAAGGTATATATAATATATTCATGATGAGATAAAAGTAGAGATAATGCATTTCAAATGCAAAACACAATCCATGTAGTAGAAACCTTGCATACAGTCCGTTTAGTAGGAACATGTTTTGGTTTTACAAGTTTTAATGGGTAAAATGATATGACCAAGGGCTTAATTATGGTGTGGGATGTCATAAAAACTTTAATATGTCCTTACAAAACTAAAATTACCTAATAAAATAGGGGAATTACCCCCTATTTTGTCTCAGATAGGGGGTACTTCCCCTTGTGCATTAACCTATAGATTTGAAAGATGAATGATAAGGTGAGACTAAGAGATGTTTAAATATTTAAAGGAGGTTTGGAGAGATGAATTATATTTATAAAATCATAATAAACCAAACACATATGGATGCATACAAATAAAATGGTCTATAATCTTAAACTTGTAGGCAAGTCTATTAGGCTTAGTGCCCAATGGGAGATCATTTATGCTTCTAGCCATAGGTATGATTTATAAATATATTGGACCATGTTTATAGGTTCATAAATTAGGTGGTAAATTTTTTGGAATACAAATAAGTTTAATTGGATGACCAAACCTACAAGAGTTGTAGTCAGGCTTAAAGTCAAGGTTTTGGCATAAAGACCAAATGGATAGTCACCTTCACGTTCCATATGAGGTGAGAATATAAAATAATTAGAGAATTTTTTTTGGGCCAATACATAGATTACCAAGATTATATAAGGTAGATAAACCACAAGGAAAACGTTTTTAGCCCAAAACCAACACTAGGCTTGTAGGAAAAGGAGGAAAGGGCTCAATAAGACAAGTTTGAATACTCATATCTTTCTTGATGATTTTCATGTGGGACAGAGAGGTTTATAAGAGTTATAAGAGGTAACAAAAAATAAATTTGTGGCATTATATGTAAATTCTAATGTCAAGTTTTTATGAACAATGCTTTATAGTAAAAACATGTCTAAAACCCTTGCAAACCCTCAATCAAGGACTAGTTTGGATAGATGAAGGTGAATAGATAATATAATGGAATATTTTTCCAAATATTATTATTTAAAATTTTAGGAGACTCTCTCATTCTTATTTAAATGCTTTTTGACTATACAAAACTATATGGATGGAGTGCAAAGCAAGGTTTTATTGATAATTTTGTGCATTGTGTAGGTTGTATGAGGTTCCAAGAGATGAAACCAAATTTAGGAAGAAGCTTGAGATTTTTTATAAAATCCAATTTTAATTTAATTCCTAGAAAAAAATTATAAGTTTTCAAACAATAGATCTCATCTTAGCCAGTCAATACTAGCATAGTGAACACAATGGTGAGAAGGGTGAAAACTTTAAGTGTGAGCCTTTTTAAGGTGTACCCAAGTATTATAAGGCCATGGAGAGTCCTTAAAAGTTCCACTCACTCTATCCCATGTATTTTCATGGAAAACTAAAGATAATTTTGAGGCTAGGTGTGAGTGGTAATTGAGAAAAGAGTTTTTTAGACTATAGGCAATGATGGCTTCATTATAGGAGTTTCTAGATGTGTAGGACTATAACTAATGCATGGAGAGGTGTGTTTTAAATCCATCCCATAAATTAAAATCCTTTTATCTATTCTTATTTTTTTATGAGGTGTTTAGATAAGGATAATCATGAAGGAAATTTTTCTAAGCCAACATAAGAACTTTCATGCCACATTTTAGGAGTTGTATGCCTTGTATAGACACTTGTTATTCATAAAAATGTATGGTTCATCCCATATCCTCTTATCATGCACAATTAAATCATTTTTTTATCTTGGAAAGTGTCCTTGTTACCCTTGGACTTCCCTCTTCTCCTCTCTCTCTCAAGTTCTATAAGATTTACCATTTTTGGCCTTTATAATCTAATACCACACCAAGCATGGTGAAGCCCTACTAATTTTGACATTATAATTTCCTTAGAAAATAAATTAAATCTATTTTGAGTTCATATATTGGCTTGTGAAATTGTGTGAATAAATTTATATTGAATGGTGAAGAGATATGTACTTATCCTTTCTTTCAATACTTCCATGTTTGATGCAAGTGATTACATGCCTATCAAGTCATATGAAGTGTTTTTAAGTTTATGTACATGTTTTTAAGTGTAAAATTAAGTATTATAATATATAAAATTATCTATGTTTCCACTTACCTTGTATAGTGTCCATCCATGTCACTTCCATATTGAAATATCAATGTTAATGCATTACAAGACTCTTAGACTAGCATTGTATTTCTTGTCTCAAAATTGATGGATTATAATGGTATTATGGTAAAAATATTGGTGCATAACCCCATATATTAGGTTAAATTTTATGCAAACTCCACCCCTTTTCTCCACAAACAATCAATATAATAGGTGAAAGCATTTTAAGGCATATCTAGGGAGCTAGCCCTTCATTCTAGAGATTTATCCCAACAAATTGTTTACCCACAATAAGTGAGATATTTAAATTGTGCCACTTGGATGACCATAGCTAAGACATTTCCTCAAAGGGTATAAATCCAAGTGACAACACTAAATATAGAGAAGGAATTTCCTATGCATCGAGAATATCTTAAACAACATTGTAAACTAATTACTAATATTTTTATTTATCTATTTATATCTCTACATCTTTCTCTAACTCTTTCTTTGGTTCAACTATTACTTATTGCTGAGATACCTCCTATAATGCAGTCACCTCTCTAGTAGTTTCCTACTCTAGATCTTTTTAGACATGAATAAAAGGAATGGTGGGTTGATCCTTAAAAGAAGGTAGAGGAGGAATAGTAGGTGGAGTGGATGAAGGTGGAGGAGGAGGAACATTAGTCTCCTTATGAATAGGTTTTTTAAGGGATATAAAGATTGGAGACTTTAGAGGTGGCATGAGTGTGGACGGTTCCACCTATTTCATTACTAGTGTATTTTTCACTGATAATGAAGATGAAGATATGGTAGATGTGGTATAAATTGGAGTGGTAGATGTAGGAGTGGTATTAGAAGAGACCAGAGGAGATGTAGGAGTAATTGGCTAAGTGGCTCCTTTTATTTTACCATGGAGTATGTATCATCAACATTCTTCTTTAGTTTTAAATTCTTCTTGGGTTCTTGGCTACTTTATTCCTAGACTATTTTTCTATTGTGTCTTACTTGGCCATTTCAGTCATTATTGGCTCCTTCATGTAGTAGCCCTTACCAAGAAGCCATGTTGATGTCATAGTGAGAACCCCTAAATTTCTCTCAGAAATAACTTTTACTTGATTCTTCCTAATGTCAATTTATAGGAGTTAAGCATTATCTTCTCGCATTGCATGATAAGAATCATGGATCACTTGCCCATCATCTTCCATATATTTTGAAATGGTATATAAATCAAATGAAATGATTTTATTAATAGTCATCCTACTATTATCTCTTATCCTCACTTCAAATGTATCTCTATAATCAATCTATAAGTCTTCAAGTATAGGAATATGCATATACTCAAGAGAAATTATGTTTTGAGCTAAGCATTTGTAATAAAAATTTGATCTAGATTCAAATTGTGATTGATTTTAGTTGTGATATATTTATATTTGTACATTATTTGCCTTGTAAATTCTTGCACAGTGATAGTGGATAATAAAAATAGGAAAACCAATAGAGAAATGGTCAACCTTTGACTATAGCTCATGTAATTCTACCAACTACCTACATAACTCCATAAGAATTAATTTTTTAGTAGGGTACCTTTGAAATTTTTTTGGTGTCCCTATGAAACCACCAACTCTGATATGTGTGAAATTCAAGAATTAAATGAAAATCCATCCAAGATGGGAACCTACCTCTCAAGCTACATCTGATACTCTCTTGGTTTTTAAGGTGAAATCCATTTTATAGATGATAGCATTGAAGTAAGGTTTATCCCAACAATGAATTGGAAGATGTGGGAGTTAGATCCAAATGGGTTTAGAGGAAAAATTCTCAATAAGGTGATTAAAATATGGATCCCAAGGTTTCAAAAATAGTTGGTATTGATTATAGATCTACTGATGCCCAAGAATAAGATCTTTATCTAAAGAGAAAAGACAAATAATAGTAAAAAAGCCTTTTACAGAAGGATAAAGATATACTTTACCTTTCAAATTAGATTTCCATTATAATGAGATCTATTCATTTATATCCTAGAGATTGGTCCATAATTTTTCAAACTAGGAAATGGCTCCTTTATTGAGATAATACTCTTTATTAGCCATGATTGAGATGAGGGCATCATTTACTAGTTTAAGAGATAGATTATTAGGAGTCAATTTCATGGGTTTTCATTTCAAAGTTTTTAGAGGATTTTTACAACCTATAAAAATTATTTATCAACATTATACACCTCCCTAATAAAATCCCCCTCAACCAATATAGGCTCACTAACCTAGATGTTAGGTGTGGACCCTGATTATCTTCCAAGATCAAAGGTTAAAATTCTAATGTTATTTCAGCTATGTTTTTAATCCCATTATTTGTATCCCTAATGGCATGGGGGGTTACAAGGGGGGAACCCCCCTTATAGGGTTTGGTGGGGTCTAGGGCTATCTTCCCCAGTGGGGGTTTAGGGGAAATGACCCCAAAGCAAAAAATTTATTAAAATATCCTTGTAAAATCATAATTTCATAGTCAATCTTGGCCATTGATTAAAGGTTTTTAGTTCTGATTGTAGGAGTTATGTTTAGGTTTTTTCTCCCTAAAATGTATTGATACATGATTGAGATTAAAAAAACATATTGTAAATAGAGAGGAGGTAGAGAAGGTAGAGAGGTGTAACAGGTTTTGTTGCAAGATTTGTTTCTCCCTTGTATTGCTAGAAATAATATACTAGACAAGTTTGATGGAAGTAGCCCATCTTGGGTGAACCACGTTAAATTTGGTGTCTCTTATTTTGTCCATGTTTATGATTATTTTTTGTATGTTTGATTGATTTTATTCATAGTTTCTCTTGTGTTTGGATTGAGGATAAATATATGTTTAATTTTATCATAACATTAGAGTGATCCTTAGTATGGGAAAGAGTTGAAAATTACATGTAGGGTTCCTCAACTCTACTAGGGGGAAGGTTTGAAAAATTATACATGTATCTTACATACATTGATAAGTGTACATTTGATGACATAATTATGTATAATCATTTACTCTACATACCTATTCCCATATACAATGGGGGCATATTTCTCATACATTAATATAACATAATATTCAATGCATATTTTTATTTGACATGTGGCATACTGTTTATATTTTTTCCATTTTATTCTAGTTTCAAACCCATAGTTTTAGTTATTATTATTATTATTATTATTATTATTATTATTATTATTATTATTATTATTATTATTAAATGTAAAATATGCCAAAAAAATATTTTGAAAATACAAAAACATTCAAAATATTCTAAAAATATAAAATCATGAATTTATTATGATTAGACATCTATTTTTCATCTTTTTCATATGTTATTTATCTCATGATTTATAGATAGCATATTATTTTTCTACCACACATGTATTTTAATGGTATTTATGAGCATTATGTAGGACATACTAATTTTACATAGATCATGATGTTTGGCATGCCCCTAACCATAGGCCACACGATGTTAGGGGCATATTTTCCAAAGGTTAGAATATTTACAGGTATTACTATTTTATAACTCCCATACTATATTGAGAGATATACTCTTTAAAAATGTATCGTTAATATATTTATCTTAGATTGTATAATGAATATGATATTTTCTAAGACATTATCACATTTCATATACATGGTGTAGACTATATTTCTATTTATATGTTACATTTGATATTATTAATTGAACATAGTAGATTAGACATTGATTGTCTATTGTGTATGGCCCTTGTGTGAAACATTACTTACATCTCCATGAGATCATTATTTGGTATGTAAAACATTTGAACATGTCAATTAATTGTATCCCTTGGCCCTATGTTTTGTGTCAAAATTAAACATGTCCCTTATTTATGACATTATTAATGTCCTTTACATATTTCTCTTGGTCTTGTGTTTTCAATCCTTACTTTTGTGACATTTTAACATGTTCCTTATATGTGGATTTTGGATTTGTTATTTGCCATTGTGCTTGTTGTGTTTATATGCTTGTTAATTTTCCTTAATTTGATGAGTGTAATAATCCATATCATGCACTAACTATTTTATATGCATATTATATTACAATTACTAAAATGATATTTATTGATACATTGATAGGATTAAATAAGAACCAAATCCTAGACCACATAGGATAAAACATAAGATCTAGTCTAAATAGCATCAAAGAGGATTCAAAGCATAACTCATATAGGATAGAGGTTATAAGAGGAGAAACAAAATAAGAACCAATAATATTTATAAAATGTATACCATTTGTGTATGTATTACTGATCTTTCCATTAGTCATCAATAATCAACAATGTAAAATTCAAATACAGAGAAAAGTATTTATCAAAAAATTAAGGACTTGCATCTCTTTTTTGATTAACCACACTAAAGGTGGAATGTAATGATATATTAACATATCAAAAATAATTTCACACATATGCTAAATATTTTATTTATCTTCTTGGTTCTCATCTTTCTATTCTACCTTATGTGAGCTATGTTTCAATTCTTCTTCGATCCTGATTAGACCAAATCTTAACATGGTATCAAAATTTCTACCATACTAAAAGAATTAGGTTAGTGTTATTAATAAAAATAAGTAGCTAAATTAATTATATTAATATCTATTAATTTAATTTAAACATTTCATATAATTGTTATGTATATATTTTATGTGTTCATCTTATGTTAGATAACTTGATTCTAAACCCTATCTAGGAAATTTAATAATCCTTGACAATGCAAAATTTTGATTAAGGTTAAATATAAACAAAATTATATTCCCATCTCATGTAAAGTGTTAATTATATGTAAAAACGTGTCTTTTATATTAATAATTAGATTAATAAGGTAAATATTATTATTATAAAAATAAAATCACATGGGTACGTAGAAAAATATTATTCATATAATATCTCCCTCATAGATGTGGTTTTTTGTATACATGTGGTATCCTTCATATATGTGGTATATTTTGTAAATATCCTCTCCATAAATTATTGAATACCCCAATTTTAGATTTTAACCTATCCTTTAAATTTAATTTAAATTTTTTTCATGTAATATGTGTCGAATGTAAATTATGGTTTTTAATTCCTTTTCAACATAAAGTTTGTCAAAATTTTGATAAATCTTTTATAAGATGAATTTACATAGATATTGAAATGTAATAATGACACAAATACCATTTTTTTACTTTAAATATAAATTTATATTTATGTCACATTAAGTTCACTTTAAATTCATAAAACAAGAAATTTCAAAATCTTAATTTCATCATTAAAGTCAAATTTAAAGGTAAATAGGTGAATTTTATTTGACTTTAATTTACCCTCTATATTATGTTAAATAAAATGATAAATTTAAGTCATCATAGGGAAGGATCCAATGTCATATAACAATAAGAGTATAATGTCACCTTGGTGACATTAGCCTCTATGCTTGGGGTGATGTTGGATCCATCTTAAGGATGATGACATTAGCTAACTTTACTTGGGTGACTTTAAATAAATCTGCTAGGTAAATTTGAATCTATCCTTATTATGAATTTAAATACATATCTAAAATTGACTTAAAATATATCATTAAGTTTAGTTTAACTTCAAATGAAATGTGACTTTAAGTGTTACAATATAAAGTTTACATTAAATGTGATACAAGATTTATCTTTAACTATGACACTAAGAAGAATTAAAATGTGACCCAAGTTTAAATTTATATTAATTTTATTAACTATAAATTATTTATCTTAAAACAAAATTGTAATTATTATGCCAATGTTCGTTATAACACTATACATAAAAATAAATGTCTGATTGTGACACATTAAGTAAATATGAATATTATATCAAAATAAATATGTAAACATGAAATAAAAAATTAAACATGATAAAAAACTAACACATTAAAAAATATAAATTCATAATAATATAATGAAAAATAATAAATTCATTGAGTCATTCTAAAACATGGATAACATCAAGGTCAACTACATTATCTCATTTCTCATTGGCATCTCCCCAACCATCACTCACACTTACACCTCTCAAACCATACTAGTGTCAATGCCCCCACTTCTTGAAGTTAGTTGGGGCCAAAATGCATCACCTAAAGTAGAAGAACTGAATAGCCTTGATCATCTATTTCATACTTAGAATCACTCTTCTTTTTTGAATCTAGGTGGATTTGTAACTTACCCTTCCAAAAACAAAAAGAATAAAGGACCATTAAAAATCTCATTAAATATAAAAATACAAATACAAATAAAAATAAAATTATAATTAAAATATATATATATATATATATAAACATTAACATTGTACCTATTTGGGTTCGCATGTAATATCCCCTTTCAATAGGGAATATCTAAACACAAATAGCTCTGAACAAAGATACAATTTTGCAAAATAAATTCAAGTAAACAATAAGCCACAGTAAATATCTTAATTAGAGTCATATATCTTCATATCAGAGGTCCTACAAATAGGGTGTAATTTATTGGTGGTTGTATGAAGCCGTACAAATCCGTACAGGTTTGCACAGAGACTGACATCGGCAGAGAAAGATCTACATAGACCGACATCAGCAGGTTAACAACGCCTAGTCGACTAACAACGGTAGTATAACCGACGTCAGCGTCTGTGTGTTGACACAGGAAGGCCGAGACCTTCCAGAATTCAGGTTTCCTTACTAGATTTGCAAAGGACAAGGGTTTTAAGACTATATTTTGATATTATTTTATCTGAATAACTGAAGACATCTATTGTAACTATCTGGACAAATAATAAGATTAGTGATTTGGCAGTTAAGAGATTTACTGTGGTTGATTTGTTATTTGAATTTATTCTACAAAATCGCATCTTTGTTCAGAGCTTCTGTGCTTCTATATTCCCTGTTTGAAGGGGACATTACAGTGGTATCATAGCTTTTGCTTAGAAAAAAGGAGCCCCTAAGTAAGGGACATTACAGTGGTATCAGAGCTTTATTGCTATATATCAGAGTTCTAAATCCTGCCATCCTGAGGGTTTGACAATCTTATGCAGGCACAAGAGTTGGGACCACACAAGTATAACACACACAACAGAGCCTTGCTTGAAGGTACCCAGGTGTTAGATCAGCCACTGATCATCATGAGTGACAGACGTGAGGGTATCCCACCTAGGGGCCACAGGTATGATGTTGATCAGGACACCAGAGAATTCCACCGCGCTATGATGTCAGGCCAACAATAGATGAATCAAACACTAAAGGAACTTACTACTATGATAAGTGGGATGAACACACCTAAAAGACAGAATGGGGAATAAGGAGATAACAAGAGTGCTACTATTAATCAGAGACCATAGCTGACCCATTCCAGGACAGCAGCTAGACCTACATGTCCTACGTTTGTTTAAGAGGAACCAGAAGTTCCAGTAGAGGAAGAGGTAGGAGATTCCTCATTTGCAGACATTTACCTGGTTGCAGATGATGAGTGGAACTTATTACCTCCTCATGTTTGAGAGAGGATGTCCTTTGATCATTTTGTTAATCTGAGGAGAGAGCACTACAGATTGGTTAGACAGGACAGGAGACCTAGACACCAGAACAATGATCTTAAGCATGCTACAAGCAGGCTCACACTCACAATGTTTGATGGTAGTGGTAAGGTCATAGCGTAGGCCTGGATTAGTAAGTTAGACACCTTTCTCACATTGCGACTGATGGCTGAGGAAGATGATATCAGATATGCGACACTACATCTTGAGGGAGTAGCTCACGATTGGTGGCACCACGGGATGGTGACACTCCATCATGATCGAATCACATCTTATCAGGAGTTTGTGGATAGGCTGGTAGAGAATTTTGATAGGAGGGATCTAGAGTCCTATTTTTGAGAGTTGGCATAGTTGCGCCAAAGTGGCAGTCTAGAGTCTTACATTGGTGACTTTTAGAAGTTATCGATTATGGTTCCTGACATTTCAGAGAGGCAACTTGTAGTACTCTTCATGGAGGGACTGACAGAACCATTGAGAGGTTAGATCAAAGGCTTTGATCCTCCTTCATTACAAGTAGCTATGAAGAAGGTGCGTAGTATGGAGATGGCAGCCCCATCCAATAAATTTAACTCCAGAGGTACTTCTTCATCTAGAGACCATAAGTGCTCCAGCGGAGATACAAAGAGACTAGATTTTAGCATAGACAAATTAGGTGTAAAGAATGATTCAAAGGCCAATCCAACAGCACCACCTTTGGATCATGAGGTGCTTAACGATCTACGCAGGAAGAAGTTTTGCTTTTACTGCAAAGGTCCATATGATATCCATCACAATTGCCCTTTGAGGCCTAAGGGCAAGGCAAATCGTGTGATGTGGGCATATTATGAGGATTCAGATTCAGAGGATTTTGAACAACAAAATAGTTCTAAGGAGGTAGTGGTAGAGTTAGATCTTCACATATAGGAGGCACGCCTATCCAACATTCAGTCGGATGAGTCATTCAGACTCTGTGGAGTTTTAGTAGGGCAGAAGGTCATCACCCTTCTTGATACAAGAGCCACACATTATTTCATAGATGCTAGATTTGTGGAGAAGTGTGGACTCACTACTGAAGATTTTGAGGGCATTAGAGTTAAGGTAGCCGATGGTCACACTCTTAGGTGTGAGCGTATGATTAGAGACCTCCCATTGCACTTGAACAACTATGAGTTTAAGGCTGATTATTATGTGGTGAACATGGGGGATATAGACTTAGTCTTGGGTATGAAGTGGCTTCATTCATTTGAGGAAGTTACTCTTCATCTCAAGGACATGGAAGTTCACTTTGATGTTGATGGGAAGACACATATTCTTAAGGCAATATGGGGTAGCAGCTTCAGATATATGTTTTTTCATCAGATGGAGATGCTCATACGACATGACATGATAGAGTGCGATGACGAGTGCACATTGGCACCAACACAGGAGAGATATGAGGATGAGCTTGGTCTTGAGGTGAGTGCAGTTTAGGAGTTATCACATGTGGTAGGGACTTAGCTTTCTATTATAATTAGGTCACAGGTTGATGATGATATGACTATTTCTAACCTTCATAATCTAGATTTAGTTATTATTCAGGTAAGGAGTTTGCTTTAGTTGCTTGCTGATTTTCATTTATGGATTGGATGTTGGGGTGCTTATCTTAGTACTAGGGATGGACATGGCATGGAGTTTGTATTGATTGACAGTAGGGAAGATCATGACTACATTTGGGATCCAGGTGGATTGATGGGTGTATCATTCAGCGATTGCTTGAGGGCAAGCAATTTTAGGAGGGGTAGATTGTCATCTCCCCTTTTCAGTTGACATGTTCTGAGTTCATGGTTAGCCTATTATGTGACCCTGATAGGCTGAGAGGATGGTTAAAGGGTCTTGATGGAGATTGGTGTGGCTTCATTTAGCAAAATTTTTTGAGTTGGCTTTCGTTTGGGATCGATTGGACATGTATTGAGGGAGATATTAATATTTGATTGATTTAATCAAATATTAATTATTTGGTCTAATTTTAATTTAGAAACCCTAATTCTAATTTAAGAAAAAAAACCCTAATTAGGGCAAGCATATCTTTTGAGGGTATAAGGGTTTCTCATGGAGGCCATTATTGATTATGCATTGATTATTGATTTTGATATTAAAGAAATTCTTCTGTGAAGACTGAGCCGAGGGTTCCAAGATTCCATCTACAGTGGAGAATGATAAATCTTCATTGTGTGTGATTTAGAGGCTATGAAATATCAGTTGATCTATCACCAAATTGAGAGATAGCTTCATACAAAAGTTATCACAGAGGTATACAGATTTGAGAGGTAACTTCATCTAGAAGTTGTCACAGAGCTTTTCAGGTATTTATTTTATTAGCTTTTTTGATCCAATAAGTTATACAGATATAGATCTTCTATATTAGAATCATATATTCTTGAGATTAGGTTGTTCAGCTATCAGGGGTTGAAAATAGACATGTTGGCGGCCGTACTAAGTCCGTACAGGTCTGTACAAATCCGCTCAGGCACCGACCATGGCAGACAGAAATCCACAGAGACTGACATTGGCCATCCCAGTGACTGACATCAGCCGACTGAAGACCGACGTCGATAGAGAAGGACCTACAGAGACCAACGTCGGTAGAGTATCGACTGACGCTGATGACTGTGTGTTCGACACAGTAGGCCGAGATGAGACAGAATTTAGGTTTCAGTTCCAGACTTGCAGAAGATCAAGGTTTTAAGACCAGATTTTAATATTCTTTTATTTGTATGAGAGAAGACTGTAATTGTAATTATCTGAACAAGTGATAAGATATTTGATTAGCAGATAGGAGATTTACTGTGGTTTTTTTGTTTATCTAAATTTATTCTGCAAGATTGTATCTTTGTTCAGAACTGTTTGTGTTTCTATATTCTCTATTTAAAGGGGACATCACAGTGGTATCAGAGCTTTTATTGCTATATATCAGATTTTTGCTTGAGAAAAAAGAGCCCCTAAGTAAGGGACATCGCAATGGTATCAGAGCTTTTATTGCTATATATGAGAGTTTTGCTTGAGAAAAAAGAGCCCCTAAGTAAGGGACATCACATGGCATCCATTCACTGACATTTACTTCTTAAAATAAACACACACACACACACACACACACACACACACACACACACACACACACACACACACACACACACACACACACACACACACACACACACACACACACACACACACACACATTAACATTGTACCTATTTGGGTTGGCATCCATTCACTGACATTTACTTCTTGAAATAAACATATTTGTAATTATAGATGTGGCCCTTATGCTAAGGTTGGAGAAACTCCTCATAATCATCCTCCTTTATATAATAATTATTAGTAATAAAAATAGAATACCTACTAGTGGATTTTTTTTTCAAAATTACATATTTACAAATTGGATGTATTCTCCTTTTATGTCCATAATTCCCATGGGATTGGTGTCCCATTTTTTTGAAATTTTGCTTAGCTTTCTATATACCATTGTCTCTAATTTTAAATATTAAACCATTAAATTTTCATGTTTCATCACTTTTTTTACAAGATATATATAAAGGTTTTTTTTTAAAGTATACTCAAAATATGTCTATGTGTTAAGTTCATGCATGTAAGATAGCTTAAATTAAAGTCATAATTATTCCATAGTTTTCAACATGCTATTATAATCAAACTAGGTGAGGTAAAGTTGATGTCTAGTTTAAAGAGGTGTGTTGGAAGAGTAATCCATAAAAAGGTTTATTAACTTATTTTTATATCCCCTAAAGTTTACTCAAGATTTTATATGCTTAGGCTTTAGATAATCCATGGTTATCTTAAGTGAATATCGAATTCAAGATATGTGATCTCAAGTTAACATGTGGATTTAGAGGGTGTATTAGATGTTGATCTCCATGCCATTATTTATCAAATATAAGAAAGGAAAATAATCTAAAAATAGTACCTTTAAAATTCACTTGAGAGGTCTCAGTTGGAACCCTTAATTGGCTCTTATTATTGAAGATTGATAAATCTTTAAAAATAAATAACACAAAAATACAAGATGCGTAAAGTGTAATTTTTGACTTATATAAAATAATATATTATTATCATAACATGGATCAAGAATAAAATGAACCAGAGTAGTGTATTAAGGATGTTTTAAAAATTATTCATTTTCCAAAAATATGATTTCCTAGATATAATTAGGATTGATTTCTTTTTCTTTGGAAGGCCATGTTTTTTTTTAATTTCCCTAATTTTCCCTAATTTATCGAATTTACTTTAACTTGTTGAGTTTTCATAATTTATCTATTTTGTCATAATTTATTAAATTTTCACCAATTTATTGATTTTCCACTAATTTTTAATATTTCCTTTTAAAAAAATCCCTAATTCCTTATATTTTTTTGAATTTTCCCCAATTTTCCAATTTTTTTAAATGTTCACTAATTTCTCACATTTCCCTTAAGTTTCCATATTTTTTTTAGTTTTCCTTTACCAATATCTATCATGTTTTTCATTTTTTTGAAAATCCAAAATTTATGAGTTTGATCTAATTCAGCATTATTTCCCTAATTAACCCTATTTTTCCTAATTTTCTATAATTTCTTGAATTTTCCCTAATTGACCTTAATTTTTTCCCTTAAATGTTCTTATTATTTTATTTTTTCCCTAATTTTCCTCAAAGTTTTGAGCTTCCTCTAATTGTCTCCATATTACAAAAAATTCCCTTTCTTCTTTAGTTTTCATTTTCATTTAATTTTACCTTTAATTATCCTAAAATTTAGATTTTTTTCTAATTTGTTTAAAGTTTTTAAAATTACCATAAATTTTTAAAAAATTCCCTAATTTTTCATAATATTTAGATATATTTCTAAAAAACATTATAATCCACCCTAATTTTTATAGTTCTCTCTATTTTTCTATAGATTTTCAAAATTTCTATATTTTTTTAATTTTTATTATTTTTTTAAATTTTCTTGTAAATTTTATAAATTTTACCTATTTTTAGTTTTTTTTATTTTACCCTAATTTTCTTATTTTTTGGATTATTTTACCCTAATTTTCCTATTTTTTTAGTTTTCCATAATTTTTGAGTTATTTCTAGTTTTCCATGATTTTCTATAGATTTTTAAGTTTTCCTCTTTTTTAAAAAAAATTAACTAAGTCACCTCATTAATGAAGTTTCCATTACCTTATCCCTTTTTTGAAAATTTTCATAATTTTTAAAGGTTTTCCCATTTTTAAAAATTCACTCTAATTTGACCCAATTTTTTTTTTCAATTTCTTGAAATTTTAATTTTTTAATATTCCCAATTTTAACTTTTTAAAACTTTTTTCCTTCAATGTTTAAAAAATTTCACCAAATTTTTGAAATTTCCTTCATTAACAAGATTTCTACATTTTTTCCTAAATTTGTGAAATTCCCTAATGTATAAAAATTTCTCTTAATTAACCTAATTTTTTCAAAGAAAATTCCATATATTTTTATTTATCTTTAATTTGTCCTACTTTTTTCGAATTTCCCTACTTTTCCTAGATTTCAGTATTTTTTTCTGTGTTTCACCTAGTTTTTCCACTTTTTTTTGAAATCTATGAGAAATTTTGAGAAATTAAGGAAACTTCAAAAATATGGAATATTTTATAAAATTAGGTAAAATTAATTTTTCTTTTTAAGTTTTCCTAAAATTTTCTATTTTCCATAAGTATTCTAAATTTTCTCTATATTTTGAGTTTTTCTTAATATAACCTAGTTTATTGAAATTTTATGTAATTATTTTGAATTTTGCCTAAATTTAATGGAGAAAATATATATTTTTTTAAATTAAAAACTCAAGTAATATCAAAAAACAATTTTTTTTTTAAATAAAGAAATTTTGAAAACTTTATGAAAAATTCTAAAAATTAGGAATTTTCCCTTTTTGACTTTTACTTTATTTT
This sequence comes from Torreya grandis, assembly GCA_037957365.1. Lineage (NCBI taxonomy): Eukaryota > Viridiplantae > Streptophyta > Pinopsida > Cupressales > Taxaceae > Torreya > Torreya grandis. Next base: position 633,097 of record JARHVA010005869.1, on the reverse strand, counting down.
TTTCAAAATTTCCATTTTCATTTTTTTAAAGGGTAAACCTTGAATTTTTTCATATGCCTAAAGGCAATCCATGGAATCACTAAATAACATATTTTCAATTTTCATTTAGATTTTAATTCTATTTTTTAAAATAATTAAAAATTATGGTCTATAAATCTTTCGTAATCATCATCTTCTTCTTCTAGATGTTATGGTTTAGTTGGGTTATTCTAATTCCTTTATCTATAATTATAAATATTCCTTGTGTATGAATTATGCTCTTCCATTATTCTACAATGGGGTCTTGTAAATTAAATCATCATATTCATTTGAACTTTTATCTCTCATTAGAAATTCCTTAGGATCATTGCTTCTCTTACCTCACTCATGAAGACATTACTAACCAAATCTCCCTCCTTTTATATTTTTATATAATGCTCCATGTTCAAATTTACAAAGAATTTTCATAGACCATGTATAATCCTAATATAAAATAAATCTTGACACATAAAATCCCCAAATCCCACAATTTAAAATTATAAACTATGACCCACCAAATACTCAAATTGATGGCTAAAAAAAAATGACCAAAAAACCCCAAAACTAAACATTGGAACTCAAACCCTACCCCACACATTAAATTTTAATAGGTTTTATAAAACTTATTTTCACATCAACTTAATATGTGACTTTAATAAATACAATCTTAGTTCAGTGACTATTTTAAGTTTAAATTAAAAAATAATGTCACCTTTAGTGACAACCTAATGTGATGACAATAAAGTCACATATATGACATTAAAACATCTATGATAGGGGGAACCTTAATGTCACTACCCAGTTATACTTTAATTTCACTACTTAGATACATCATAATGTCACCCTTTGATTTGAGGAAAAGTAAGTGACCCAGTGGACAACTCTCCAAATGAGGATCTAGATGAAATTATGTATGTTTGTGGAAGATTTGTGATAAAGGTGTTTAAAATTGAGAGAGAGATGCAAAATTGAAACAAAAATGTATTTTGTTTATGTGTTTGTCCTATGCATGACATACTCTTTAGAAAGATGTATGACTACTATCTTCTAGTCTAATTACTATTATCTATTTATCTACTACTAATCTTACATATATGTGTATATAAATTATATCACTTGAGGTGGGGATCCATTATGAAAGTTAAACCATTTACATGTGTGACTCATCATCTCCATATATTTATGTCATGATGTCACCAACTTTTATTAGAAACTACAAGGACTATATGGTAATGTAGAAGTGAATATAGATCTTGTGGGTTTACACTTAAGCACTAGAACCAATGGAGAGGCTCATTATTAGTGTAAAGAGAGATGAGAAATAAAGGTAAATTATAATAATATATAATGACATAGATTCACATGGTTTATCATAAACTAGGGAAATGCCTTCATAAAATTCACATGTCATTATAATGTTCTAGAACCATGGGTACCATTATTGGTAGATATTCTTAGATCAGTCACCCCCTCCTTGTAAATCAATAGTCTTGATTGCATTAATTATATAAATTAGGTATTCAGCCATAGCCTATATATTTATTTTAGTGAATACATTAGATTATTATGAGAGATAATCAACTCTGACAACTTTTTACATAGGAATAAAGTAAACATGGTTTCAAGAATGTGATTTGTATTTAATGCTTTAGGTCATGTGTTAGTTGGAATTGAAATTCATAAGGCTATGTATGTATAGATATATGGCATAATATTATTTGGATTTTTTGTCACATGTTAAAAATGGAATCATTTAAGTGATGCAGTATATAGTACTTCTTATTGATATAATCACACTTCAAATAGTTTTGTTATATAAATACTTTTGACTATACATATATAGATATCAAAAGAGTCAATCATAGACATCAATGGATGCTACATCAAAAACTAACTCTTATTATAAATAATGAGTAGCATATGATAATAAACATGGGAGATTGATGTAGATACATTGGGTGTTGGAGGAAATTAACCATCCCAATTTGTAAGGTTGTGGATGAGGCATGGTTAAAAAAATTAATCGTTTAATGATTTCTATAAAAATAAGGTTCTTCATGCTATCACCATCAATAAAAAATTTATAATGGATTTCCTAGATGTTATTATTTTATATCATATTAAAAATTATATTATTATTATTATGTGATAATGGAGGTTTCTACTTTGAAGTGGGGACAATATTCTATTCCTAGAATATTTTACTCTGTTAGTAACATTTTGGGTGGATGTGCTCTATTTTACTCTAAATTACTAAAATATGTTGTTGTTTCTTTGTTATTGATAATTATATTTATATTCATTATTATGAATTGGATTTATAGAATGCATTTTATTACAATTGGTATAAAATTTTTGATTTAGTTGTATCACATTGTTCTTTATATGGAGAGTATCAATTATTTTATGAATTGTATTTAAAACATAATTTGTGATCTAGAAATATTATTGTCACCAAAATATTGATTGAGAGATTTTTTAAAGAGAGTCAATAATTTTTTTTCACTCTTATATAAAATAAAAATAATTTGATTCATCTTGGAAAGATAATCATAATGATAGAGGCTTAAAATACATTTTTATAATCCTAAAACCCTACACTCTATGGTTTATGCATATCTGGTAAAAACATTATAAGATACCAAAAATGGTAAATCGCTCCCAAGAAAATTCCTATTAAGTAATAAATTGAGACTAAAAATTATAATAAAGGGTTTTATCTATTAATTATTCAACATTGGGTATATGTGCAAAGCATGGATAAAAAATAAGATCTAGATGTGTTTAAAGGTGAATTAGACACAATGAAAGGAATTTTGAGAAAAATGAGTGTGGCATTGGAAAATATCACAATGAACTTGGCTAATATATGAACAATGGCATCATCTAATTATTACCAAATATGACATTCAAGTTATCATAACCATAATAATATAATTTTATATATAGGATTGAAAACCATGCTTAAAAAAAAGGACATGCAAAAATTAGACGGTAATGATTTTGTCACATTGATAAATCAAATGAAAAAATTATTTGATTTTCATTAGACCCCATTTTCAAATAAAGTGGTCATGGAATCTTTAAATTTATAATTGAAGTAGTTCATTTGATGGTTATTCACTCAAAATAAAAATAAGGGTCTTATTGTTACCTAGTTTATCTTTAATGATGAGATAAATATGTACTACTATAATAATGAAATAGATAACTACTTTAGCTAATTATCTAAAACATGATAAATAAATATTGTCAAGAACTATATTCAGTAATTTAAAAAATATTATTATGCATAGAGGGCATCATAGATGATAACTTTAATGACTTATTGTTTCTTGGGATCAAGGATAACATCCAATTTTTCTTTTTCACATTAATCCAAGTTAAGTATCAAAATACATGGTCTTTATAGGTAGGGAAGAGGAAGGAGATATATTAAAATGGTGGGAATTCAATACTAGTGGAGATCACATTCCTCCAACACATGACTTCCCTTAACATACTAGAATGAATACTCAGTAAATTTAAAAGAAATGATAAAAAGTGTTTTGTTTCATCTATGACCAAAAAAAAAATAGAAAAGGATATAAATGTGTGGAGATTAATATTTAAATGGTGAAAGTACCACTGAAGAAGATAAGGATGAGGAAGTAGAAGATGAGGATCAAGATGAACTAAAGGAGGAATAAAAAATATGAAAATAAATATCTTGTGTCTTGTATTTTGAATCATTATCACCCCAAAAACCATTAAGTAGTGGGTTACACAAATAAACAAAAGGCAAAAATGCTAATTAACTTAAGGAGTACACATAAATTCATAAAAAATAAGTTGGTGGCATGATTAAATTTTTATTTATTTATGCATGACCAAAATTTTAGGTCATGATTGTATATGGTGGCGCAATCAGTTATTCAAGGAAAACTATGGTATAAAAATTGTTATAGGATATTATAGGCTCAATAAACCCATGTTTCATATTCCCATTGGTGAGGGAGACATTATTTTTATAATCCAATGAATTACAACCTTAGGAATATTAGATAATAATTTCTTGTGAAATTTCATTTTGAAGGTAAGGCATTTGAATTACATGGATTGCATGCAAATTCTTCACAACTGGTTAGTTATCATCATACATATAATATTATCAAACATATGTAATAGTGGTTTATAACAAAACTATTTTACTTAAAGGCATAAGAAACAAATATGTATACCTAGGTAGACATATAATATTATTGAAAATCAAACAGTCATTTCTGGAGCAATTTTATAAATATTGACATTAAAAAATTTAACATGATCATGTCATTCAATTGTTGTTATGGAGTCAACTACAAAACATCATATCATAAATGTACCCATATGTACTAAAGAGTGAGATTAAAAATATGTTACAAGAGATATTGGAGGCTTGTTCTATCAAACATAGCGAAAGTGTGTATTCATGTTTGGTTGCAAAGGTGTGTAATAAAGAATATACCTAAAGGATTTTCATTGATTATAAATAACTTGAAATGTAAACCATAAAATCAGGTTCCCTATTCTAATAGTTAATGATTTTATAGATAAAATATATTGTGTTGTCTAACTTACAAAATGAGATATTCATTTGGGGTTCCATCAAATTTATATTGAAGATAAGGATATACATAAGAAAAATTTCATAACTCATTAAGGCCATTATTAAGTTTTTTTATTGCCTTTTTATCTCACAAATGCACCATCTACATTTAAAAGTCTGATGAACATTTTATTTTAGAAATTTCATATAAATCTATCTTTTTTATGACATAATAATATACATTAAGAAATGGTAAGGAGAAATTTAATGAAATGATGGTTTAAAGTAGTGTTATTTTGAGTAGTATGTTACTTAAGGACCCATATATGAATTTTGTAGTATAAGTGGAATTTTTAAAAAAAAACCTATGTCTATTACAAGTGTTTTTAGAAGCTTATAACCTAGACTAGGAGCCCATTTGAACTTATAAATTAATTAATAATATGTATAATTAATATATTTATACCTTAGGTGACTGTTAGACCTCATCATGTGGATTTTATCTATCATGGATACTGAGACTTGTTATGGAATTTCATAATATTATATGAGAATTTAGTGTGGAGTGAAGTGATTTCACAAGTTAAAAATAATATAAATATTTATAGAATAAAAAAATAAAAAAAATAAAAAACATTTTTGTAGTTAATTTTGGCACTTAAATTAAAGGAATTGTTAGTGCAATATAGTCTACCAATCACTATAAATCCTCAACATTTAACAATTTATATATTATACTAGCATAACACACAATGAATCCTCATGCACTTACTCAAGGTGTAAAGATATGGTAACCAAAGTACGGCAGGTTTAGTTACATGCAATGGGGTTTATTTAGAGTGTGGGATTACACATTATATAATAGGTTCCTTCATATTTAGCCACTAAATAAATAAAAATAATCTTAACATATTTAAATTGAATACAAAACATAAATCATTATATAACCAATAATACAAGTCACAAATTTAACAATAATTAGTTCTTTTCAAGTCAGTATTAACCAAACATGGCTACTTGGTATTACAAACAACACTTTAAGTTTTGTAAGTGATACAATACTAATGTTACTCCCTCCAACAACTATTTATATCCCTATCACATTTTAGTAGTGGTTTTCCTCAAGATAATTCTTTTAAATTTTCCTTATTTTTTTTATTATCCCCTACTAGTCATAATATGTCTATCTTTTTATTCAAATTTAGGGGTTATATTTTGTGGAAAAAATAAACTAAAACCACTAATAATAAATGTTTTTTCCTCGCCTTTAAATTTACATGATATCTTGGTTTTAGGTGACTTACATTTCTATATTCTACCATATATTCATAAATTTATCATCTATATATGATGTTATACCTTGCTTTCATTATCTTCCATCAATATTACCACTATGGTTCTTGGGTCCACATGGTCATTTTATTTGGATCATGTAATTTTTTCATTTAGAATGCATCAGTATGGTTTATAAAAACCTATAAATGTATTTATGGAAGTATATTTTGGTCATGCATAAGTTATTGGTTCTGATTATGCATGTCACTTCTTGACTATTAGTGTTGATATTCCTTCACCTATTGTACTCTTGCATGTGTTGATATTTTAAACATAGATGATTTCAATGGTCAACATCATCCCACACTAAACTAGTTGTCTATCCATATAAAAATACTCCATCTCTTAATTAATTTCCTTATTTAATCCATATTCATGTGAAGCTATACCATAAAAAATAGATTCATCCATATTTATTATTTTTTACAAGCTTAATTTGTGTATCTCCTCATGATACACTTTTCATATTTATTGGTGGTAAGTGAAAAAAAAAAATCTCACAACTTCTTTCCCCACCTTACTCTAGGTTTTCCACTTCCCTAGCTCTTTGGTTGTCCCTTTCCCAAGACAACACATTCTAAACTATGTATGTCAACTCAAGCCCTTCTTGACCTGGCATGTTGTGTTGTAGATTTCATTAATGACTATTCCTAGTGACTAATTTCCAATTTGTAAATGTTATGGAATATATTTTATGTTTAGTAGTGTATATATTTTTGATAGATAAGTGTCATATAATATATAATCTTTACCTAAATTTGTATTTGTATGTACTCAATTTGGTAATTTTCCATGACATCGATAATCTATGTAAATGGGTTGACCTAAAGAAATCATTTGATTTTGAAAAATAACAATTACTAGGTGAAATACGAAAAATGTCAACCTTATCATACTAAATTGAACATAACTTTTTGAGTTTGATGTTATTATCAAAGAATCAAGAATAAATTTGATCTAAAAATGTATGAGTGAGATATTTAGCTGAATTAGAATAAATTGAGATGTTTTTATAGGTGATTGAAATCAGCTTAGAATGGATTGTACTCATAACTATAATTCATGTGTGTGGTAATGGTGAATAATAGTTGTTTTTATATGGACAAGTCATGTAGGATAAGTGTTGATCAGTATTAATATTTTTAAGTGTCAAATACCAAAATTTAATATCGATAAACATAATAATTATGCCCACAAGTTTTTTGTGGACATAAACTATGATAATACAATTGAATGTGTTTCCTTAAATTATTAATCATGTATGAAATCCCAAATGTGTGAATGATCCTTATCAAAAATATGCTTACAAAAAAAAAATCACAAGATTTTCTAATAGTTTCTATCTCCAGACTAAATAAAAAAAATGAGAATTAAAATATGTAGGGAGGAATTCATTTCTAACTAATTATTTATTTTTTACCTACTACTTTATTGATTTTTCACAAGACTTTCTAATAGTTTCTCTCCCCAAACTAAAGAAAAAGAATGAGAATTAAAATATGCAGGGGGGATTTCTAATTGATTTTTTATTTTTTAACTACAATTTTAATAACATAATTATTTATTACATCATAAGGAGATGCCTACTAGGTCACCTCAATCCTTGTTATTGGGTGAAACTTCTTTCTTTAAAAATAGAATGTTCAAGATTCCAACCTAACTCCTAAGATGGAGGTGAAGCCATTTATTGATTTGAAATAATTAATCAAAGACAAGATATCTTACCAAATGATACTTAATAAGTGTTCAACTCATAAAATAATGTGATTCAACCAAAAATATGATTGGGGTCACTACTCTTAAGACTCTACATCCTAGTTTAATCACAAAAAGTTGAATCTTGGAAAAGGAGAGGTCAATTGTGAAAATATAAAGAAGATAAAGGGAATACCTTCATCTTGAAAGAAATTAGAATTATAAAGTGAACAAGAAATTTTCAAGGGTACACAAAGTACCATTTCAAGTGGAATCATGACCAGTTTATTAATGGCTACTCAGAAGACTTTTGAGTTGTTGGTGGTTTTGGTTCCTTAGATCTCTAAATCTTGTTGTATCTTCATATGTTAGTTTTGGGGTGATCATTGTGACCCAAACTAGGAAATTTTTTATCCCTATCTTTCCTTTTCTTATTTTAAATTTAAATTCCTTAGCGGTGGGTTCTTTATTTTTTTGATCATTTTCCCTTACCTCTTTTTTGCCTTTTCCTTGGGTCAGGTGTACGATGGATTTTTTTGGTTGGCAGCCTAGATCTACTTCCTATCCACCTCATTTTATAGGTTATCATCTTTATTTTTTCCCTCATGGAAATTCTCATACCACCTATCTCCCTCATGTCACTTCATGATGATTCTTTTATTTTTATGGTTCAATGCCACCTCCTTTGTACAATTTACTTCCCCCTACCATGTCATCATTTATAAGACATTTTATTTCACCATTGCATCATTTTTTGAACACTAATTACTTTTTCCTTTTTTATATTCATTGATATTTTCTTGGATTCACTTTAATCTTCTAAAATTTTATTAATTCTCAAAATCAACATGTTTGAGTGCATGGATTTACAATAAGAATCAATGGTAGAAAAGGAAAAGGAGATAGAGTTTGAACATGATTCACTTGAGGATGAGTTTTTGAAATTAGGAAAAGTTAGAATTGAGCCTATGTCCTATTTGGTTATTAAGAACAACCCTAATATTTTTGTAATTATGAAAAAAGAGAATCTCACCTAGTTTATGCTTAGAATTATTGGGTATGACCCAAACCTTGAAAAATATTTTTCCAAGGATTATAAATAAAGGATTTTTGCTATGAGGGGTAAGAGGATCAATTTAATTCAATAGTCCATTGTCAAAGCTACTTAGTTGATAGTATAGGATATAAATTAATATAAGGATAAAACCATGAAGGGTGAGTAAGTGTCCAAATTCTTCAACTCTATAGAAAAAAATAAGTAGGTCACTAAGAGTTTTTAAAGGATGGATCTTATATATCCCTAGCTATAGGTCTATAGGTAGGTGATGTTACACATAACCCTAGACACCAAATCCAATTTGCTAAGGTCTCACCATTTCATGTTATTGAATCACTTTAAGGGAATTTACATAGTTAGTCTTAATTTCTACTTACTTCAATCTCTAAAGGATATCATGAGGGATTTCAATGGAATTAATAAAGTTATGATCACACACCAATCTCTAATTTTCTTGTTATTCAATTTTTCACCCTTGATGAGGAGTACTAAATTGTTTCTAATTTCAAAGGATGTGAAAACAAAATAAAGTAAAAAAACCAAAGGGGCATGTGTGGATGTTTTTAAGGAAAGGGATAAAAAGGCTAAGATGGGTAGGCCCAAGAAAAAACTAATCCTAGAAATTGAAGCTTCAGAGGAATTGAAAGTTGAATTAACTATCTCCTTAAAGAAATAGGACCTTTTGGTTATCCTCTAGGACTTGGGTTCCCCTAGGGCATTCAGTCATATAGACCCTGTTATTAAAGGCTCTCGTGAGGAACCTTGCCTAGATAAATATCAATAGGAAGCCAATTCATACAAAACCAAACTCTAATCCATTAAATTGAGATTAAAGAGAAAAATTATGGAGCTTATAAATATTTAATTAGAGATTAAAGAGATCCATGGGGTCATGGTCTTGAAAGTTAGTACTAATGGATTTTTGGGTAAAGCCTTAGACTCTAGCATCCCCACAAGCAGAAGGAAGGATGCTACTACTAAGCCACATGATTCAAATCTTTCTAGAGAAGGTTTAGACACCTCAATGTATCATCTTTGAACTCCTATAAAAATTATTTTGCCCTCATTTATTGAAGATGAAAAATTAGCCTCTAAATAATGTCCCAAGTCTAGGACTCGAGGAAAATCTATTAAAGATTCTTAGTAGGTCTCAAAAGTTTCTTTTGAGCTAAATTTTGGTTGTCTCAATCATTTGTATTATTTTGTTCCATATTTTCTATTTCTATTTTTCTCATTATTTAGGTTGTTGTCTCTCTTTATTTGGGTTGGTTTGCCCATGGATTTTCTAGTGTCTGATCTCTTAGAGACCTAGGCCTCCAGATGTGGATTAGTACCGATACCATAAATGGGTGGGATTATATTAATCTAAACACAATTATTTGTTACATGAATTTTTTTCTAATAAATATAAATATAAATTCCACTAATCTACTTTAAAAATATGAAAACTTGAAAGAAATGTAAATTTTCATGGTATATAACCTAGGGTAAAATATTTCAAAAAAGGATACTCATTTTTTAATATTTAATTATGTTGTTACACATAACCACATATACTATATTCAACAACAATATGTTATCTATGATTTTATATCAATTATAACCTATATATAAAAAACTTTATTAAAGATATTATATAAAATAGTTAGAAATTATATTAAAAGTATGTTAGAATTATGACATATCACTCATATAAATCATATGATGTATTAATATATTTTTATTCTATTTCTTAATTTATTCCTTTTATGCACAAATGTCTCATTCAATTTTTCACTTTCATGATCAAGGTTCAATATATTTAATATGTCAGGAAATTCCACAGTAACATATTTGATTAAAAATAAGGTTTAGAGATAAATATAACTTTATATAATAGATCCTTTAGACTTTGATAAAAAAATTAATACAAATACCTTAAACACTTATATTGTGCCTTAATACACACCCTATTTAAAAATTTATAAATAGGGGCCCGATATTATTTAAACATCTTTTTGAGGTCTTATAAAGAATTTTATGATATATAAGTTTGAAAACATGAGTTCAAGGAATTTATTTGAGGCTTAAGAAATTTGATTGACTATCTTGGTTTCTAGTTGTTTTCTTAACACAATCTATAGGTTTCATCTTGTGGTTTTTAGACTATTTTCAAAGACAAAAGGAATCTAATTTGTATATAAGTAAAATTATGCTTCACTCTTCACCTTCAATTTCCTTTAATGGATTACTTTTAGGTTTTGAATTTATGATTTAAATGGATCATCAGATTGATGTGTTATCCTATATAATAGGTTATTTGTTATTGTCCCATTTTAAATAGGTTATTTCATACTTAATCATTTATAAGACCATCCTGGAGTTTACCCTTGCCATGCCACATATTATTTCTCATTGATAGTTATAAGTTGAAAGTATAAGGAACTCAACCTCTCGAAGGTGATGTCAATAGGATTACTTGTACAAATGATTCCAAGAAAGTGGGTTACCAATATCCATTCACATGACACCATCCCACTAACCTAAAGGTGACACCATCATGGACCCTTATACAGATACTTATATGTGAGTGATTCTCTAAGATCCATTCATATGTAACCATCCCACTAACCTAGAGGTGACATCATCATGGACCCTTATAGATATACTTTTATGTGAGAATATCATTAAGATCCTTCTACTTATCACCATCCCACTAACTTTTAGGTGACATCATCATGAACTCTTGTATGAATACTTCTAAGTGAGTAGATAGTTAAGAGTCATCCACATGTCACTATCATGTTGAATTAAAGGTGACATCACCATAAACCCTTATATGGATAATTTTGAAAGAGTGAATTACTAAGAGTTGTCCACTTGTCACCATCCCATAAATATATGGCCTTAAAAAGAAAGGTACACTATACCACACTTTAGACACCAATGTAACTATGATATACAAACATGTGTCCTCTAAAGCTACATAGTCAAACATCGAAGACACCACTATTAGGTCTGAAAGAGTGAAAAAAACATTTATCATATTAATATGAATAAGCATCTGGGAACATGAAAAATAAGCCATGTGGCATTATAAAGGCCATGAAAGTCATATTTTATGAATTTAAAATGAAGAGTCTAGGTAGAGAAAAATAACCAAAGTTTTTATAGCCATTAATTCACATGAAGAAATTATTTATCAAAGCAAAAACAACTAAAGACATATTTAAAATTTCCAAATCCAGTTAAATACATTAATTTCAAGCATCTAAGTGCATACTATAAATCTAGATCTTTCTGGTGAAGAATAAATTTTTGACTTCTCAAAAGGTAAATGATTTTCAAATCAAAGATTTAATGGTATAGATGACTTTCATTCCAGTTCCACATGCATACTCTATTTTAGGGTCAACTAAATTCCCAAATACATCCTTTTATTCAACTTCTTCAGGCTTCATTGCAAGGTATTCCTACATACTTCATGTCTCTTTTTAAAATTCCTATGTATTTTGCTGAAAAGCTAGAACATATCCAAAGGAAATTTTTATGAATGGGAGTGGAAGACAAACAGAGAATGTCTTTAGTCAGATGGGAAAAAGCGTGTCTTCTAAAATCTCATGGTGGACTTAATATTAGATCCATCGGGAACATGAACAAAGCCCTTCTCTCAAAAGTTAGTTGGAACCTGATCCATAACAACAGTGAGTGGGGGGAAATAATGTATGCCAAATACATGCATAGCATTGATGACTCCAACTTTCTTCAACAAGCAGGATTAACCTAGGGATCTATGATATGGAATAAAATGCTAAAAAGTAGAAGCCTTTTCAAATATGGAATTAGGTGGAAACTTGGAAATGGCCGACAGATTAAATTCTGGGAGGATACCTGGTTAAAGGACAAGGCTCTCATCTCTCAAGGAAACTATGGAGAAATTACTGACTTGACTACCCAGTTATTTGGAGATAGGGTCAACGATTATATGGAAAATAATAATGGGATAAAGAGCTAGAAAAATTATTTGGATTGTTATGTGCACAAGCCTGAGCTTCTCCCAAGAGTCTGGGAGATCCAACAGTGCATTCAAGAGATCAATATCACTTTCTTCCCTTGAGAGGATGAACAATACTAGTGTCCAGATAAGAATGGATCATTCTCTATCAAATCTACTTACTATCTGCTTACTCCTAAAGCTCAGAATAAAGAGGTATGGAAAAAGGTTTGGAATCATAAACTTATTCCAAAGATCAACTTGTTTTGGTGGGCTACTACCCATAACAAAATCCTTACTCAGGACAACCTTCAAAAGAGAGGGTTTACCATGGTTAATAGATGTTTTCTATGTGGTTCTAAAGAGGAATCAGTTTCACACCTTTTTATCCAATGTGAGTTTGCCCAAGATTTATGGGGCACAATACTTAACAACTTTGGTATTGAATGGGTTTGCAATTCTGACTTTAAAGAAGTAATTCTCAGCTGGAACTCAACCTTCACACATCCCTAGATTAAGGAATTATGGAAGCAAGCTCTACCATGTTTGAGTTGGAATTTATGGAAAGAGTGTAATCACAAAATTTTTAGGGACACTACTAGAAATGCTTCTCAGGTGTTTAACTCCTTTGCTAGGACCATGTTGGAAAGTGTTACAATAGCTCATATTAATGTTGTGGAGAAATCCCTATCTCAATTTGAAAGTCAAATTGCAGCCAAATACAAGGTTTTAAACCTTATCCCTAGGTATGATAATTCCAAAATTCTACAAAGACTTCATACTAAATGGATCCCACCTAAACCTAATTAGATGAAACTCAACTTTGATGGGGCATCCAAGTTAAATGGTAATTCTAATGGAGGAGGAATTATAAGGAATGAAAAAAGATGGATGTCTATTGTCTATGATGGTGGAATTGGTTGCCAGAGTAATAACTACACTGAAGCTATGGCTTTACTATGGGGATTAAAGTTATCTATATCCCTAGGAATAAGGAATTTGAATATTCAAGGTGATTCTAAGATGGTCATAGATGTTGTTAATAAAGCATCTAACATTGGAATCTAGCTAAAAGACATCATTACTGATATTCAGTTTCTTTTACAAAAGTTTTTTGAAGTTGAGATTTACCATACCTATGAGAAGGCAACAGGGTCGTTGATGCTTGTGCAAACCTTGGTCAGCAATTCTCAAGATGGAGGGTGTGGTGACAAGGTGCTCATATTCCCCTAATCATGAGGGAGATCATTTAGAAAGAGAGAACGGATTAAGAATGATGCACATTAATGACAAGGATAGATTTCAAAGGTGGTCCACATGGAGAAGGCCATTAGGGATCTCAAAAAATGATAACCTTAGTACTTCCTTGATTATCATTATTAATTCTTTGCATCATGAGGTAGAGGTGCGCAGGTCACATCAAGAAAACCAAAGGGAAATTATTTTCAAGCATGGGAGTAGATAATGTCACCGTTGTAGGGCATTTCATAAAATGAGCCTTCACATCTGCATTTAACACAAACAAAAGCAAGGGTTAGCTACTTGTTTGAAGCTGAAGGCAGAAATTAGGAATTTCATCGACTGGGTTTGCAATTATAGAATGGGGGAGACCATATTCAAATTGAACATGTCTCCTACTATGAATTTAAGGACAATCTACTAGTCTGGCATTATTGTAAAGAAGGAGGTATCAACCCATATTTGGAAAGGTTGAATGGTTATGATGAAAATTTGTCTGAGCAATTTGTGAGATCTTGGTTGAATAGGCAGGTTACCGTGGGTAGTATTAGCTTTGAAATCTTTGAAAAGGTGATTTTTATGGCCATGAGAATGACCATGCAAGGTATAAAGCTCCAAAGAAAAACCAAAATCATGGATATGGCTAGCCACAAACTATTTCTAGGTGAAGGAGAAGAACTCATCCCATATCAAGGAGGGTTCAAGCATGCCAAATTTCTAGAGCCATGGGATGGAGTGTGCTTCATTCTCATGAAGTAATTCACTCTCAAGGGGCATTATACTAGGTTTTATAACTACCACCTTCCTTTGTTAAATCATTATAGATGTAATGCTACATCAGCTTTCCTTTTTACCTACTTTCCTCCTTGGAACACTCTATCCTGAGGGTGAGAGCCAAAATGGCCAAGAAGCCAGATATAAGACCTATTCCCCTACACCAGGGGCTTATTCTTTGTCTTTATGATTTTCACCATGCCCTTGAGTGAAATAGGAATATCAAAGGTGTTAGTGAATACATTCCCTCCAACCCAATGTCTAGTGATGTAATTGATGAATCTTGGGTTTCCCCTGCTCCTACCAAAACCAATGATGTCCCTTTCTCCACCCCTGTTAAGACCCTTGTTAGTACCCCTAGCTCCTTTGTAAGTAAAAAGGGAAAGAAGAGGAAGGTTGATGAAGAAGAATAAAATTTTGAAGAGACTATTGAAGGGACCCATAGGAATCTAGGTAGGGCCACGGGGGGCCAAGGTGGCAAAGCTCTCAAGCCTTCTAAAATTAGTAAGGAAGGTTTCCCTTCTGGAGTGCGTAGGTTAGGGTAGATAGCTAGCAAACCAACCCTAAAGGCTAGATTGATTAATTATTTATAAAGTGCTTTAGATGAAGCAACCCAAGAAGAGGAGTCTAAAGAGCTAGAAATCTAGGAAATTTTAGAGGACACTGAAGGGAAATACACTTCTCGATATTTTGAGGTCACCGAAGAGTAGGGTGCTGACACTATGGGAACTACTGACAATGAGGGGAAGATGCATGTCGAGGAAGCTAATGAGGGCATAGAGAATGAGACTTATTGGAAAACTAAAATTGGGGCCTTGAAGGACCGAATTCAAAAGTTGGAGAAGGTCTTTGCTAAAGGCCTGTGAAATACAATTCTGCTAAATATGTCTATGCTGGAAGTGGTGGGTAATTCTAGAAATGTTGACAATGTGGAGAATGAGAAACTTAATGATCTTTTTAATTCAATAGTTATGTAGTTTAGATCTTTCTAGCTCTAATCTTTTCATTGCTTTTGTTTTGTTTCTGATTGTTGTTCTCAGTTGTGCCATTGTTTCTATGCTGGCATCTTTTGTTTGCCTGCCTTCTTGTCTTTTTTGACTCTCTAGGGTTCAGCCCCTAGTTTTCCACCTTACTTAATCAAAAACATCCTTGAAATATTAATCTAAACATTATTATTCCATTTGAGATGTGTTCAAGTTATTCAATCCTTATAAAGTTGATGACCAACTATCCATCTTCACATAGAAATACACATATGACCTGCTAGCCATCAAATCAATGGGTCTCCACTATGCAATTACCAAGATCAAGGTAATACCATTCATAGACCTATTATTTTATTTATTTATTAATGGAAAAATTTATATGAAGTTACTTCACTTTAGGCTAATCAAAATTTTAGATACATATGTTAGTGGAAATGCCTTTGATAAGTATTAAATATTTCTAATGATTGATATGTCATATAGGTAGTAAATGATATATACATCATTTATCCAAAAAAATGTTAGAAAAATGGATGATATCACAAGTAATTTAGTATTCCATGGCACCAACTCTACCATTCTTATCATTTTATTCAAGCTAGTTTAAAGAATTGTTATGAACCTTTCAAATCGGATATATGTTTTTTCAAGCATTGCATATGCTAATGAGATATGGGTCCTTCTATTGGACTTGATTATAACATCTAAGAAATTCATATCAATTAGAAATATAATTAGATCTAACTTGATTCTTAAAATCAATAATATTAGAAGTTTTTTAGATGACAACTTCTACATGATGTCATATGTATTGGATGCTATAACTACAATGGTCCATACACCAACTTAGGAACCATGGAAACCATCCATAAAATATCCTCAAAATAGGATATGTGATGAATTTAACATTATCTATATCCACATGTTTAGCAAAAACATGAATATGTCAATTGAAACCTTTTACCATATGGTCTATTATGGAATTTTATGAAAATAATATGCCTAGGTTGTCTGATCAAATAAATAAATATATTCATAAAATGGGTGATTATTGGTTGACGCAAAGTGTAAAATAATAAAAATAAAATGTTCTAGGGTATACACATTATACCTACCAAGGATTTTTATTGATAAAGTGTATGAGTAGTAAATTTTTTCTTAATTGATGGAGAGTGTTGACACAGAGCTAAGGAAATCAAAGAAGTCAATTGTCCATCCCATCCCTCTCGATATGGTAGAATGCAATAATATGTGGGATAAAATTTTAATTTTGGGGAAAATTAGAAAACTCTATGGATTCAAATGGTCACCCTATAGGTAGTGGGACCATAAAGGGAATTTCATATCACACCTCAATAATTATGAAAGAAAAATTAGGATCAACTATGGGTATTAGGCCTATTATTATGATAACATTTTTATGAATGTTGAATATGATTCTAAGGTGGCTATTAATATTCATAGAGCTAACATGTTTATGATTATGGTATAGAGGATCCAATATGATATTACTATTAATAGAATGGACACCAAAAAGATTGATGAGTTGGAATGTGTTTTTGAACCCATTCATGGAACCCCTCCTCAAGTAGAGTAAGAAATACAAGAAGTTGGCCCATCTAGGGTAGCTCATACCAAAGAGAGATATGGGAGTCCTTAACATCTACACATATAATTTTTGAAAACTCTCTATAATATAGGGTTTAAGAAGAGAGGCCTACAAGTCTGAGTGGAGTAGCTAATATATTTTCCATGTTACCCTTACCTCCACTGATTATTATATAATAGGGAACTCTTCCTTATTTTTTGTCTCAAGTGCATGTTAATTATTTTTCTTTAACACCACCAAAACTAGTAGCCCAACCTATTGGTCATCCCATTTCACCACCCATCATTCTTCTATAATTAACTACTATTATCACTCCATCATCACCTACAATCACCATTCACTCATTATCTACTCCACCTACTATTAAGACAACTTCTATTGTTGATAAAATAATATTCATGTATAGAATGAATCCTAATACCTTTCATTTTTTTCTAAGAAGGTGGAAGTGAAAGAAGAAGATGAATAATTTCCTAACAATATGGAGAGTAGAAGGGGTAAGATAAGATCAAACCCTATCATAGTTTATGACAGTGATGAATAAGATAGAGGATGTAAAACTAAAGAAGAATTCCTATTAGGGATTGACACTAAATAATCTTGGTTAATTATTGAGACAAATAAATTAATTTATGAAGACAAGTGGCTCTCTAAGGAAAGCACTAAGTCAGGGGAACATAACTAGTAGCTAAATCTAAAGAAGTTAGTAAAGGATATGGTAACTTAGTTATTTTTAAATTATTATTAGATAAAAAGGGAAATGAAGAGGTAGAGGTAGAATTAGAATTATAAACTATAGCTTATGGGCCATCCCCAAGTACACCTCAAAGCTCTCCACCTCTATCCACTATATAAAATAAAACTCAAACTATCCCTCCTTTGAATTTAAGTCCTCGAAGTCCACATTCTTTGACCACTTATTTAATTTTTACAGTAACTATTATTACAACAAATTCTTTACATTCTTTACATTATGTGGGTCTACTAACTAGCCTTAGACTTCCACATTACCCATTTTTCCTACCAAAACATAGTCTATTGATATATAATTTATGGCCACTATTACTAAAAATGTTTAGGTTGCTTATACCTCTATTACTAAATATTTAAAAAAATTATTAAACACCCTAGTGACCTATTCATTTTTTAGTGGAACCAATTCTTAGTCCCCTATACCTAACACAAGGTTAAATTTTGAAAACATGATATATACCTCCATTTTTTCCATGCTTTCCACTCCTCCTAGGATGAAAAACTAAATGGATATGATTATTGGCTAAGCCACTTATTCAAACTCTTCAGTAGTCTTAATTAGTAAAGAGATAGAGAAAGATAAATACATAATTATCACACCAATCCAAAGGTAGGTTGCTGGTTGGATAAAATAAATACCTAATTTTATTACAATATTAACATCTTCCCCTATGTCTATGTTACCCCTAGGGTCATCCATTTCAATCACTCTAAATCATCTAGCATAATAAGTTCAACTTATAAAACAAATAGACTAACCAGTTGCCCTAAATATTTTGTTATGGATAAGGTAGCTACACTAGGAGGAAGACATGGGGAGTCAAGACTTGGTGATAATTGAGTAAACTACATTTAAATTCCATTTTGATCGGCAGAATAGTAATTTGATAAAATTCAAGAGGAATACTATAGTTATTGAGGTTTAATAGATAGAACTGGAGTAGAGAGAATATATCTTCTCTCTAAGAGACAATAGTTGAACCCTTGAGACACTCATAAAATTAGGGAAGATCCTTACAATTTTATAGATGGATTAGGGGATTTATAAAGGAAATGTTTGTAATTTTTGATCATATATTACAACATTAACCAAATATTATCACCATCCAAGACCAAAAGGAGATAGTGGATAGTTTATAGGGGATAGTGAGGAAACATTTTGACACAAGTGAGTCAATACAGTCAACAAAGGCCAATTCTTAACCCTAAATGGGGATATGTTCTATAAATATTTAATAAATTAAAATATATTGATGGTAATATTCATTTCCTTGGTCAAGCAACTAGGAGTACATCTTATACTTATTTGAATATAATAACTGTAATTGAAGTTTTATGGGCCCAAAAAAATTATACCTATAAAAAGAGATAGTTTACTCGAGTGTCACCAATAGATGCAAGCCTTTGATTATTAATTTAAAAATTAGGAAATAGGGTAACTCATTATATTGATGCACTTAAGAGTCACTCAAGTAAATACATAGCATGTGAAATTTCTCTCTAGACCTATTTTTGAAAATCTTGGCACCATATACAAAACAATGATGAAATAATGTAGCTAGTTACTTTTTCAAGGGACAAGATCATATAAATTTAAGACTTGAATGATAAGGTTGAATCCACACTAGGAACCCATAATAATATGTTAAATAAGTTTCCAAAGTTGTTTAAAAGTCTATTATTTGATTTTGAAACCATTTATGTAGACTTTTGGACAAACCATTCATGAAAGTGGCCAATAAATCAAATTCAATAGTAGGGATGGCACCTAATTTACCTTAGATTACTTGAATTCCTAGGTATACACTAGTGCATATATAAACCAAGCATGCTTACATAGCACCTATAGTCACTATTGCTACAACTACATTGGTAACTACTTTGGGTGAAACTCTAGTTGCATCCATGTTGGATACTACATTGGTTATCCCATACTCTTGTTCTTCCAATAGTTCCATAAATATATTTTTTAAATAATATGTATATTTTCATATTTTTACAAAGTCGTAACTTTGATTCCTAATTTTTTGTATTTATATATTATATTATAGATGAGGGATTTTATTTTGAGTAATCATTATTGCACATGCATACTTTTTATGAGATTAACATATAGTGATATTCTTAGATGTATAATTTTAGACTTCACTTAAGATATGATTCCTTCCCCATCCTAATATTATTTATACTTGTATCCTCCTAGTCCCAAATGGAGGATAATTTTGTCTATTGAGATTAATAAGAAATTTTGAGAGTTTCTAGTAATGTGATATTGATATGGACATATTGATTCTTCTGCAATTATGTGGACTATGTAATACATGTTGTTTTAGATTATGGTAAAAGCAGGTTTTGAAGGAGCCCCGAAACCCTGTTACAGCAAAAAGAAAGATAAGACGTTAACAAGCACCAGGAAAGACATTCCTGAAACCTACTAAAAGTAGCAACATCCTACGGTAATTTAGAGATTACAATGATGTTCATTATACATTCAGCCCCCTAATTTCCAATGAATGATTGATAACTATTTTTTAGGGGTAAAATCCAAAATTGTTGCCTGCCTTCCATCAGCTATATTCTGCTTGCTTTCTAGCTCTCTGATTTTCCTTATGGGTATTCTTCCGGGCTTGTCTGGATAGCCAACATCTGGTTTCTCTTTTGAAATTTGCCCATCTCTTTTTCTAGGTTTATCCATAATAGAAACAAGGTGTTTTGCCTTCATTTGCTACTCTTTTTTGTTACTTCTGGTTTCTATTCCCTTAGTGTTTGTCTTCTTTTCAGTCCTTTTCCTTTGGTTTAAAATAAATTTTAAATTTTCTCCATTAACAATCACTGGAATTTCTTCCAAAGGTGTTTCATTATCAGCCTGAATCTCCATTGGCTGAGAAAGAAGAGGATCTCTCTCCTCTATTTTATTTCCAGTTTCAGTCAAGATTTCTCCTACCTCTAGCACTTCTTTGACTTCTGCCTCTCTCCATCGATCCTCTACCCTTTGGTATAGGACCATTTGCACTGATAAATTAGTCAAATCTTCTTTCCTTTGTGTGGGTAATATGGTTTCTACTTGCCTTCCATTTCCTTCTATCTCAGAATTTTCTTTCTCAATAGAGATCTTTGTATCTACCTCAGGAATTAGGCCTTTAGTATCTTCAAAAGACACCTCTTTACCCTCCTCAACATTTAAATCTTTAGTTTCTTCATTATCCATTTGTTCTTGTCCCTGATCCTCTTTGGGTTTCCAAACTTTCTTTAGTTGGACCGTGGGCTTTTTTCCAGCCAAAGCTCCATTAAGATGAGTTTTGCTTCTATTTGGATAGTTTTTAACCCAATGCCCCTGTTTCTTACAGGCATAGCAGGAGTTGGGTAGATCTTCAAAAAAAATTCTTTGAGACTTTTTACCAAACTTGGAGATAAGATCCACTTTTTCTGGGAGCTTGTTTAAATCTGCCACTTTAACATACATCCTGGTAGTTTGAAGTTTAGTTTTGGTAGCCGTAGCCTTGTCTAAAGCCACAAGTTCCCCAAAAGCACTGGCTATTCCTTTGAAAATGTCCTCATGCCAGAACTCTAAAGGGAGACCAGGGAGTCTGACCCAGATGGGAGTTGTTAAGAAAAAAGAATCAGAGTAATCCATGTTCAAATCCCATTTTTTGATGGTAAGAGAGCATTTTCCAAATGTCCATGGTCCTCCACATAGCACCATAATCATATCTTCTTTGCAGTTGAAGGTAAAAGAAAAAAAGCCATTCAGCATAGGTGCAATAGCTATCTCTCCCCTAATGACCCATTTTCTTTTAACCATTTTTGTCAGTGATTCAAGATCTGGTCTAGCTCCTAAAAATTTTCCAACTAAGGTGAAATCCATGGAGGACACAAAAAAATCAATTAAAGGATCTAGGATAAAAACTTCATACTCACCTTTCTCCCAGCTTGTTTTTGCAGTCACCAGCGGGAAAGGGGATTTTCCAGTGGGTTTCTTACCAAACAGAGATGACCACATCCTCTGTTCAGAATACCCAGCCTTCAACCCTTTAGAGGATTTACCCCCATTGAAGTCTCCTTTGTTTTCCTCTTTCTCCATTCCCTGGCTCAACAGGGAACCACAAAATCCATTCCTTTCGGGATCAGTCCCTCTTGTTTGCTTCTCCACCACCTGTTCAACATCTGGCAGAGCAGCACGCAGGCCTACGAAATCAACTTCTGGGGACGCACCCCACGTACCCACTGGGGATGTGCCCCACGTGCCCACTGGGGACATGCCCAGCACTCCCACAGGGGATGCGCCCCACGCTCCCATTATCTCTCCCTGCGCGCGCATCCAGTGTTCAAAATTCCCCCCAAATGTCTTTTTTTTTCAAACGCAGTCCTCGCTCTAGTTTGAAGCAATAGTTACAATATGTAATACATGTTGTTATTATGGTATCTTAGTTATTTTTATTGTATATGAGTTATAATTCTAGTATGGTTATTGATTTTAAGATATATATTATTTGAAGTCCTTTTGCATGCTAATTATAATCCCCCCTTGTATATGTGCAATAACAATCTGACAAATGCAAAAACCTTTTAGTATACATGTTTAAGTTTACTATGTTTTATTCCATTTAAATATTATTTACATTTGGTTTTTTAGTGTGCTATAATAGCTTATCAAAAATGTTTCTCTTTTCATTTTATATCCTACCTAAGTTTAAGTGTTGGTCTTGAAGTCTCTTATTTTATGTTATCCATAAACTTTATATTTTTCCCTTCTTTTACTCTTTTTGAGTTTCTTGTAGAATTACTACCCACATTAGTTAGAATCATCATCATTTCACCCATCTCAAGTAAATCATAGTTCATCCATAGTCCAACCATCTATAATATATAATCTACTTCAGTCACTACTATTCTACCAATAGGTTGTTATAAAAATGAAAACCCTAGAAGTTGTGCATTGGACTGAAATAATTTCACTAATCCTAAAATTTTAGAGGATACCTAATAAGACTATTAGGGTTGTGCATAAATACACATCAATAATAACCTATTTTGTCACTGTAAGGATAACATGGACCTCTACCTCTATTTTGCTTGAAAATGTCACCTAAGTTTCATTAAAAGTGCCCAAAAGATTGACAAATTAAACCTTAGACACTAACTTATCATTCCCATATTTTAAAATCCATAGAAAATTTAGGTTTGATATAGGAGTTAGAATTGAACCTAGGTATCAATCATTCTCTCTAGGTAGACAACCTCATATCTAATACTCCCAATGGCCCAACCTCAACCTCATCCTCAACTCCAAATTACATCTAGAGATCCCACCTAGATGACTGGTTCTATAATTAATGTTGTTGGATATATCCATGACTTGTATAGAAACCCAAAGAAGCATCTACCTCCATTTTTTCCATTGGGAGATAGTATTATAGATGAAAATAATAATGCCTTTAAAATTACTCAAGGGATATTGAATGTAACCCATAAGGATGTGAATTTCAGACTTCTCCATTTCACATTATAATATGCCACCTATGAATGCTTCCTAAATATCTAAAAAAGTTCCCTTACTTTTTGGGAAGAGTGCTAATACACCTTTTTTCATAGTTTATCTAGGTCACTAGTGCAAGTGTTGTTTACAAACACTTCACTAGTGTGAGGTGAGAACCCAACAAACCAATTCAAGCCTTCAATGCTAGATTTCAAAATATGTGTAATAGATTTCATACTACCTACACACCTAATGAGGATCTAGCTCTTAAGATGTTAAAAAAAATCCTTTGATATTGTGATTGTTGTTTTCTTGCCTATAGTTGTTGGTATCACCACACTACATTTGACTTATGCCAAGGCTATCAACATAGATGAACAATTGAATCCTCATCTATAATACTTGGTCCCACTCAACCTTAGTCCTATTTTCTTGGATTTTAGTTCAATTTTGAATGCAAACAAGAATACTATGGCCCAAATATAGTATTTTCTGTATAATTAATTACCTTTAACCCTAGTTTAACCAAATCAACATCTTAATTTAGTGAACAATTTAACCCCCTAATGCACAAAACATGAATCAATCATTAATACTAGTCAATATTAAAACAACATAGGGTACCAATTCTAATTCCACAGAAATAGAATTAGAATCATTCTATATTATGGTATATAAATTAAGTAACGAGTTCTTAAACATGCAAAAGTGTATGGGGAACACTAAAAGATAGTAATAATCAAAGCTTCAGATTCTAGAGATACTATAGACCCTTGAACAGGTCTACAAATAATCAAGAATAAAAAGTTCCATCCCACAGGATGTCATAAATCAGTATTGTAGAAACATCTCTTTCTAATTGGTTTAGGGTTAGTAACACAATGTAACATGGTGATTATACTACATCAAGTTCTATACTATTTTTGCCTTTCATAAGGATATGGATAGATATGATAACTATGTTAATCAATCAAAACCATATTCATCTAATGCTATCAACATCTCAATTTAGTAAACAATTTAAGCCCTAACCAACAAAACCTAAATTAGTTATTAATATTAGTCAATATCAATATAACACAGGGTACCAATTCTAATTCCACAAAAATAGAATTGGAATCAATCTATAGTATGGTATAGAAATTAAATAATGAGTTACTAAACATGTAAAAGTGTATGGGGAACACTAAAAGATAGTAATAATCAAAGCTTCAAATTCTAGAGATACTAAAGACCCTTCAATAGGTCTAGAAATAATCACGAATAACAAGTCCCATCCAATAGGATATCATAAATCAATATTATAGAAGCATCTCTTCCTAATTGGTTTAGGGTTCATAACACAATGTAACATGGTGATTATACTACATCAAGTTTTATACTACTTTTGTATTTCATAAGGATATGGATAGATAGGATAATTATGCTAATCAATCAAAACCATCTTCATTTAATGCCTTAGGACATTCCAATACAATAATGAGCTTTGAGACCTATGACTCTCCTTTTCTAGTGAAATGTGATAATGAAATTCAAGAAAATACTTATGAGATCCATGCCTTCCATTAATACCATAGATGATGAATAATTACAATCTCAAGAATAAGTAGCCTATGACTACTTCAACACCACCTAAAATAAATTCAACTACTCTTCTTGATGTCAAGACCAATAACAATCTACCTCCTCCCAAAGAGAAAGACTAGTTGTAAATTTCAAAACATCAAAGAAAATGAGGGTATAATATTGTCAAGGATATGAATAGGATTAAGTCTAACATCAATGTCCAAAAATTGGTCCAAATCACCTAACAAGGAGAATTTTTTCTCAAGGCCCTAACAAAGAGGACATTTGACATGTCTAAATATACCTATGACAATGTGATGTTATATAAAGATAAACCTAAAGTACCACCATTCTTTCTAACTTTATAAATGTTTAAAAATAATTTACACAACTTCTTGGTTAACTCTAGAGCCTTAGCCAATGTGATGCCAATAATTATCTGCCAAAAGTTAGGTTTGACTCTAGATAATTCAAAAAGAGTGGTTTTGTACTTAGACAAGTCTTGATAGGCTAGAAATAATGGTAATGAAATTCATATTTCATGATTCATATTGAAAAGGAAGAAAGAAATATAATTTAAAGCCAAAATATGACTAATCACTTCACTTACTAAGAAGATCATTCAACTACATATGCGACTCTGGAGCTACACACTAAAAGACAAAAGCAAATATATAACTACTCCTAAGAATTATAAAATATTATCTACAATAATATTACATACCCCCTTAATCCACATGGATTGTTTTTAGACCAAGCATTCCTTTAAACTTTTCAAAATTTTCTCATCCAAGTGCTTTTGTCAAGATGTCTATTGGTTGCTTTGCTATCAGGTAATGTTGTAACTTGACAATACCATCTCTCACAAAATGTCAAATCAAATGAAATTTGGTATTGATATTATTAGTCTAATCATGAAAGACTAGATTATTTGCTATCTATATTTTAGAATTATTATAAACCATGAGAGGTGTTGATGAAATTTATTGCTCCTACAAATCTAAATGAACCCTTATGAGCCACAAGATATCTCTAGTTGCCTCTTAAGTGACCATATATTCTGCTTCTACTAAAGAAATTACCAGCACTAATTACTTCTTAGATTTTAAATGATAATTGTTGTTCCCAAATTCATTAAAAAACTCAAGGTGGACTTTCCATCTTCATTATCAATAGCATAGTTATAATATGAATACACAACTAGTTTGAAGTCTCCTTCCCTAGTGTATTTGAGCCCAAAATGTTGTGTGCCTTTGAGATATATAAGGACCATTTTTACTAATACCTAATGACTCTCCCTAGGTTTTTTCATGAATATTGAGAGGAAACCAAATATAAATGATATATCAAGTCGAGTGGTAATCACATATATTAGACTTCCAATTAGTTGTTTGTATTTAGTGGCATCAACCAAATGTATTGAATCTTTAGATGTAAATTTATGATTCTATTCCATGAGTGTGATGAAAACCTTACAATCTTCCATTCCTAACTTGCTCATAATTTCACCAACATAATTTTATTGAATGATGAATAAATACTTTAGTTTATGAATTATTTCAATACCCAAATTATAATGAGGATAAACCAAACTGGTCATTTCAAAACTTTTCATCAACTTTGATTTGAATTTTGTAGTGTATCATTCATTATTCCATGTGATGAGAAAATTATCAATATACACCACCAAAAATAAATTTTTTTTGTCAATTATTTTAATGAAAAGAGTTACATATTAAACTCAAAATGTTTGAATTTCATGTTCATGAGGTACTCAACTAGTTTTTTATACCATGCTCAAGAGGCTTGTTTCAAACCATACAATGATTTTTCTAGTTTGCACACATTGTGCTCATGTACCTTTAATGGAAAACCATCAAGTTGTGCCATGTACATAGTATATTAAGGTATCCATTCATAAATGAAATTTTGATATCCATTTGGTGAACCTTCCATCTATTGTGAGATGTTAGAGCCAACATGGTCTAAATAGTAGTCCTTTTTTTAAGGTGTAAAGGTTTCATTATAGTCAATTTCTTTATTTTGAGCATACCACTTTATGATAAGGCCTGATTTGTGCTTATAAAGTGAGTCATCTACCTTGTATTTGTTGTGATAGACCAACTTATAACCAATCAATTGATAACCATATGGTGGATCAACTAGATTCCAAATCCCATTTTTCACCAGTGAATTATACTCATCTTTCATTACTTTTATCCAAGAGTCAATATTCTCAACTTGTTTAAAAGTTGTTTGTTTTGAATTGAATACAAAGTTGAGTTCCTCTTGAGAATCATCTAATGTGAGTTTTCCAATCATGTCCTAAATTTCATCAAATACTTGTTTAGTTGAAAGGTGGTTGCATATGCACTTTGAGTGGTTATTTTACCAACTTCATCAAGTCTCACATATTTTAGTTTTTTATTGTCCCACTTAGGCATCTTTTTCTATATTGTAGGTGCTTTGATTTCATCATCTAAAGTTCCTTCACTATCTGCCCTTTGTTCTTCTAGCCCATGTTCAATATCTGATGAAGTTTCACTCTCTCCTTTAGGAGGAGTTTCAAGCTCATGTATAGGAGACAATATAAAATTAATATATTCCTAAATCTATGTCCCAAAATGATTTTTTGGAACATTTAAATCACTTTCTTTGTAGATATCAAACTTTGCATATTTATCTAGTCGACTCAACTATCGATCAATATGCTCTTTGTCCTTTGCAGTCTCATAAAAGACAACTTCTTTTATGATAAGAAACTTCTTCTATTTATCATAATATAAACTAAATGCCTTAGAGGAATCAAAATATTCTAATTAGATTCATTTTTGACTCCTGTGGTTTAATTTATTTCTTTTTTCCTTTAGAATCAATGCGTAACAAGTGGATCCAAAAATATGAAGATATCACATTGAAAGGAGATGACCACACCACATGTCCTATGGATTATTTTATTCAAGAGTTGTTGATGGTGATATGTTGTGAAGTTGTAATACTTTTTAGATGCTTTGAACCAAAAGTTCAGATTTATGCCTTTGAAGTACAATATTGCTTTAACCATATTCGTCATAGTTTTATTCATTATTCCAACTACTCTATTTTGTTATGGAGTGTGAGGAACTATGAGATGGTGTTTGATCATATTTTTATCAAAATAGGATTTAGAATTTTTTTATGTGAATTCACGACCATTATCTATCATGAGTGTCTTGACGTAGATTTGTGTTCCATTTTAAATCATTGTTCAAAACTTTTTAAAAGTATCGAAGGATTCTAATTTTTTTCATAAATTATATCTATGTTATCCTAATTTAGTGATCAATGAATAACATGAAGTACTTATGACCACCATCAGAGAAGATAGAAAGAGAACATAAGTATAAATGAAAAATCTACAACTTTTTGTCTACTTTCCACTATAATTTTATAAATGGTTCTCTTGCATGTTTAGCCAAGATGCAAGCTTCACACTTCTCATATGATTTTGTGAGCAATGAAGGAATACCAACAACACCATTATTTTTTAATAAACAAATGTTGTTATAATGAGTGTTCCAAAATTGAGCATACCCAAACATATTTGGAGACATTTCATTTTCTATGAGATGAGCATAATTCCTTGGATTTGATGGCTCACCCATGGGTTTGAGAAGTTTCCCTACTTCATATCTAGTCAAGATGATTATATTGTCACTTTTCTTCCTGATTATGACATCACTATTATCCAATATAATAGAATTTCCTTATTTCCTTATAAGCACTAGAGACAACAAGTTTAATTTCAATTGAGGAAGGTAGATAGCATTATTCAGTTTATAGTCTAGAAGCCCTAGACACTTGAGTTGAATTGTACCTCTTCTTTGTGGTTACAAACTTGATCTATCTACAAAGTATAATAAGCCACAAATTTATTCATTGTACTCCTCAAATAAGTCTTTTAGGAAAGTTTTATTTTGATTGGTTCAGGTATTAATAACCCAATCATTAAACCATGAAAAACTAATTGAGACACTATTTGCTTCATCATTAGTACTAAAAAACACACATTCATTAGTGAATTGAGCTAAGTTTGACTCTTTTGACTATTTATTTGAATTTACCTCTTTGTTTTTATGGTATTCTTCAAATTTTTACCATGGAGTCCTACATTCCAGGTCTCATGGCTACCTTTTCTTTCACACCATTCATACTAGAGGTTTTCTTTATCATTCTATTTTTAATTTTGGCCACCATGATTTTCATTTTTTTCACCTTTTCCTTTGTACTTGTTATTTCCTTAATTTTTGGAAGATGCAGCCTTATTTGATGGTTTGGAAGTATTTGTTTTTATATAGCACACACTTTCACTTGTTATGGTTTTAGTTTTCCTTCCAATTGCCTTTTCTCTTTTTGCCATCTTTTCAACCAACTAGTCAAATGTTAGAGTGTTCAATTGATTGCTTTCTTGTAGAGACTGCAAATAGGTTGAATAGTTGGGAAGAAGGGATTTTGTGAATGTGGTCATGTATATGTTGATTTTAATAGTTATTTCTTTAACATCATGTTTGATAGAATATATCTCTGAAGCCAATCTCATTGCATCACCATCTTTCAACTCTAGGTTGAATATATTCAACTACAATTAAATGAATTCCATCTCTAAATTGGAGCCATATAGGTCTTCCAGTTTGTAAAATACTTCCCATAGTGTATTGCATCACTATTTATAATGAAACATATCTTTATCCACTGATGCCCTCATCAAGGCCAAAGCCTTCTAGTATTTCTACTTCCATGACTAAGTGTCATTTGCATTCCCTATTGGTTTAGTTGCTTATTTTACCCCATCACAAATATTAAACCATAGATCATTGAATATGAGTGTGTTCTCCACTTGTTGAGACCATTCTAGCCAATTATCTTTGCTAGTCAAGGTAGTACCAGCAATTGATTTGATGGAATGCATGGTTTTGAGTTTTTATTTGAGTTTTTGTTTAACCCTAATTGGTTAATGATCACTCCAAAATGGTCCCCTTTTCTATATACACAAAGGTACTAAAAAGGATTTATTTTGTCATTAACAATGGCTTAGAAATAAAACCTCATACATCAATATACATATTTTTTCTTCTTTTTAGATTTCCATTTTTTGGAATACACAAATGGGTAAAAGAGTAGTTTTCTTTATTTCTCCTTGAATTGTGTGATTTGGTTGATTTTACCCAAATATAATTAGAGTAGATTGCTTAAGTCAATTAAAAATTTCTCAAATTTTTAAATTCTTTCAAATTTTAAATGTTTTCCAAAATTTAAAATTAAGCACTTAAAAAAATGAATGTTTAATTTTTAAATGAAAAAGAATAAAAACTTGGTACATCTCCTCTCTAAATTATTTGAATTGATTTCTAATATTAGAAATATATATTCAACCTCCTCCAAATTTGAATGAGATAAATGTTCACCTTGAAAGTATTCACAAAGGAATCTTCTAAGAAAGCCATGTAGCACAAGGAAGATGTGAAATACCTCACAAAAGAGATTAATACTCTACCAAGACTACTAAGTGTAGCCAAAGAATCAAAATGTAGTCCTCTAATATAATCACAACATAGCCAAATTTATAAAACACCTTTTAATGGCCTCCACACAACTATAAAATAGTATCAATGTTCAAATACACAACCAACTATTTTGTATGACCACATAAAGAATCTATGCCAATATACTAGGTAGGAAATGCACCAAATGCCACAAAATGATAGGCTACAAGACTATCAACTTGACTATGGCATCATAACTACATGTGAAACATACCATTGATATCTTGTTGATATAAATTATAAAATCATATAGTCTACTTCTAAGTCAAGATTGGTAAAATAAATTTAATGGGTACATGGCCACATATTTCCCGCACATGTGATCACCCTAGAAAGGATTAGAAAATCAGATTAGGGTAGATTAAGAACTAAAGATGAGATAATTGATTATTGAATACAAATCAAATAAAGATAAGATTTACTTCATCTCTTTACATGCAAGTGATATAGTTTTACCACCAATTAGGAGCTTAATGAATGAAATTTTGAAGGTCCTTCTTAGTTATGTATCCATAATTTTGATAGTGCCTGATCAAATCAAGGTTCTAATATTGGAAAGTCCCTCATAGATCTATAAGAGAATCAATAACTAGAAATTATAGGTTGAAGTTCCCTTACACTAAAAATAGAGTTGAGTATGAATCTGAAATTCTAGGTTTAGATTTTATGCTAAATCATGATATCAAGCACATGCAAAAATTTGGTGACTCTGAGTTGGTTGTGAACCAAATCAAAAATAAATATCAGTGCAAACTCACTTATTTAAATACGTATAAGCATTGATCATGGGACCTAATTGATTCCTTTGAAGCATTTAGCATTAAATCCATCCCAAAAGAAGATAACCAAATAGAAAAATTGGTAGTAGCTTCTAATTCTAATTTAACACCACTCTAAGAGTCTAAAATACATAAATCTTAGTATAACTAGTTCATTTCCCTTGTATTGTAAATAACATGGAAAACTTTTAGGTTTTCAAAGATGATTAACAAATTATTCAATTCATGAATAGTTTAAGAGATTTTGAATCCCAGATAATAAATTAAGAAGATATTGAATCAATGCAGATTGAAGACTTGGGATAATATGGCATTTTGAAATCAATGGAAAACTTCATCCCTCTAGATATTGTGTCTTTGGAATGATATTTTGATGTATATCCTGAAACTCAAAAGGAAAAATAGATCAAAGTGATAGAGTCTAATTTTATCAAATAAAATATAGTAACTTACCAAGACCCTCAGTTTATGAATGTGGGCTTGATTTTCACATAGAATGGAAATCAAAGGATGAAGAGGTTTCTTTTAGAATAAAAATATTTAATTTCATGTACACATAATGACTTGAAAGTTTTTAACCCTATTTGATTACTCATACCATTCCCATGAATCCAAAACACAAGCCTTTTAAGCAAAGATAGAGGTCATTAAATCATATTCTAAAGCCTCTAATCCAAACTAAAGTACATAAGCTATAAGATGACAATTTTTTTTTCCCAATTAGGCATTCAACCAAGGTAGCCAATCTAGTAACAATCATAAATAAAAATATATAAATTAGACTTTATGTTGATTTTAGGAACCTAAATAGAGCTTTAGCAAAAAATAATTATCCTCTACCTTATTTGTATGAGGTAATACAAATGGTGATTGGGTTTAGTATGATGTATTTCTTAAATAGATTCTCATGCTACAATAAATTACTAAGTAGAGGACATGATGAAAACTAAATTCACCAGTAAGTGGGGGAATTTTTTAGAGCATCTATTTTGACCCCATTAAGGTCCTTCCCTATTCAGTAAAATAATTAGTCATCTACATGAACTGAAAGCTTCTCTTAGTTTAGAAAATATGGAATTATCTACTAACTATGCCAACCATGTGAAGGTGAAAGATAATGTGGCACTACTAACCCAGAAAACATATGTTAGTATGTAATTAAACTAAACTTTATATGTATTACCTATAAAATCAATAAAATTTGATGAAATTAAACACATTTACATGACAGAACTCAATATACCTATTGAGTTCAATCTAAGGAACTACTAGGATTAGATCTAATATTGATAGTAGAAATAATTGCTTCATGTTCACACTCATGAAAATTTTATAGATTCCTATTTCATGTCCTCCTATGATATTTTTGCAATTTATCATTTGTTTTGAGAACCAAATTTGAATATTGTAATATCTTCCTATGTATCTCATAGTCTTCAAACAACCATACATATAAATATTTGATAGGATATCATTGAAGCCAAGTTACAATAACTATCACATACCCAATGGGATAATAAATGTTTTCCCTTTATATGATTGTAGAATTAAATTTCTTTTTTTCCTCTACACATCATCACAAGTAGTAGTTTATCCCCTACTCATTATCCTCATCTACAATAACTACATAAACATGACCTATATCACAAAAAAAATATCCTATAATAATAGTCTATCGATATATATAACAAATTTAGTACATAACACATGCTTTAAATTTAATATCACATATAATTTAAATGTAAAAATTCATCTCTTACATGGGTTCATTAGATCAGATACATGGTTAAAGTTATGTGATGATGCCATATTTTAAAGTTTTAATGTTGGTAGAACCTAATATATGTCAATTGGACTTAGAGATATACAAATCCATTCATCCACCCACTCTTGTGACTCACACTAATTATAAATAATGTCCATGCATGTAGAACAAAAACATGCCATCAACCTCTTAATAACTATCCAAGAACTTGTGTTTGAGCTATGGGTAAGTGCACAAAATTGTGAGACAAAAAAGGGCCTACCTGTGGATATGATTTTTATAAAATTTCATAAATTTGAACTTCTATAGATTATTTGAGATGGCTACACTCAAAATTTAAAGATGGTATAAAAATATGAATTGTAACATTTCAAGTCTAGTTTTTAAAAAAGTATTTTGTTTTAAAAATGGTTAGGTATAAATAGGTTAAACATATAAAATTTGAATAGGACCTACTTTTTTTTAAAGAAAATATAGTAGATAGATGACCATGCGACCCCCCATTTTTTTAGCATCATTAAATATTGTTTGAAACCCTTTAGTGAATATGTAGATAAGATATTCTAGTGTGTTATGATTTTTTTAATATTTTTTAAATGAATATTTTTATATTAATTTTACAATTAATTATATCCTAAAAATTGACAAAACTAGATAGCCAATTGTGTGACCACCCCTAACTACCTCAAAAAAAACAAAAAAATGATTTTCTGAATGTGTGTAGAATTAGGCCTAGTTTATAAACATATAATTTATTTTACACTTGGATCAATGAAAAAAATTAAATAAACATGAATAGGCATGTATTTGTGTATTATGTAGTGGCATAAAAAAGGTGTAGTTAGAAATAAATATAGTTTGAACCCTTAAAATAGCCCAAAAATTATAAAATTCATATATGTGGAAAGAGGACAAAGTGCTCATCATGAAGATAATGTTTTTTTGATTTTTTTATTTAAATCCATAGCATATTTGTAAATTAAAGTTTAATTTTTTTATTTTTCTATCAAAACACTCAATCTCGATTATAAATGCATAGTCACAAGCCTTTGTCTCAGAAATACAAGCCATTTATGAGCCTAAAAGACTGGTTTTAAATTCAAATCAAAATAGTGTTTACACATTATGTAATGCATAAACATTATATAATGTATTATATATTGTGTACACATTATATAATTCACATGTGTTTTTTTTAATAAGACCAAAAATCCAAATTTGGTCTTTGGGTATGCATTTTTCTTATATTTTGATATTTTGGTATGTGTGCATTTTATTTTTTATAAGATGTGGATTTGAGATCAATAAAATTGAAATGGTCACATGTATCCTTGATGTTGTGCCTTTAGTGATAAATGTATATCTTAGAAAATATCTAAATGTACTAGGGACCTTGTTAGAAACCATTAAGGGATGGTTATTCTTTAGAAATATAGGGTGGCATAAACCTAGCATTCACCAAGTATGACATATGTATAAGTTATCCCAAATCAAACTCTAATGAGATTATTCAAGATACATTAAAGGTGATAATGTCCCCTAAATCTAAGACACGCTTTTCCTCAAGGATGATGCCGAGTAGAGGGATCCAGTAACTATTCATGTGGATGATGTTACTCACCTCATATAGATGGCTAATCAAAATTGAATACCAGTGTGTACCCCCTCACCAAAGGTTTCAACATTATATATTTTATATATATTCAATCATATTATTCATATTTCATTATAATGATCTTAAACATTATGATGGGGACTCTAAGGAATTAGTATCTCAAAATTCTTTCTCTGACTTGGGATTTGAGATTGAGGATTCCATTGTTGAATTATCTTTTCTTTTAAGTATAGGACTTAATATGAATATACTTTCAAATCTAGAGGTAATTAAAGATATATGGATCTAAATAATTTGAATACATACATAGAAAACTAATAATGGTGCTCACTTAATTTAGGTGGGACCTTAAAGGGGTCTA
This sequence comes from Torreya grandis, assembly GCA_037957365.1. Lineage (NCBI taxonomy): Eukaryota > Viridiplantae > Streptophyta > Pinopsida > Cupressales > Taxaceae > Torreya > Torreya grandis. Next base: position 597,947 of record JARHVA010005869.1, on the reverse strand, counting down.
CATGACATTTTTGATATAGTAATGGAAAGTCAGAGGCTCACATCATGTGAATTATTTACTAGACATAAGTTGATGGGATCAATGTTAATATTTAATTTTTTTTGTATTATATGTATGTATGATATTTATGAATTGGCCTTAATTGGATTGGTTAAAGGTGATGGTACCTGTCTAGGTATTAAAGATCATGAGTTCTACTCATGTGAGCTAATAAATGTAGAGAGTAGTGTGCACATGCCTAGATTTGGAACTCATGGAATCTGAGATGTGTTCATATTTTTATAAGTGTTTATTATTATTGATGGGATACTTTATTACTTTTGATTACTTGAAATAGTGGGTCCAGGCCTAGCCTATCAGTCTTATCTATTTGAATTAGCCACTTAGTGTAAAAAATTACACATGGCCATCTCTGATTGGATCAGGACTCCCAAGAATCTAACATCTCTAATTCATTTGGGATCTATAATGTATGTATATCTAATAACTCTAACACTTATCTAGGTGTATTATACCTACATGTGTAAATCTTTGATTGGATTGGGTATCCTGAGGGTCTGACAAATCTCATGCTCTAAGGACTTGATAGTTATATCTCTAACACTTATATGTGTATACAAGTAATATAGGGTGACATATAATTATATTAGGCCTCATATGGCTCTGATATATCTTTAATGCTTCTAGGACCTAACATCTCTAATAGTTTTGACACTTTCAAGTGTACAAGGTACATGTGGTGATATGTAATTGGATTTGGTCTCCCAAGGCATTATCAACTCTAAAACATCCAGGACTTGATGTATTTTTGATATATTTAACACTTTTAGGTGTACAAATTACACACATGGAATAACAAAGTTAAATTATAGGGGAAATTAGGGTCAAAATAATCCATGTATGAACCTATTTTAAATTGTTTACATGATGTGATTTGGAGTGAAATTAACCCTAGAATGTCATCATGTATATATATAATGAACCAAAGATTTGATTCATTCAATTGAGGAGGCATGGGAGATAAATTTGAACCCATTATTAACATACCTATAAGAACATAATATATGATTTAGGACAAAATTAAGTATGGTTCTATCATGAATTGAACCAATTAGTCAATTGGTAAAATTAGGGACATGATTTGGTCAAAATTAAGCCCCTGAACAAAATTTATGGCCCAATCGATTATATTATATATGTAGCATGTATGTCTTAACTAACCCCAATTTAATAATAAATACAAATACGAATGCAAATGTGGCTAATTTGAGCCCATTGAACCTAAACTAGAGTCTATGATGTGATTAAAATGGATAAATTAGCTCATGTTTCATGACATGTTGATTGCAAACCCTAATTTTATCACTTAAACATGTATAGTTCCCCTAAACCCTATTTTCATTACATGTACACATGTAAAAACCCATTACATTAAACCCCTAACCCTAAATCCTAATTCTATAACAAAAAAAACACCTAAGTTCTTTTATTTCATCACAAATGCATAAATTCATGAATGTGATTAGTGGCAATTTGTAAACCCATTAAACCTAGTTTTGAAAGGACCTATGATGGGATTTAGGTAAAAATCAGCTCATTTCACCTTACATGTTGAGCCTTATTTCATCATATGATAGTATTATTACTTTATAGTCTTATCAAGAGTCTTATTACATCATATTAGAGATTTGTGCATCATATTGGGGATTTATGCATCATATTGAATCTTATTCCATCATATGATCCTTATTTCATCATATGATAGACTTATTACATTATATGATAGTCTCATTACATCATATTGGGGATTTATTTCATCATATCATAGTATTATTACATCATATTGGGGATTTATGTCATCATATCATAGTCTTATTACATCATATTAAGTATTATTACATCATATTGGGCCTTACTGCATCATATAATAGCCTTATTGCCTCATATTATAGTTTTATTGCATCATATTGGGATGTTATGCATCATATTATAGTTTTATTGCATCATATTGGGGATTTAAGCATTAAATATGAGTGTTATTGCTTATTTCTATAAGATATGTCTATAATTAGAGAAACGTATACACATTATAATAATGAGTACACGTTACTATAATACATACACATTCCTTGAAGTATATATAAAACATACTTTTTAACATCTATTTTTATCCTAAATTGATATTGTTGTCCCATAGACAATCTTTGCATGCACTTTTCATATTCTCTACATACATTTTGAAGTACTTTTTTGGACCCCACCTTTGAAAAGTTTCAATTGTCAAAATGGGCTCCAGTTCGCATTCAAGGAAGAGGAATAATTTTAAGAACAAAAATCTAGAGCAATTAGAAGAGTTTAGAGAAAAAACAAGGTATAAATGCAAACATTTCATTCTAGATAAGGTACAAACACTAACCTTGATGAGACAAATACCTTAGATAATGAGGTAATTGAAAATAATAAATTGAATAATGATGAAACTGACTATAATGAATTGAATTATGATGAAATTGATAAGAATGAATTCAATTATGATGAAATTAATAATGATGATAATGTTGGAATTTCACATTCAAAGTTTAAAGTTTTTGATTTTGTTGATGATGAGCCTATTCATGATACTTTACCCACCAATAATGAAGAAAATTTAATGGAAACAAATAATGATGAAATTAACAATGAAGAAATTTTCATGAAAACATATAATGAAGGAATAAATAATGAATAAAATTTCATGGAAACATATAATGATTTTGAAACACCCTCTCAATAGATTCCACCATTAACAACACCTCCAAGAATTGTGTATAGAAAATACAAGAACTTAATTGAATTTGATGATAATATTTTGAAACAATGCATAATGAAATGTATAACTTCCATTCAAGAAGACTGGCTTAAAAATTTTGGGATAATTTCTTTCATAAATTGGATTATGATAGTCAAAATTTTCATTTACTTGTTTCATTGATGAAATTTATTAAGATGAAACCTATAATATACACATACGGACTAAGAACATCTAACATGGATGATGAAAATGATGAAATTATTGAAAATATACATGATTCATATCATATTGTAGGCCATAGATCACGTAACAAACATTATAATGTTTCTTAGCATATAATGACAACTTGTGTAGTATGTGTTGAAATAGGAAAAAAATAATTTATTTCAAAAATAAGGTGAACACTTAATATAAATAAAAACACATTAAATAAAGCAATTTAAAGACATGAAAGACTTAATGAACCCAATACAAAATAATTTTGGGCATTCTCTGGTAGACTTCTACAAAAGGACAAGTCTATAGATAATGCTTTGAAAGACTTACAAAATTTTGGAAATAAAATACAAAGAGATGTAGTGAAAAGAAGAGTTTATTCTCATAATCATGAGCCATATCTAACATATTTTTTGGATATGAATCAAATATAATTGTACTCTAAGTTTTTGGAAAAAAATCCACAAATTTTTATTAGTCAAAGATTTTTTGAGATGGCCAAACATTTTTTTGTAAAAATAAATCATACACTCACCACTTATTTTTGTAGGCAACATGTTAAATTTTCAATGCACTATGATGTTTTTCACCATATTCATTGTAATTTGCATACTAGCAACATTTTGTAGGAGTGTGGCATAGAAGCTCTATCAAAATCAGCCAAGGAATTTATTCCAAATATTTTTTTATAAAAGACTATATGGATAGTTATTTTATAAAAAAAACATGTTTGGATGCAAATTACATCATTTGCATTCAATTGCTAAAATTAAAAAAATGTATCCATGAGTGTACAAGTGCAATTGGATAGGAATTAGTTTGTTTGAGCAAATACAAATCTATGACTTATCAACTAAAACATGGCAAAGAATCTAAGAGGTATGATCTTGTTATGAAAGACATACTTACTTTACATTTTATGGTCGAATTCATGGAGAAAATTATTTATGAGTATTCAAGGCACACACATAGGGATAAATGGTTGGATGGACATTTGAAGATAAGAAAAGACACATTTCCACTTGATTCTATTGTTTCAATAGTTGACTTTGCTAAAAATTACACATTTAAACCACAAATGGACGTCTAATCATAGTATTAAAAATCATCACAAGTTAACATATTCATGCATATAGCATTCATGCATACACCTAATAGTATAGAGAAAGATTGAAAAGTATTAAGTACCATTTCTATATCAATGATGACAGATCATATTGCTTAAAGTGTGTGCAAGGTTGTTTTGAGAAGTTATATGGATATTTGACTTAGAGGAACATTAATTTCAATCCACATTAAATTTGGTCAAAAAATTAAACATCATAATTTAAGAATACATGGATGTTTTATTGGTTAATTAGGATGCATATTATCACTGGTGTAGAACATATTTAGAGTTTCACTAAGGTTGGCCATGGAAAGGGGATCATTATGGTATTGTAGCATGTGTAAAAAGAGTCATAGCAAGGGAGGAGTTAAAATTTGACCATGTTTCTAATTTTACTAATGTTAAAACTATGGTTGAATGGTGTAATTAGAACATATGTCATGATTTTCAACAAAATTTTATTTTTCATAGACATTTTTGGTTAATGGAGGAAAAAAACTTGGTAAAATTTGAGGATTACATGACTCTAATGGGTTCAAGTGAGATCCAATCATTTTGTATATCGAATGTAGGTTTTTGGACTATTCATACATGACATTTGGAATGATTTTGTTCTTCATGCATGGACTCTGATTGGAATGAGTTTGAGTCACAAGAGCAGTTGGATGACTAGATTTCTAGACTTGTAATTCCAATAAAAAAAATTTAAGCTCCACTAGCATTATGATTTATAGATATGACATCATCACATGACTTTGACCATGTATCTAATCTAGTGTAGCCAGGTAGAAGGTTAATCTTCACATACTATTTACTCTCATTATTTATCTTCATAGTGTCATTAAAAATTATTTTTTATGATGCAAGCCATGTTTTTGTACTTATTGTAGATAAGGACAATGAAGAGGGAAAAAATTATTAATTATGTCAGTGTGTACATGGAAAGAAAATTTTGATTTCCCTGGTCATATATGGGAAAAACATTGACTATCCCACTAGGTCTATGGTAGTCACTAGAACTTGGCTTTAATGATATCCTATAAAAAATTAAAATGTATGGTTATTTTAAGACTTTGAAATGTACAGGTTGATATTGCACTATTCAAATTTGGTTCTTGTAATGAATATTCAATTCCAAAAAAAAATTATGGGAGGCCAAAAAATAAGAATCTATGTAAAGTTCATGAGTTAGATTGTGAAGCTATTCTTTATACTATCAAGATTAGAGTAGATCCTAGTGGTTTGTTAGATTGAAATGCAAAAGTATGTTGACTTGAAAAATATAGATGTAATCAATTTTACCAAATGTTTTTGATGTTTTAGGTAGTATGTGCATCAATTTCATCTTTAATTACTTGTTAACATTTTTTATAGGCTAGTGGTGATAAATAAGCTTCCAAATTCATATGATTATCATCATTAGTAAAGAATTTCTTATTTTTAAAGCTAGGATAATCTTACTAAAATTACTTATTATTTCCATGCTCTTGAATAATTTCTCATACCAATGTTACACACAAAACAAACACATTTTTCATGGATTTGCATATTTTCATTAGTATGGCATTATTGAATAGTAGTGAAAATACACTTGCAGGTGAAATTGGATGTCACAATCATTGAATCACATATAATTTTCCTATATAGATGTGTTTGAAGTAATGAATTTTCACCTATGAGTCCTGGAGGCAAAAATGCTAGTTAGAGGTCAATAAGTTATCTCTTCACTACCAAAACGTTACATTTTAGGACCCATTACTACAAATTCTACCATAGATTTCTATCAGAGGTTATATAGATTAGATCTGGGGTGAAATTGTAGGGATTTCACATGCATAGGAGGGATCTTAAATTTAATCCATATGAATTATAATTTTTGTTTTATGCATTCTTGAAGTTAAAATAAAAATTGACATCTTTCTTATATTAGGAAGGGCATTCTTAAGCCCAAAATGGATGTTGGGTTTGTTGACTGTGCTATATGGGAGGCCAAAATCCTGGTCTTGGACATTATCATCCCCTCTAGATGTGTTGGCAATGCCAATTTTCAGCCAATAAGTACTCAAAATAAAGTTCTTAGAATGTAGCTTCAACTTTCACAACATTTATTGTTAGTGTTTTGGTTCTCTTGAATAGTAGTGAAAATGCACTCATGGGTGGAATTTGATGTCATGGTCATTGGATAACATGTAATTTGCCTTTATATATGTTATCAAAGTGATTTATTTTCACTTGTGGGTCTTGGAGGTAAAATCACTACTTGGAGGTAAACAAGTTGTCTCTTTACTACCAAAAAGTTACATTTTAGGACCCGTTGCTATAAACTCTACACGGACTACTCTTACATTTAATATAGACTAGATCTAGGGTGAAATTATAGGGATTTCACATGAATAGGATTGATTTTATGTTTATTCCATACAAATTATAGTTTTGTTTATATGCATGCTTGAAGTTAGGCTAAAAATCAACATCTTTCTTATATTGGGAAGGGCATTCTTGAGCCCAGAATGGGTGGTGGGTTTGTCAAACAGGATAGATGGGAGGCCAAGAACCTAGTTTTAAACATTATCCACCCCTATAAATGTGTTGATAGTTCCATTTTTTAGCCAAAAATCACAAGAAATAGAGTACTCAGAATGTAGCTTCAACTTTGACAACATTTATTGTTAGTGTTTTTGTGCTCCTAAACAATAGTGAAAATGCACTTGTGAGTGGAATTGGATGTCACAATCATTATAGTGCATGTAATTTTCACATATATATTTTATTTAAGTGATGTATTTGCATCTATAGGTCTTGGAGGAAAAAAATTCTAGTTGGAGGTCAACAAGTTGTCTCTTCATACGAAAAAAGTTGCATTTTAGGACCCATTACTACAACTTTTACCACAAATTTATCTAAAATGTGAAATAAAATAGATATAGATTGAAATTAGAGGTATTTTCACATACATATGATGGATATTATGGTTCATATATATGACTTGAAATTTTGGTTTTATGGATGTCTGAAGTTAGGCTAAAAATCAACATCTTTCTTATTTTGGGAAGGGTGTTCTTGAGCCCAAAATGGGTGGTGAGTTTGTCAAACGAGCCAAATGGGATGTTAAAAACGTAGTCCTAGGAATTATCCACCCATTTAGAAATTTTTGAAATTCTATTTTTTAGCCAAAAAATATCAAAAATGGACTTATTGGAATGTAGCTTCGACTTTGACAACATTTATTGTCATGGTTTCCATACTCCTGAATAGTAGTGAAAATGCACTTACAGGTTGGAACATGTGTGTGTGTGTGTGTGTGTGTGTGTGTGTGTGATAAAAGTGATGGATTTGAACCTATGGTTTGTAGAGGAAAAAAATTCTAGTTAGAGGTCAACAAGTTGTCTCTTCACTACCAAAAAGATGCATTTTAGGACTCGTTACTATAACTTCTACCACTAATTTATATCAAAGGTGAGATAGAATAGATTTAGGGTGAAATTGTAGGGATTTTTAATTCATATTGGTGATTTTATGGTTCACCCATATGACTTATATTTTTTTAATGCATTCCTGAAGTTAGGCTAAAAATTAGAGTCTTTCTTATATTGGGAAGGGCATTCTTGAGCCCAGAATGGGTGGTGGGTTTGTCAACAAAGATAGATGGGAGGCCAAGAACTTGGTTATAGACATTATCAATATATACATGTTTTAAATACCAATTTTCATCCAAAAGTCACCAAAAATGGATTTCTCAAAATGTAGCTTCAACTTTGACAACATTTATTATTAGTGTTTTTATGCTCTTGACTAGTAGCAAAAATGTACTTGCATGTGGAATTAGATGTCACAATCATTAGAACACATTTAATTTGCATTTATATATTTTCCTAAAGTGATGTATTTACACCTTTGGTTCTTGGAGGCAAAAACACTAGCTAGAGGTTAGCAAGTTGTTTCTTCACTACCAAAATTTTGTATTTTAAGACCTATTACTATAACTTCTACCATAGATTGCTCTCAAAGGTGACATAGACTATATCCAAGTTGAAATTAGAGGGATTTCACATGAATAGGATGGATTGTATGGTTCATCCATATGAATTATAATATTTTTATGCATGCCTAAAGTTAGGCTAAAAATCAATAGTTATATTGTATTGGAAAGGACATTCTTGAGCCCAGAATGGGTGGTGGGTTTGTCAACTGGGCTAAGTGGGAGGCCAAGAACCTAGTTCTAGACATTATCTACCCATATAGACATGTTTTTAGTGCTAGGTTTCAGACAATAATCATTGTAAATGGAATTATTGGATTGTAGCTTCAACTTTGATAACATTTATTGTCAATATTTCCATGTTCCTAAATAGTAGTGAAAACGCACTTACGGGTAGAATTAGATGTCACGGTCATTGAATAGCATGTAATTTTACTATATAGACATGATATAAGTGATATATTTTCACTTATTGATCCCAAAGGTAAAATTTCTAGTTGGAGGTCATTAGAAAGCCTAAAAGGCCTAATAGGTCCAATAGTCCAAGTCAACCATATACATGTGGCTAAAAGCTAGTGGCATTAAAATTGGGTTTCAAAACCTTTAAATGTTTTTTTTAAGCTTGTCAAACTGTTCCAAGGGTCAAAAACACTTCAAGAGTCTAATAATCAGTTAAGGAGCCTATTAGGCCTTCTAGGGCTAATTGGGCTAAATTACATGCCTATAGGTAATGGAAGGATCTTAACACTAGCAAGAGAGAAGTTTGTGGTTAAAGAGAGATGAAAATTTTGGAGGTTTAAAAAATAGGCCAATAGACATAGATGGTCATTTAGGCCTAAATGGCCACCTACATGTGGTCAAAGTGGCTTCAAAGCTTGGCTAAGGGGCATCATAGACCAAATGGAGTGAAGTGTTTAATACTATTGATGGAAGAGCATCATTTGTATAAACTAGTATGGTGTCTATGTGAGAGTTTTAAATTTTTAAGTAGAGTCAGTAGTATTTTTTAGTCATTTAGAGTCTTATTAAATGTTATAAAGGTCTTAATTATCTTATATGCTTAAAATAAGTGTCTATTTTATGATTTGCTAAAATTATATAGGTCTTGAGAGAGAGTTTTGTAGCCAAAAATGGAAAATATTTTCTTAATGGAATGAACCAAAAGGATAAACATGGGTATTAATATGAAATTAGCTTATTAAGGAACAAAAATCAAGAAATAATCTTTTAATCATACCTATAGGGGTGTAAATGTGTGTGTTGTTTGTTGTGTGAAAGACTATAATTGAGTAAGATTACTAAGAAATATTAAGAATTTTGTGATATTAAGTAGTGTATGGTACTTTAAAATCATTTATTGAAATGCAATTTAACACCAAAAATCAAAATATAATTAATTCAATACTTTGATAGTCCTTTACTAAACCAATTTTGGTTGAAAATCACTGATTATAGAGCTTATTTCTACAATGAAACTTGTGTATTGTTTGAAACTAAGGATTGGATTAGTCATACATAGGTGAGTGAGGAGTCATATAGAGATTTTGTATTTTAAGTAACCTATTTTAGCTTTATGAATCAAGGTTAATTAGCTTTCAAGTCCTTAAAGTGTAAGAAAACCCTAATTACAGGGTTTTGATTGAAAAATGGTCATAAATCCATTTTGAACCCATGGAATTTGATGAAAATATATGGACACCTATTTAAAAAGGTTATTAAACTATTTCAAGTATTTTAGATTTAAAATAAGGTGTATGTATGATGCAATGAGTAGTTATCCATAGTCATACTCAGAATTTTGAGTTCCTTCAGATAGTGAATAGGAAAATTGACCTATCTTGTTTAGTTTTGAGCTAAAATACATAAATTAAAGGTTTATTATCATATAAAAACATCATTCAAAACTAACTAAAGTGTTGGTTTAGGTAAATAATCCATAATCTAAGTTTTTACCTACTAGTGGAATAATTAGGTCTCCTAAAAAAATAGGGTTGAGTCACTATTTGATAGAAAGGAACTTTAAACCGATAAGAAATTGGTTTATATATAGTTTAAAACCATTGAGACATGTGTAAAACCTATTGAAAATTCATAAAATTGGTCTCTATCCTAAATATAACACTAAAAATGTCTTTTGTATCCATTAAATCAAGAAGGTCTTGAAAGGGAAAAGAGAGTGAATAGGTCCTAAAGGACTTAAAGTAAGTTTTTGAAGTTTAAAGAGAGTGAAGTTATACATTCAAGTGTATCAACTATTTTCCTATACTCTCGATTTAAGAGATGGAGTTTGGGATGTTTCAGAGAGAATGGAGATAGGATAGGGTCTACCCCATGGCATGAAGAAGTCATAGGCACCTTCCAAGACAATTAAAGGCCTAAAAAGCAAATTAAAGAGCTTCTTGACTATATTATAGATGATACTATCTTCCCTTGACTGATATTAGCTTCTTCACTAGTGTAAAACCTTTTGATTGGAAGGAGAGACTTCATCATATATTAAGAGGTATCCTATTTGAAATGTATTAAATCTTCATAGTCTATTGACTCTGTCACCATGGATTTTAAACCATCCTACCTAGCTAAATTGATGCACAACAATCATAACAACTAAAACCTTTTCAAATTCTTGTACTTATTTCTCATTGCCTAAAAATTATTTTAAATATAGGCTCTATCATACCAATTTGAATTACAAAATTATCATAACAAGTTATTCTCAATCTCATAAATTTTTTAATACTTAATAATACTTTAAAACCAATCATTCATAATAATTTAAACACAAGTACAATGTTTGCAACTTTCATGAACTCATTTCTAGGTTACAATCACAAGTATAGGATTCAATTAACAAAAAGATAGGTTTAACACCCTTTACTTTTTATCTCATTTCCATTATTATAGAAACAAAGCTTCTTAAGAACACATTTTTTAAATATTTTTAAATATAGGATTTATCATACCAATCTGATTCACAACATTATACTAACAAGTTATTCTCAACCTCATAACATTTTTAATCCTTAAGTATATTTCAAAACCAATCATTATAATACTCTAAACACAAGTGATTCAAACAAAACTCACTTCATTGGTTTTCTTAAATATTCATGTACAAAATAAGAATGCCATATATAGGAATATGATGTCAATAGTACATGCATTTACATATAGGAATGCAAAAAATTACATCATATCTAACAACATAGTATCTAATGTTAGGTGAATACATCATATATGCATGTACAATGCTAAACATGTGTACATTACTGTATAGGCATATAATAAATTTCATCATCTACAACATCCTAATCATCAAATAGTCTACCTCTCTTTGATTTTATTGAAGAAGACTCTCCCTAGTATGCCTTGCTTATAGATAGATATATCCCAAATGCTTTGGATTTCTCTAATGATTGACTAAACGTATTATTGACCAAATTTGACTTTTTGGTAAAATTATGGCACCCCTAGGTAAAAAATGAGTTTTATATATTTTTTGGGTCTAATATATTCTCATGGGGTGTATTATATGTTATTTTATATCACTTAATGTTTTACTAGCCTTGGTCCTTATTCATTTTAGTCTCTATAGTCATTTTGGGTCATTTTGAGTTTTAAAAAAAGGTGCATTTAATGACTTGTACGGATTTCTTAGGAAGTTTGAGGGTCTTAAAATATTATTTCACATCTCATGCATCATAAGAGATCTTAAGTAACTTAAAGCAATTTAAAATTGGTAGGTTTCTCAGAAAAAAGCATAGTTTTGTTGAGGAAAATAATAAGTTTGACACTTGTACAGATTCCTAGGAAGTGTGACATGTGGGAAAGGATCATGGTATGTATATTAAGCTTTCCCAAGATGAAATCCACTTCTTTTTGGCTCTATAAATGCCACTTTTGGCCCAAAATCATTATGTTCCTTTTTTTAGTCTTCTTAACAAGCAGAAGTGACCTTTAGGTTTGTGCTTAGTATGGACAGCTTAGGAGGTTTCAACTCAAATGCACTAGGGAGGTTAAAGTAAACTCATATAAATTAATTTACATATAATTATTTTGAATAATTATGGTATGTGCTTCATAAATTATCCTCATGAATTTGATTATGTCTTTCTCCTTACAAATATGTGTACCCTATGGGTTTTTCTCCATTTTTGGTAGCTTCATACAATACACTTGTTGAGACTAGTTTAAAATGATGTTATATCCATCCCCTCATGATTTAAATGCTTAATATTATTCTTGATAATGATCTCATGGACTAATTAGCTCAATTTACAAGTTGAAAGAGAGATGGTAGTCAAATTCAGTACTAGAAGAGGATTATTTTACCTACAAGGGATTCACATGAGTATAGTTTTTTATATTTTTTAATGTCATATATACCACATCCTTTCATGTTTGGTCTTACAACTCTATATTTTGATCAATCACCTAGTCTTCTCACATTCACTAATAATTCTCTGCCTTTCTCACTTACAACCACATTTTTGAACTCTGATCATGCTCCTAAAGGATTAAAGAAGACTATAAAATATTCCTTTCATGTTATTTTTATATTATAAGTCATGTTGGATAAATAAATTAGCACAAAATACCTTGACAATAGTCATGTACAATATATCCAGTTAGGTAGCCATGAACATGCTTACCTATAGGTGCCTTTATAGGATTCATCATGTTACCAAGAGGTTTTAAAGATATGTAAAGTCTTTGACACTTTAAGGAGTGCATTTAAAAGTTTTGATAAGATTTTTAAACTCATATGAAGTCATAAAACATGTATAATACCTAGAAATCATAGTTGTTGCATGTACATGGAAACATCCACCCAAATGGGTATTGGTAGAGATATAAAAGCACCTGTATGAAGAAAATGAGATAAGTTAAGAACATTTTAATGACTTAGAAATAAAATTTGACCATGGTGGACTATGTTTTAAGTTTTATTATGGTAACTAGAAATCAAGTTCACTTACAAATATGTGAAGACTGAGTTCTAGAATCAAGTCCCTAAAACTACAAAATAGAGGCCCAGGGGTGTTTTGGGAACAATACTAAAAAAGGTTGCAATAAGCTTTTATACCTCCTAATGTGCTTAACATATATATTTTATATATTAAAAGCAATTTTAAAAAAAATTAAGAGCAGAGAGCTAATGGAGGATGGTAATTTTGTGGCCTAAAATTGCCTACAAAATATTGAATCTAGGTATTGTCATCTACAAGCCTGAGAGGAAAAAGAGACCCTTCACTAAAATTTTCAAATCCTAAAGCATACCCCCATGTTAAAATTTTTTTATTAAATAAATTTAATTTAATTTATATATAGGATAATAACAACAAGATTTTAAGTGATGACATGTTCCTCAAGAAGCCCTACAGTCCATACACAGTTCTATGAGCACTTACAACCAATATAGTTTTCAAGTTTAAGAATTTTCTTTCCTTTCCTACTTAAATAAGGGTTAAGGTATGGTAATTGGTTTAAAATTTATTAAAAACTTTCTAAAGGTTTCAATTATCTCAAAAATTAGCATGATGACCTTCTAAACTAAATACACACCTACAAGAGTTATAAGGTAGGGATTCACAGTCATAATAGGCAAAACTCAAATTTTGAACCAAGGTGAACATTATGGTGTATAAGTATATTTTATAGCATTAAAAATAAAATTAAAACCTTAAATTAAGACATGATGACCTCTATAATTTTAAAATAATGTAAAATAATCTTACATAGTCTCCTTTAAGTCCAAGGAACACCTACAGTTGAGCAAAGAATAATGAGCATAAAGGTAGTGTCCTTGGTATGAATAGGACATGAACATGAAGAAAGTGTAATTAGGCCATTGATATATCACCATGGAAGATTAAATATTATTATTTAAGTATTTTTTCAAAATAAAACATACAAATTTACCTATAGGTTCCCCCCATTTTTTCCAAAGCAAAGAGACACAATCAGCTTTACTTTAATAGGCAATGATCAATTTGGGGTTTGTGAATGTAAGATGAGGTAAATGGTTTTAGAAAAGTGTTAAATATAATTATTTAAATATATATAAGTTATAAAATTTGTATTTAAAGATTGAACTATGCAACTCTACCTACATGTAGAGTTTAGAAACAAGAAAGATAGTCACAATTAGGGTTTAGTATTCAACCTTGATTAGGCAAGTATATGAAATGATATGTGAGATATTTTATGGATTAATGAATGTGAAATCACATTAATATAATTTAAAACATCCTCATGAAGCTATCTTGATTTATTTTTATCAGAAAAGGATCTCAAACAAGCATAACACAGTCCTTATGAAATCCTGCATACGCAGTTTTCCTTTGCAGGGTTTATTTAGGGTCTTAGGAGGGTTGGAGGTTAAAATAACCTACAATAGAGTTGAATTTTTTTTTATATATCCCTTAAAATTTTTATAAGACACTCAATCATTATATTTTATCTAGGAAGATATGGAAGTGCCCTCTATTTTGTCTCAAACAAAGGGCACTCCCCTCAATGCAAACTCTAATAGGTTTTGAAGAAAGTGAGAGATAAGATAAGCTAACAGATGTAGGGAAATTTAAAAATGGTTTTTAAATATGAGTAAAAAAAATATAAATAATTTAAACCATGTATATAGAAATGAACCCCAATGAGGAAGTCTAAACCCTTGGAGTTGCAGTCAAGCTTGTTAGGCAAGGGTCAAGCTTAAAGCCAAATAAGGGGTCATTCATAATTATAGCATGAGATGAACATTCACATGAATAAAAACATGTATATGGGGTAAAATAAGATGTTTTAAAACTATTAATATGCAAATTAAACCCTGAAGAAGCCATTTTTGGCTCAAAAAAAACTTAGACTTGTGCAAGATGAGAAAAAGGGCTCGATAGGATAGGTTTAAACACTCATATCTCTCATGACGATTTACATGGGATACAAAGTATTTTGGGGAGGATAATAGGGTTATTAAATGATGTATTTTTGGAATTTTTATACAATGAAAATTTTATGTTTTTATGAATGAACCTTAAGAGTAGAAATAGGCCTAAAACCCTTGTTAAACCCTTGCAAGGATCAATTTGGAGAAATAAAGATAGAGATGCATTCTAATGGAATAATTTGACTATGAAACATATTGAAAGATATAGAAGACTCCCTCTTATCCTAATGATTTTTTTGTATGGACTTGTATGGATGGGGTGAGAAATAGGGTATTTTTGACCATTTTTTGTGTTTTGTAGGTTCTAGGAGGATTCTAAAGATGAACCAAACTTTGGGAAAAATATTAATACTTGTGATAAATCCCCATGTTAATTTAATGACTTATAAAAACTACTAAATTCCTAAACAAGAATCAATCAAAAGTAGCATATTGTACAAACTATTGAGAAGGGTGAAAACTCTAATTAAAGGTGATTTTAAGTTGTCTTTGATGATTGTAATTCCATGGATGGTATTGAAAGGTTTCACATAATCCCTCACATGGATTTTCATAAGAAACTAATTCCTTTTTAAATCCAAGTGTGTAGGGTATATGAAAGAGTTTTCTAGACAATAGATGATGATAAATTAGTTTGGGAAGGTCATAGATGACCAAACATATAACCAATACATGGAGAGGCATGCCTAATACCATTATGCTTATTTCTAATAATTGGACCTACTCATAATTAGTTATGAAGTGTTGAACTATGGCTAATCATGAAGGTAGTTTTTTTTAGCCAGAATGAGGAGTTTTATGCCACTTTGCAAGAGTTTAATGACTTGAATGGACATTTGGCATTCTTAACCTTGCATGGTTCGTCCCATATCCTATTTTAATGAATTATTAACTCCTTTTATCAGATTTAAATGTTTCTTTTTGACCTTTGGGATTCTCTCTTATTCTCTCTCTCTCTCAAGTTTTATAAGAACTAGCTATTTTGGCCATTGTACTAGTGCACCCCCTGAATATGTTAAAACCCTGATCATTTGTATACCTTTTGATCATTAAGACTACTTATTGTTACCTCTTAAATGACTATTATTAGTATGTTAATTTTGAATTTATTATTTTTCATAGGTGATAACTCTTGTTTCCTTAGCATGATTGTTTCATTCTATCATTTGTTTATATTTGGAAAGTTTCTTCGTATAGGGCATGTGTAGTATTCTAGGAAATTTCAAGGATCAAGTTATTTATTATATTCATTAGTACCCTCATAGGCCTATTGTATAGTATTCATATATTTTCACATTCATCCATAACCTCACAATGTAACACTGATGTGAGAAGATGAATATTGGAGAAGTGTATGTTTAGTTTGTCCCTCGATTTCAAGTGTAGCATGCATATGGTTGGAATTAATTAATATATTTGGTGTATCACCTCCCTTAGGATAGTTTTTTAAATTTATATCTCTCCATTTTCACCCCCCAAGTTTAGTTATAGTTGTGATCTAAAGTGGTACATCAAGGGAGCTATCCTTATCTAGAGATTCACCTCAGTCTTAGGCTACCCACAAGCATAGAGGTGTTTTCATTATGCCACTTAGATTATGAGAGATTTTCCATCTCCTCAAATGTTGAAAATATAAGTGATAGTATTTTTTGGCATGCTTGGTGGGACCATTGGTCCAAGAAGTTGAGAGATTTATAGTGTTGTCTCTCAATAATCAGCCTTTGTAGGCATCTATCAAAACATCAATGTTGACTCTAAAGATATATTCATTGGTCAAGAATCCCAGGATAGCCTTTGAATATTATGGGTAACATTTTTCTTTGTGTTTTTGATTTCAATGAAGTTTCATGGCTAATTTTAGTGTTGAACACTATTTTACACAAATTGGTGAGACTTTTTAAGCTTATGTTATTCCCTATCAATATGAAAAAGTTCTTAATCAGCCTTATCATGAAGTTTATTAGTCTTATATCCATCCTTATCAATGTCATTTTCCTCTTAGTCAATATAGTCACTTCTCAAGTCCATTTATTTCCACCTTCAAACAAACACTCTTAGGTTATGAGAAGTACATTTTGGATGTTGACACATAAAGAGGATATGGTATAGAGGTTCCAAGTCATCCTATTCATAAGGTGATAGATGCATTAGATTTACTTAAAAGAGAGTGGGTACCTATTGAGATATCTAATTGGCAAAGGATCATAAGTGAGATGCTTGATGTGAGTGGCCTAGTTTCTTCCTTAAAGGATAGGCTAAGAGTTCATGATAGGAAACCTCATAAAACCTATCATCCTTCATATCCACTTCCCTAAGTTTCTTATCAGATATATTTGACCCATAATCATGAGCCCAATAAAATATAAAAAATTAATCCTTTTCCTAATCAGTTGGAGGAGAGAGTTCAAAAGAGAAACCTTATGTTTGAAGCTAATCTTGGTAGGCAAATTGAGCTAGCTAATATGCATATGCAGAAATCCATGTTGGCATCCAAGGAAATGGAGTTCAAGCCCTCATTTCCCTCTCACATTTCATCCCCACCACCTAGAAAAGAGACTTTTAATCCTAACATCCTAAGTTGGAATAAGATAGTGGACTCATGGGGAAAGAAAAAAGATAGAAGTTTGATTGATAAAGAGTGTGAAGTTGTGAATGAAGTTAACCATTTTCAAGTTCCTCTCACCCTTATTCAAGAAAAATATTGTCCTCTATATGAATCCCATTGTATCCCTCATCCTCATGATAATGTATATCAACTTCAAGAGAGAATTTTTCAAGAGAACCTAGTCAAGAAAAGTATAGAGTTAGAGTCAAGGATGAAGTTACTAAGTCAAGGTGTGATGGAAGGTTTAGACCCAAAAGAAGATCTTATTCCTAAACACAACCAATAAACCTTTCCTAAAGAGAGTACTCAAGCTAAATCAGAAGTGAAGGAAGTTATTTTAAAGTATAAGTAATAAAATGAAGTTGTTTTAGTTGAAGGTCTACCTCCCCTTCCTCAAGACATTCCAAAATAACCCCTTACATATCACTCTCAATCTAATTTTGAGAGTTTTATTTGCCACCTCCACCAACTAGTTAATATTTTCCTCACCCCATCACCCTTTACCCTAATGGAATTGTGGTATGGGAACATAAATATGATTATTTGGCTGATAATAAAAGATAACTCTTGCTTGAAGAAAACATACCTCCTTGGTAGCCTCACTAGGCTAGGTCACATGATTTCAAGATGCCTAGTCCTAGCATCACTATGAAGGAGAAAGAGATGAAAGAGATTTCAACCCTTGAAGAATACTCTACATATAATTAAAAATTTGTAGATGATCACCTCCACCATGAAGATTAATGTATTATTATGGATTGAGATCAATCTCAAGCCTTTCCTAAAGAGGTTGCATCCCTAGAAAGCTCTCTCGAGACCAATGTGCAAGATGTTGTTCTTGAAGATGATCCAATACCTTAGAATAATTTTGAATCACTATTAGATGCATTAAATCTTGAATAACATCATTTTTATGACTTCACATATGAGGAAGAGAATATTAAAGAGGTAGTGGTTCTAAAGGATGAAAAGGACAAAGATGATTAACAACTGTAAATGAAGCTCTTTAAAGAGCTTGAAGAGCTTTGACAAGTTGAGGACCAAGTACATGAAAAGGTTAAGAAAGAATATTTCATGGAGTATAATGATCAAGATTGGATAGATTATGAAAAGCTCCTTGATGACCTAGAATACCTTGTAGCTGAGAAGAAACCCAATTATATTGAGACCCCTATGGAAATCAAGGATGAAGTTGTAATTAAAGATCCCATGAGAAGGTTGAGGCTATTTGTATGAAAAAATAGTTCATTTTTATATCCAAAATGTTTAAATCTACCTACTTTTCAATGAATATCAAGCCAATGGAGTTGGCAAACATCATAAAAAAGTTGGAGTTACCAATGCTAAAGGACAAAAGGCTATATGCCTCATTCAATCCTTCATGTCATGAAGTAAGAAGAGTTAAAAACTTCCCATTTGATCCAAGAGGGAGTTTTAATCTCAAGTTATTTATTTTTTGAGTTAGTTTTTTCAATTTATTGTGTGTGCTCCATAAGTCTCCTAAACCACATGTATGTGTGTGTGTGTCTTATAAGTTTGTTGCCTTATCCTATGTGTGTCCTTTGCTTTGTGTGGTTGAAGTAATTAGTGGTATTGTATTGATGTTAAATGGTTAAAATATTATTTTTTTGTCTTAGAATTTAGATGAATCCTAAGCCCAATGGAATAATAAGGCTACTAGTCTAGTTAGCATAACACGTATGTTACCCCTATGATTCACCAATTTATTGACCAAATTTGAATTTTTAGTCAAATTGGGGCACCCCTAGGTAAAAACACGAGTTTTAGATGTTTATTGGGGTCTAATATATTTTATTTTTGTGTATTATATGTTTTTTTATGTCACTTAATGTTGTATTAGACTTGGTCCCTAGTCATTTTAGTCCCTTATGTCATTTTGGGTCATTTTGAGGTAAAAAAGGTGAATTTAATGACTTTTATAGATTTATTGGGAAGTTTGAGGGTAAAAAACTATGATTTCACATCTAATGTGTCCTAAGAGGTCCTAATTAACTAAAACCAACTAAAAAGTGGCAAGTTCCTTAGAAAAATGGTAGTTTTCTTAAGGAAAAGAAGAAGTTTAACACTTGTACAACTCTTTAAGAAGTGTGTCACATGGGAAAGGATCATGGTATGTATATTATAATTTTACAATATGAGATCTACATTTTTTTTGCTCTAGAAGTTCCATTTTTGGCCCAAAATTGTTTTGCTCCTTTTTCAATCTTTTTGGCAAGTAGAAGTGACCTTCAAGTTTGTGATTAGTATGGATAGCTTAGAAGGTTTCAGATAAAAATCATTGGGGAGATTAAATTAAAATTATATACCTTAATTTACATATAATTGGTTTGAATAATGGTGGATTATGATTTAGAAAACATCCTCATGAAGTTGACTGTGTCTTTTTCCTTAAAAATTTGTGTAGCCTATGGGTTTTGCTCCATTTTTGGTAGCTCCATACAATCCACTTGTTGAGACTAGTTATATATTTTGTTTTATCCATTCCCTCATTATTTACATGCTTAATTTAATTACTGATAAAGATATAATATCTCAATTTATAAGTCAATGTTTTAGGAGAGATGGTAGTCAAATTCACTACTTGTAGAGGGTTTTTTTCCATACAAGGGATTCACATGAGTATAATATAGTATTTTTAATGTTTCAATGTCATATATACTACATCCTTTCATGTTTTGTCTTATGACTCCATGTTTTTATCAATTATCCAATATTATTACATTCACTAGCAACTCTTTACCTGTTCTCAGGTACAACCACATTTTAAAACTCTATTCATGCTCATAAGGGAGTAAAGGGCACTATAAAATTTACATTTAATGTTTTTTTGGTATGATAAGTCATTTTTGATACCTCAAGTAACACAAAATACCTTGATATTAGTGATGTACATTACATCTAGTTAGGTAGCCATGAGCAGGCTTACCTACAGGTGCCTTTATAGGATTCATCATGTTGGAAAGAGGTATTAAAGCTATGAAAACCATTTGACACTTTAAGGATTCCATTGAAAGGTTTTGAGAATATTTTTAAACTCATATGAGATCATAAAACATGCATACTACCTAGAACTCATACTTATTTCTTGTACATGGAAACATCCACCTATAAGGGTATTGATAGAGATATATAAGCACTTGTATGGAGAACATGAGATATGTTAAGAAAATTTTTATGACCTAAAATGAAACTTTTAACATGGTGGAATATTTTTGAAGTTTAAATATGGAATTTGGAAATTAATATCACTTGCAAAGATGTGAAGACTAAGTTTTGGGATCAAGTCCCTAAAACTACAAAGTAGAGGCCCAGTGGTGTTTTGGGAACATCACTTAATAAGGATATAATAATATTTTATGCCTCCTAATTTTATTAAATTTTATATTAAATATAAAAAAATCACCATGAAAATTTTTTAATGGCATAGAACTAATGGAGGATGGTAATTGTTTGGCTTAAAATTGCCTATAAAACACTGAATCTAGGTATTGTCATATATAGGTCTGAGAGGAAAAAGAGACCCTTCACTCAAAGATGAAAATACTAAAGCATACCACAATGGTAAAATGTTTCTATTAAATTAATGGATTTTTTTTGATATATAGGATCATCAAAACAAGATGTTAAGTGATGTCATGTTCCTAAAGAAGCCCTGTAGTCCATATAAACGCTTGTGAGCACTTACAACTAATATAGGTTACAAGTTTGAGAAGTTTATTTCCTTTCATAATTATATAAGGGTTAAGGTATGGTAATGGTTTTTAAATTGATTTGAAACTTTCTAAAAATTTAAAGTATCTCAAAAATTAATCATTATGACCTTTTAAACTAAATACACACCTACAGGAGTTAGAAGTCAGGGGTTCGCAATCATAATAGGCAGAACTCAATTTTTGAACCAAGGTGCACATAAAGGTGTATAAGTAGATTTTATAGGGTGAAATATAAAATGAAAAATTAAATTAAGACATTATGACCTCTGTAATCTCCAAACTTGCATAGTCTCATTTATGTCTAAAGAACACCTATAACTTGTCAAATAATAGTGAGTAAAAAGGTAATGTCCTTGGTATGAATATGACATGAACATGAATAAAGTATAATTAGGAAATTTATATATCACCATGGATTATTAAAAATTATTATTTAAGTAATGTTTCAAGATAAAACATACAAATACACCTATAGGTTCCCCCTTTTTTCCAAAGCAAGGAGACACAGTCAGCTTTACTTTAACAGGGAGTGATCAATTTGTGGTTTGTGAATGTAGGATGAAGAAAATTGATTAAAAGAAGTGTGAAATATACATATTTAAATATTTTTAAGTTTTAAAATTTTTATTTTGAGATTTAATTATGTAACTCTACCTATAGGCAGGGTCTAGAAATAGGAAACATAGTCACATTCATGGTTTGGTATTCAACCTTGAATAAGCAAGTATATGAAATGATATGTGATATTTTGGATGGATGAATGAATTTTAATTCACATTAATATCATTTAAAATATCATCATGAATCTATCATGATGTATTTTTATTATAGAAAGAGCTCAAACAAGCATATCATAGTCCTTGTGAAATCCTGCATGCATAGTTTTCCTTTGCAGGCTCTATTTTGGGTTTTGGAGGGTTAGAGGGTAAAATTGCATAAGAGAGAGTTGAAAATTTGTGTATATAACCATTAAAAATTGTATAATTCACTAAATAATTCAATATTTTTTGGTAATATAGGGGAGTGCCCTCTATTTTATCTCAAATAGAGGGCACTCCCCTCAATACAAACTCTGACAGGTTTTGAAGAAAGTGAATGATAAGGTAAGCCATAAGATGTAGAGAAATTTAAATATGATTTGGAAAGATGAGGAACACCAAAAAAAATCATGGAAACCAAGTATATAGGAATGAATCCCAATAGTGAAGTCTCAACCCTTGGAGTTGCAGTCAAGCTGTTAGGCAAGGGTCAAGCTTAAGGCCAAATGATGGGTCACTCGCAAATAAAGCATTAGATGAAAATTAAAATGAATTAAAGAATGTATATGGGGTAAAATAAGATGTGTTAAAACTATTAATATGTAAATTAAAACCTAAAGAAGCAATTTTTGGCTCAAAAACCAACTTAGACTTGTGCAAGATGAGAAAAAGGGCTTGATAGGATAACTTTGAACACTCATATCTCTCTTGACACTTTTCATGGGAGACAAAGAATTTTTGAGAGATTAATATGGTTATTTAAGGAAATATTTGTGGAATTTTTATGAAACTCTAGTGTCAAGTTTTTACGAACAAACCTTAAGAGTGGAAACATGATTAAAACCCTTGTTAAACCCTTACAAGGACTAGTTTGGAGAAATGAAGCTAGAGATGCATTCTAATAGAATAGTTTGAATATGGAACCTAATTTAAGTTGTATAAGACCCATAAATATCCTCCCAATGATTTTTATCTATTCAAACTTGTATAGATGGAGTGAGAAACATGGTATTTTTAACCTTTTTGTGTTATGCAGATTCTAGGAGGAGTCCAAAGATGAAACCAGATTTGGGAGAAATATTAATACTTTTGATAAATATCTATAATAAATTAATGTCTTATAAAAACTCCTAAGTTCCTTGACATGAGCTTTCATATTACCCAGTCAAAATTGGCATATTGGACAAACTAATGAGAAGGGTGAAAACTCTAAGTGAAGGTGATTTTAAGGTGTCCCTGATGCTTATAAGGCCATAGATGATATTTAAAGGTTTAATAAACTCCATATCACATATTTTTATGATAAAATGATTTCTTTTTGGAATCCAAGTGTGCAAAGTGCATGAAAGAGGAGTTTTCTAGACAACAAATGATGATAGATTAGTTTGGGAAAGTTTCAGATGACCAAGTCTACAACCAATGTATGGAGAGGCATACTTGATACCATTTCCACTATTTAAAATAATTTTACCTACTCCTAATTAGTTATGATGCATTCAAACAAGGCTAATCATGAATGCATTTTTTTTGAGTGAGAATGAGGAGTTTTATGACACTTTATAAGATTTTGATGACTTGGATGGACATTTGGGCTTCCTAACCTTGCATGGTTCATCCCATATCCTCTTCACATACATTATTAACTCATTTTATCAACTTTTAAAGTTTCCTTATGACCTTTGGACTTCTCTCTTCTTCACTCTCTCTCTCAAGTTCTATAAGAACTAGCCATTTTGGCCATTATACTAGATGCTCCACTAGAGTATGGCAAAGCCCTAATAATTTGTATACATTTTGATAAATAAGAATACTAATTTTTATCTCTTCCATGACTATTATTAGTGTGTTCATTTGGAATGTTTTATTTTGCATAAGTGATAACTCTTGTTTCTTTAGCAGGATTATTTCATTTTATCATCTATTTGTAGTTGGAAAGCTTCTTCTTACAAGGAATGTGAATTTTTTTAGGAAATTAAAAGGATTGAGTGAGTTATTATATTCATTATTTCCCTCATAGGCCTCTTGTCTGGTCCTCCTAGCTTTACACATTCATTCATAACCTCACAATGTAACATTGATGTGAGAAGATGAAGATTGGAGAAGTGTATGTTTATTTTGTCCCTCAATTTATAATGTAACATGCATATGGTTGGAATTAATCAATATATTTTTTGTATCAACTCGCTTAGGATAGTTTATTCAGTTATATCTCTCCTTTTTTACCACCCAATTATGTTATAGTTGTGGTCCAAAGTGGTACATCAAAGGAGCTAGCCCTATCTATAGATTCACCTCATTCCTTAGGCTACCCAAAATCCTAGAGATGTTTCCATAGTTCTAATTTGATGAGGAGATATTTCATCTCCTTAAAGAGTGAGAATATAAGTGACAATAGGTATTATGCTTATAGCTCACTTGCAGTCGAACCTATTCAAATATATTTTTTTTATAAAATTAATAAGTATACATGAAACTAAGTTAAAAAAATCATTTTAAACTATAATAAAAAATAATTTAAACATGGATTTAATTCAATCTCATGGTCCTTACTCAATTTGTTGCTGATGTTTGAATGGGTTAGTGCCAAGTTCAAATACACAAACAAGCATGCCAAATGATGAAGAAACATGAAGAGTTGTCATAGTAGTCATCTAAATTAGACTATCAAATGTCATATAAGAGCCATACGTACACAATACATTGATGAATATAAGTTATATTTACCCAATTACGTATTAAAATTATTAAAAAAAAGTATTAAATTATAATTCAAAATTACAAGTGAATATGTACCCCTATGAGTGTTTGTGTAAATGACATTACAATAGCAATGCTCAAGTCTATCTCAAATCACAATGATGGATGAGTGTACACCCTAGTCATCAGTTAAATAAATAACCTAATAATTAATAAATTGGTTAATTAATTAATTGAATAAGTTTCTAACAAACTTAGTCTTGTATAAGATATGAAAATATATAATGAGGTCACAAGAATGATGAATGTGACAAGTGGATATGTTCAATGTGACTTGTAACATCACACTGAAGGTAAGAAATTTTAGTTTTATGAGGGAGAATGATAAGACCTCTTGATTTAGGAACATATTTATAAACTTGTATGTATGGTCCTATAGTTAGTCCTAGAATGGTTGATAGGTGTCAATAACCTTGAATGGGGCATTTAGCATCTGTCTTGGGTTATTTAGAGGTCTTGGAGTGTTTTCCCTCCAATAATTGTTATTTGAATTTTTAAATGTATTTGAGTGAATATTTGCTTAAATTATAATAATTAATGTGTATAATAGGTTCTAGAAGGTCTGATACATGGATAGGAGTCTCTTAAGTTTAGTTAAGGCCATATCTATCTTTTCTTACTCATTTAAAGGTCTTAAATGACTTGATAAGTCTTTAAAGATCAATATTTTCTAATTTAAGATAAGTTTATTAGAGTAATTAGGACCTAAATTAACACATCCTAAATTGGGATAGGTCTTCAACAACATGATCAGTTTGAATCTATCATTTTAGGGATGCATAAGATGATGGAAAAGGTATAAAAGACCAACTTTGCATCATTAGAGAACTATAATTTCTTTTTTAATATTTGAATTTTAAAAAATACATGGGAATAGTTATACAAAAAAGAATAGAAGATGATTCCAAAGGTTTTGGATCTAATAAATCCTTACAATCACATTTATTAAAATATGAGTTTCATGTAAACCTGCAACCTTGTATCTTTAAAACAATGAGGGAGGATTTATGAGTGATTTTTTTGAAATTAAGTCATTGAATGCAATTTAGGTGTTGAAACATCCTCGATACACCTATATACACTAGTTGGATGCTTGTATAGATTTTTTGAGGTGTATTTCATCTTTTGACCTAATTAAGGTCATTAAGCCTGATTGTCTTAAGGCAGTGACTTGGTATAGTTGAGGACAGTCTTATGAGCTATGGTTTCTAATTTGATTTGTTTTTAAATTTTTATCATGTCAAAAACTTGAATACTTTAATTTAAGACATTCTTTGCTTTTTATTCTAATAAAGTATTGGTGTGATAAAAAAATCCCTTAGAAATAGTCATTGTGATAAGACAAGTACCCTGTATAGGTGTTTATTGAGAAGTTTGTAAACTAAGTTTTAATCTTTAAAATACATAGAGTGATAGGTTTATTTTATGAGTTACATCTATACAACCCTTTTAAGAGTGTCTATAACTTTATAAAATAGGTCTCATCAAAATCTAAAGAAGCATATAGAAAATAAGCCTAAATATTATAGAGATAAGAATGAGTAGACTATCTTCTTTACAAGTGCATGATTTTAGTTATTAAAAACATATTTTCAAATTAAAAATAAAATAAAAACATTATGAGATGTAGGATGAGTTTCTAACACTATGCCAATCCATGTTAATACATTAAACAATAAAAATTCCAAGAAAATTATATTAGGTATTTTATATTTTCTTACACAACATCTACCAATGATGTGATTAAGATGTATGAATGTACATTTAGAGTATATAATATTCACTCAAAATTTTACCTCTATAAATGTATGTGGTGTTGTAATAACATAGATAGATGTAGTAGTGGTTATCCTACTACCTATCTCAATAAATTGAAATTGTCATGTCAAAGGCAACGTCTCCTATTGGAATGTAAAAAAATACATATACATACATACATACATTTATATATACATATACACACACACATATATATAATTCAATTTAAATTTTTAAATTAATTTTTTCCTTTTAAATTTTCAAATATAACTTTAAAAATTAACATGAAATTTATATAAAAGAAACCTGCATGCATGTAGAGACCAATGTATCCAAACCAAAAAAGAGTGCCAAAAACTCATTAGTCAAGACCACATACTCCAAGCCCCCTGAAGTGCCACCATCATCATCTAAATTTCTAGTGTATATAACACCACAAGATCTACATGGGTGGGGTTAGGTACACCCACTAGGTGGAGTATCTCGAGCATCTATCTCTAAAAACCTACTCGTATGATAAACAAGTGTATCAATAAGTGCACTAAGCACATGCAAAGTGTTAATCTCCACATACTCCTTCACCACAAAGGGAACCTCAAAATTAAATGGTGTTTAGGTAGGGATCCTTGTAGGCTAATTAATTAAATGATGTGAACATGGTTGATCCTACACAGAGTCTTTTCCTCAGCCCTAAAACTTAGCATAGTAAAAATAGTTTGGAATCTCATTGAGGACAAACTCATAGTATAGTTTTCTCCAAAAATACAATGGGACCTCATGGTTATTACATAGTGGATAATAAAAAACCATCCACCATCACTCCCTAAAATTATCTTTCATCAAATTGTGTTGGCATCAATGGATTGAGAAATGTTTAGTTGTTATTGGAAATGGTGCATTGGTGGCTAGGTTGATGATAAGGCACACATTTATTTATTTTTATATCTTTCTTACTCACCTCATATGCTGATAATTTTTTAGCATAATAAGCCCTAAATTTATCCCTATATGAGATCCATCTATCAATTTGATTTGTTTGCAACTCAACTTGACCTAATACTAACTCTAGGGTATTGGCCAGATAGGTGTGGTGGGTGTTAGTGTAAGTGGGTTCCCTTATTCTCCTAATTATCTAATTAATTTCAATTTTGTTATCCATTATGTGTGAATATATATACTCCTAACTATTTGTGGAATCTATTGGAACTATAGGATGGTTAGGGAAGAGGGTTATGAGGGTTGGATGGAGGGTTAGGAGGAGGGTTAGGTGGAGGGTTAGCATTTCAACATGTTTCATAAAAAATACAAATTAATCTATGCATAAAATAAAAAATTCAAAAAAAATTATTTTATTTACTATCACTTACCCCTTATTCATGGTGGCATCATTAATTTTAGAATGTGTGATAAAAAAAAATAATCTATACCACCAATGGGATCAAAACCAATAATTTCTATGCCTAAGATCAAAAAATGAATGGGAAGCAAAACACAAATGAGAAAATATGAAATGAATTAGGGTAAGGTTTTTATTTTTTATTTTTATGTTTTAAGGAATACATACACATTCTTTATAATTATAGGAACATGTACACGTTCTTATAATGCATACACATTTCTATTGGAAAAGGAACATCTATGTTTTATGGCCTAGGTATCCTAAGCCATAATGTGTATGAATTATGGGAAATGTCCATGGAATTATCCCCTAACACTATGCACATACCCATATGAAATTATTGGACCTTATTGAATCCTATTACTATCATACAATCTTCATATATTACAAATTTTTCATCCTTTATCAACTAAAAATATCTATGAACATTACAGTTTCTTAATCACCATGTGCCATTTTCTCATTATAAAATTCAACTATGGTTTTTGCATATTTTTAATCAATAAAATCTTCAAACTTCAACTCCTCTCTTTCAATCACTCTTTTTACACATGCTCCTACATCATCATGTTCCCATTTTCCATGGCCTGCTTGAATGAAACTACCAATATTTTGTACACTAGTTGTCACATGTATCCTACTTAGTTGATAGAACATCCATGTATTTTTAAATTATGACATGAACTTATATGACCAAATATAATGTTGATTGAAATTAATGTTCCTTTATATCAACTTAACATAAAACATCTATAGAAATATTTTACATATTATGTAGAATGTTTTAAATCATCACTAACATATAAGTGATACTATTTGATTGTATTTTGTGACTATGGATTTAAACTAATAAAAATAGTAACTTTAACCCAAAACTATAATAAAATCAAAGGGAGATGAATATAAGAACAATTAAAAATTATAAATGAATTATTAACATCACCTTATTCCTAATGGCTTCACTCCAAGATCTCCAAACCAATTATTCAATGTTATTTGAATTATTTTATAGATTTCTTGATAATGGATTCAAGATAGATATAATAGATTATTTGGATTTTAAGATGGATGCAAGATATTATGAGGGCTTAGGATGGCTGGTATATGGATGCAAGAATCACTTATGAGCTTTCTAATTAGTCTAACCATGATCCAAGCATGGTTATTTATAGGTTGATGGAGGATATTTTAGATGAATTTTTAATTTATTTAGAATCCTCTAGTCTAGATAATTCTAGAATTTTAGGGAAAGTCTCTATATCTAGATACTTCTATATTATATTGGGGGATAATAGGGATTAGTTATGGGTTTAGGGAAGTTTAAGTATATATGGGTGTAGTTGGAATATATTTGAATTTTTTATTGGCAAGTGGGGCTAGTAACTAATTAATGAGGTAGGATTAATAGTTAAATGGGATGTTAGTGAGTTAATGAGAGGATTAATATGTCATGGTGGTGTATAAAGGTTATTAAGATGTAGGAAATATTTAATATAGAATGGATTTAATTAGTTAGTTAGGATTATGGCTATGGGATAAATTAGCAGGATTAATATGGATAATTAGAGTGAGTAGATTTAGGTGTATATATGCACTCCTTTAATATTTTACAATCATTCTCTTTAATAGTAGGTACAAGCATGAACATTATATGTGTGAAAATAGAAACTTATAATAAATTTTAATGATATGATTTGACCTCCATTTTTGGTTGTAATGTGTAATTATTTATAAAGTAAACTACTAAAATAATAGTATGAAGTGGGAATGCATCCTTGCTTAACTATAATTTTTCATATATCCATCAAACTCTATGTGTGTGCCTTGCATACTCATAAATAATTTCCTCCTTGGATTTGAAAATAAATTCAAACACATGCTTTTATTTTATAATAAACATGCACCTTTTATATTCTTTTCCATCATTTAATTGATATGTCAAAGATGTATAATTACCAAAAACAACTAATTATTGTCAAAATCCATGTGTACTCTACTCATGGGTAAAATTTTTCAATTTTGGAAATATACCACAAATGCTACAAGTTCCATCCAAACATCTTTGTTATAAAACAAATTATCCATCTGATCTTGCACAAAAAAAGTTAGAATATACTCGCCAATTCTGGTGGAGCTTCCATTCCACACTCCTAATTTTTTTTTTCATTATACAGAGTAAAATGAACATGATGAGAAACATCATAATGCATTGAAAATTCAATGTTTTTCCTATAACAAGTGGTGTGTGTGATTGATTTTCACATAAAAACTTTTGGTCATTTCAAAATATCTTTGAATAATAGAAATTAGCAGATATTTTTTTATAAATTTAGATTACAAGTGTGTTTGATTCATTTCCAAATAAATATTTTGGATATGGTTCATGGTTATGAGAACAAAATTTTCTTTTCACTACATATCTTATATTAGGTGATACCTTTATGTTATCTTTCCAAAATTATGCAAGTAAATATTTTAGGGCATTAGTTTTAGCCTTTTATTTCCATGCGTGTCTACTAAAGAATGCATAAAATTCATTATTATCAGCAACATCAAATATTTAAAGTCTCACAATTGCTTTTATTAATGCTTTTTTATTTATGTTCAATGATCTATTTTTTTGTCTAATCAAGAATTTGTTCCTTGTTTGACAACTTACAATTCAAGTTGTAATAAAATGTTGGGCATCATGACCATCTTTGGGGTATTTCTTCACACTTACTTTATGGTATGCATTATGTGCATTTTCATAAATTAACCTGTTATGACCATCAATATTAGATGTTATTATTCTTAGGGTGTTCATTATAGGTCTCATCTTATATATTTTCATCAATGTAACAAACAATTGACATCTTTGAAAATCAATTAATTTTTCAAAGTGATAGTCCCAAATTATTTTAGCTTTTCTTCTCATATGGAATTTAGACATTTTGTTACTTATTGGTTTTAAAATGTTTTCATCAATTTAAATTAAATACATGGGTCTTATTTTAAAAATCCTAGGAGGTGTTTTTAGTGTAATTTTTTTCTTATTTGGTGTTTCCATATTTTTATCTTCATAAGTAGTTTCTTCATTGAATGATGTTCCCAAATTATTTTATTTATTATTAGTTTCTTCACTAAACAATGTTCCCATATTGTTTTCATCATTTTTACTTTCTTCAATCAGTGTTTCTATTCAATTTTATTTATTTTTAGAGGGTAAATCATCATGCATATTATCATTGTCACTAAAAAAAAACCAAAATGAAATGAATGTGGACTTTCATTTTAATTTGATATGCTATCAAAATTGACAATTGAACTTTTAGAATTTGGTACTATTAGAATTTGGTATATTATCATTACTCATTTCATCAATGTTTGTGAAATTCAATTCATTAGGAATAACAAACTTAGTTTCACAAAATATTCACATTTTTTCCTTTAGTTTTCTCTCATCACTTTTAATTCCTCTACCATTGTGTGTTTTAACTTCTTCCCACTAGTACGATTTATGTCACCCATGATTACCTAAATTTATGAACTTTAAAGGGTGGGGATAATGATCAAATTCTTAAAAAATAAACCTATGTATTGTGCAGTACCAAGTGGGCACAATGGTCAAATTATTAAAATTAGACCTTCATTATGTAGTCAAACATGATTAAATAAAGTTATATACTTTTGAGGGTTGGGATAGTGATAAAATCATTAAAAAATAGACCTGCATTATGTAGAACCAAGTAAGGATAATAATCAAATTATTATAAATAGATGTGTTCTATGCATTCAACCATTATTAGATGAAACTTTATCTACCATTAAAGGTGGGGATAGTGATAAATTAATTTAAAAATAGACTTGAATTATTCAAAACAAATAAAAACATAGTACATAGGGGACATAAATCTTGATGTGAAAAAAAGACATTGACCATCATGTACATTCTTACTATTTTACTACCCACATGACCATACATGTTAAAATCACATACACACTAAAATTATGTAAATTTTAAAATTGCGTACACATTCTTTGATGTGTACATTACTTGTACAATTGATCTTAAACCTAAACCTTAAAGACTAAAACCTTAAACTCTGAACTCTAAACCCTAAAAAAATAGGTTTATAGGGATAAATTTGGCCCAAACCATATCACTAATTTCCCAAGTTGACTAATTGGCTTAATTTGTGATGACATTGGAGAAACTTGAGCCCAAAATCATATTATGTAGTCATAAATAGGTTTAAAAATCTTAAATTAGTATCAATTGCCTTCATGATTGGACCCTAAACCCTAAACTATAAGACCTAAGCCCTTAATCCTAAATCATATACCCTAAACTCTAAAAAAATATTTATCCCCAATTAAAATCATTTAGAGTAATAATTAAGTTAACCAAGATTAATTTGGTCTAAATCACATCATTAATTTCCCTAATTGACTAATTGGCTTAGTTTGTGATGACATTGGGCTTTATTGATTTGAAAATCACATTTTGTAGTCAAATATATGTTTAATGAGCTCAAATTAGCCCCATTTAACTTCATGATTAGACCCTATTCCCTAAACCCTAAGACCTAAGTCCAGAGCCCTAAATCATGAATTAATATATTTAACCCTAATAAACATCCTTTAAAATAATAATTTGGTTCACAAGGTTTAATTTAGCAAAAATCACATCACTCATTACCCCAATCAACTAATAGACTCAATCTATGATAACATTAGAGCTAACTGAGTCTAAAATAACATTATGTAGTAACAAATAGGTTTAATGATATGAAATTATCCTTAGTTTCCTTCATGATAGGTTCACAGGGCTCAATTTGGCCCAAATCATATCACACATAGTTTGTGATGACATTGGGGAAAATTGAGCTCAAAATCACAGTTTTAGTCACAAATAGGTTCAACTAGCTCATATTAGTCCCAATTACATTCATGATTGGAATGTTAACCCTAAGGCCTAATCCCTAAACCCTAAACAAATAAATTTAGCCCAAACTATCATGTTTTAGACTAATAATTAGGTTCATATGGCTAAATTTGGCCCCAATCACATCATTGATTTTCCCAATTGACTAATTAGCTTAATTTGAGATGACACTAGGGTTATTTGAGCCAAAAATCACATTTTATAGTCATAAGCCCTAATCCCTAAACCTTGAACCCAGAACCCTAAACATCCTTTAGAGTAGTAACTAGGTTCACAAGGTAAAATTTAGTCCAAATTATATAAATAATTACCCCAATTGACTAAGTGACTCAATCTATGATGACATTAGGGCTAAATGAGCTAAAACTCACATTTTATAATAATGACTACGTTCAACAAGATCAAATTATACCTAATTTACTTTGTGATAGGTTCAAAGGGCTCAATTTGGCCCAAATCATATAATTGATTTCCTCAATTGACTAATTGACTCAATTTATGATGAAAATGGGGTAAATTGAGCCCAAAATCACATTTTATAGTCATAAATTAGTTCAACAATCTCAAGTTAGTCCCAATTTTTGTCATGATTAGACCCTAAACCCTAATACATAATACAAAAAAACCTAAATCATAAACCCTAAACCTTAAATAAATTTATTTATCCCTAATTAACATCCTTTAGAGTAAGAATTATAAGCATATGGCTTAATTTGGCCCAAATCACACCATTGTTTATCCCAATTGACTAATTGGCTCAATCTATGATGATATTTGGGTTAATTGAGCCAAAAATCACATGATATAGTCAGAAATAGGTTTAATGACCTCAAATTAGCCATAATTACCTTTTCAATTAGACCCTAAAATCTAAAACCTGAACCCTATACCCTAAGACATAATACCTACACCCTAAACCCTAAACCAATCAATTTGTCCCTAACAAACATCCTTTAGAGTAAGAATTGGGTACACAATGCTCAATTTGGACCAAATTGCATCATCGATTACCCCAATTAAATAATTAACTAAAGCTATGATGAAATTAGGGATAATTGATCCCAAAATACATTCTATAATCATAAATAGGTTCAATGAGCTCAAATTATCCCTAATTTCTTTCATGATAGGTTAACATGGCTCAATTTGGCCCAAATCATATCACTAATTGCCTCAATTGATTGATTAGCTCAATCTGTGATGACATTGGGGAAAAATGAGCCCAAACTCACATTCTATAGTCATAAATAGGTTCAATAAGATCAAATTGGTCCCAATTACATTCTTTATTGGACCTTATATCCTATACCCTAAACTATAACCCCTAATCACTAAATAATTAATTATAAACCCTAAACAAATATATTTAGCCCAATTAACATCCTTTAGAGTAATAATTAGGTTCTCATGACTCAATTTATTCCTTAATAACATCATTTAATACCCCAATTGACTAATTGGCTCAATATATGATGACATTAGGGATAATTGAAGCTAGAATCACATTTTATAATCACAAATAGGTTCAATGAGCCTAAATTTTCCCCAATTACCATTGTGATTGGACCCTATACCTTAAACCTAAAACTTATACATTAAAACCTAATCCAAAAACCCAAAACCCTAAATTATATACTTTGAACCCTAAACTAATCGATTTATACCCTAATTAACATAGAGTAAGAATTAGGTTTAAAGGGCTCAATTTTGCCAAAATTACATCACTGATTTCCCCAATTGACTAATTATCTCAATATGTGATGACATTATTGATAATTGAGCTCAAAATCACATTCCATAGTCATAACTAGGTTTAACGAGCTTAAATTTACCTTAATTGCCTTAGTTATTAGACCCTAAACCCTAAACCAATCAATTTAGCCCCAATTAACATCTTTTTGAGTAATAATTATGCTCATAGGGTTTAATTTAGACCAAATCACATTACTTATTATCCCAATTGAGTAATTGGCTCAATTTGTGATGACATTGGGGTTAATTGAGCTAAAATCACATTTTTTAGTCACAGATCTATTTAGTCAAGGAAATGACAATAAGATTACAGTATAAATTAAATTTACATTTTTTGATGTAAAAAAATTAACAAATAACATCAGCTAAGGACATGCATGAACAATGAAAATTAAAAATAAACTATAATAAAACCAATAAGATGGCCAAAAGCATGTCAATGGAATAGTTAACTATTCTACATATGTGGTTCTTATGTTTGAAATCTAAAACACATGCTTGAAGGTTTGGAAATGGTTATGACTCTTAATCCTAAAAATAGAAAAATGAATGCATTTTTTTACTAAAATCAACAATATGCAACTTATGCCATACTAAACACTATGAATTTTATCAAAACATTTATTGAAAATATGACTATGACATTGAGCACACTCTTCTCTCTCTCTCTCTCTCTCTATATATATATATATATATATATATAAATATTAGTTTAATTTTTTTATCTATATTTATTTGAGTGTGTCTTTTTATAGTGTTATATGTTGCAACTATACTTGTTTATCTTTGATTATGTATCTTTCATCTCATTGATTCAAACTGGAAAAAAATTAGGGTTACAAACTAGACCTAATTATATGCACATTAAAAAAATGATATTTTTTGAGTTAGTTAGGGAGGGCACACAATTAACTATGCATTATTGATCATATTTTAGGGTTTATTGATTTTTAAAATTAGTAAAAACATAAATATTCACTATAAATTTTTAAAATAATATAGATTGTGAACTAGATGGTCTTATATAACTTTTTACCAAATTATTTTTTTTTAAAATTAAGTGATGATCAAAAAATGATGGGATGCACAACAAGCTATCTATTATTATTTTTATAAAAAAGAGATGTGCCTCTTCAAATTTTTGATGTTGAACCTACTTATACTTGACCTTTTTTAAAAAATAGATTCAAAATTCTACAATTCATATTCTTTTATCATCTTCAAATTTTTAGTGTAGGTGTCTCAAATAATATGTACAAGTTCATTTTTTTTTCAAGAAAAGCATGTCCACTTAAGACCCCCGTTTGGCCCCCCAATTCCATACACATACCCACCTTACCCTTTTCTCCCCTTTTATGTTTATTTTATAAGACCTTCATTAAAATGTAGGTGACATTGTCAACATTCATCTTAGAGAAATAGAGGGGTATTAACATACCATGAGAATTTGAATACAGATTGATTTATTAATGTGGTAGAATCTATGTTTCTCATGAAGTTATTCTAAATGGACTACATAAGGGGTAAAAAAATGAAACTCATGCCTTGTATTATATTTGGTAATCTTAAAACATGATGGATCTTATCCCATTAAATTACCTTATAGGTGTACGCAAAACACACATCAATCAAGAAAAAAATCTAGTGCTATAAGGGGGCCATCCCATACTAATGTAGTTGATCTAAAAACCATAATTCCTATTTAGCTCTTTGATATTGAGGAATCCTAAATTATACCTCACACATCACCAAGTCTAATTTTTAATTGAGTTTGTTATTTCTCCTACTACTACAAACATAGAAAACACCCACACTTGATAGAATAAGACTCATAATCTATACAAATCAGCCTAACTCATCCACACATTGTAGTCCTATCCCATTCATACCAATGGATTGGTCTAATAAAATTAATTGGACTTTTCATAATAAAGAAATAATATATTACATAATTAAGATAAAAATAATCAAATCCCTAGAAATAATTGATGATAAAGTAGAATACTTGATAATTAAAACTTAGCCTCTTCAAGGGGGAAACATCTTCATAGTATGATAATAAAATACTAACCACTAACCCCTATAAATATTTTAATTATCCAAGGTTATTCCATAGGTTGACGATATGAATAACATAAATAAATGTAATAAGATAATGTGAAAGGTATGTAAGCCAAAACTCATCCACACATATCCCTAGACACATTATAAGTTAAGGGTGTAGCATGCCCTTTCCCTTAAAAAATTGTTTCAATCATCGTTGAATCAGATATGGATTTTTTAATGAAAGATTGATCCTTCCATGTTTCATCTTCACATTTTAGACTCTTCCACTTGATCAGATACTCCTTAAGCTATCTTGCTTGTAGCATTTTTTTGCATGTGTGAAGGATATCCTCAAGTTATATACTGATTATGCCCTATTCATCTAATTCAATTAACTTAGTTTAGGTATAAAATATTTTCCAATGAACATTTTAAAGATATATACTTGAAATACAAGGTGGATGCAAGTAGATTTGGGTAGCTCCAACTTGTATGCCACATTGCCAATTTTATATAGGATCCGATAAGGGACATAATACTTAGGATAAATTTTATTATAATTTTTATTACTTCAAAGGCATATTATTATATGGATTCAAATGATCAAAGACCAAATCATCTATATAAAAATTGATCTTACTATAGTGGGTTATCAACTTGTTATCTCATTCTATTATGTGCCATTTATAAATTCTTCCTTAAACTATCTAGTACCTATTATTGATGTTAAATTTTTTCCTCAATATCTCAAACCTTGGGTTGCACCTTCAAATATGAAGTTATAGATGGGGGATGATATCCATTAAGTGTCAAAAATGAGATTGTTGACGTAGTTTTTAGTACACCAAATTAGGAGGGACAAGGAGCATCCAACCTCTCCTAAAACAAGATCTATAAATCTCTCCAAGGGTTATATATACTAGGCCTTGATGTACTATATCTCACTCAGTTGGTTCATTATAAATTACTCCACAAAAAGGGACTTTGCTAGTTATGGAATATTTTAACATTATTTTGGTATACTTAAGCAAATTAGAGAAGAATGATTTTTTTTTGTTTTTTTGTGGGTTTTTAATATATTTTTAAATGATAAAGCATATATTCATTTGCTTAAAAAATCAATGGATCTCATAAAAAAAATAACAATAAATAAAATAAAAATAAAACTTTGTAACTTTCCCATGGGGTAAAAATAAATTTTGATGATGGTTTAATATGAAAATAAAATAAATGATTTAGGTGTATTAATTTCATTATATTCAAATACTCAATAATATATAATAAATAATGGATAAATTACTTGCATTAAAAATTGACATTAAAGTAGATTACATTTAAGATTTACATATGTGATGAAAATAATCTTTTAAATAGTTTTTAAGTGACAAGAATATGTCTAATTTTTATGCTCATTCTTTCCATTATATTGAAATTCAACAATGCATTTACAATAATGTAAAATATCTTGCTATTGGGATAAAATAATATCAATAGATTGCATTCAAACCCTAGATCTAACAACTTATTAAAAAATAACCAAAGAGAGGGTAAGAGGAAATAAAAATCATATGATATTAGATAAAAATTTGATCCAATTGGTGTAAAAAACATAAAAAACCAATCCTTGTATTATTCAACTTTCATACAACTAGGTACAAAGAAGGCGTAAGAATTTGAGGAGAGCAAAACTTGAAAGAGAAACACAAATCTACCATATTACATATGCAAAAAATGATAATATTATTCCACATATTGAATTAGAATACATATATTCACTTGAGTATAATAATAATATAATTATTTATAATATGAAAAAACCCAAATTTTTCTAGCATAACAATAGGGTAGCAAATGAGAGAGAGAAATTGCACTAAAACTGTAAAAACAAATGGAAGATTTTAAAGAGTTTTGGAACAACAAAAAGCACACCCTTGGAAATAATCCAATGGGACAACATATATAAAGAGAGATATCTATGGATAAATTATTTACCTTTAAAAGTTATTAAGGAACCATTAATGTAACCACCCACCCACTATCTCACTAGATGCCACACCACTTTCCCTTAGTGCACTTTTCCATCATGCATAAAGAAAAAAACCATTAAATTTTGATATTTTAAATCTCACAAACCAAACATTAAAATGATTAAGATAATAATGTAATTCATAATAATAATTTATTAAAATTAAATATACTAGGACATTTATGGTAAAATCATATTTCCAATAGTTTAAATGATTCAAAAAATTGACACCCAAGGTGAAAGTTAGGGCTAAAAAACTAAATCAAGATCTAAGAGGCCTTCCCAGACCTATTTGGGATTCAAAAAATGTGAAATCAATTCATTAAACTCAATTTTAAAGTTCTCAAATTCCTAGACCTAATCTCATAAAACATTTTGATTAGGTCTAGAAAATGAGAATTTGAAAACATAGATCTAATCTCATAAAA
The DNA here is from genome assembly GCA_037957365.1 of Torreya grandis. Taxonomy (NCBI): domain Eukaryota; kingdom Viridiplantae; phylum Streptophyta; class Pinopsida; order Cupressales; family Taxaceae; genus Torreya; species Torreya grandis. The sequence continues at coordinate 558,717 of JARHVA010005869.1, read as the reverse complement.
AGTTTTGATTAGGTATAGAAAATGAGAATTTGAAAACATAGACCTAATCTCATAAAAATTTCCAGTTAGGTGTAGAAAATGAGAATTTGAAAACATAGACCTAATCTCATAAAAAGTTCTTGTTAGGTATAGAAAATTGGAGTTTAAAATCCTAGACTTATTCTCATAATTTTTTTGATTAGGTTCAAAATTTTATTTGAGGTCTAGAAAATGAGAATTTGAATACATAGACTTGATCTCATAAAACATTCTAGTTAGGTCTAGAGAATGCTTTTTTTTCAAAACATAGACCTAATCTCATAAAACGTTTTGGTTAGGTCTATGAAACATATAATTTTCCATAAATAGGAAATCAACTCCAAAAGTCTCAATTACACCCAAAAATTAATAATTTTACCTCAAATACCAACAATAGATAAAAACTTGAGATTAACATAGGAAGATGAGAATTTTGACCTAATAGACCAATTTGGGAAACGAGGCAAGTTTAGCCAAGGAAGACTAGATTTTGACCTAGTTTAATGATATTTTGAAAGTGTCATAGGTACATCCAAAATGTGTCTAGGATCTAAATATAAAATTAAAAAAATACTTACATGAGCTTGATCATCTTAACCTTTAGGAATTAAACTAGCACACAAATCGATATGACCCCCTAAAGGGGTTCAAAGAGCTAAATAATCCAAACTTCAAATACAAATTGGAAGGGCTAGACCCTAGCTAGGCACTAAATGTTTTAAATGAAATTTCCCCACACAAACTTGGTATATCTAATGAAGATGGTTATAGGACCTAATTTGGCATGCCAACTGAGATGAAATAACAAGGAAACTTGAGAGTAATAAGACTAGTGACCATGAGTACAAGTGGGAGAAGATACTAAAACAAAATTAGGTCCCTTAATTTTTAGGGGAATCAAGGCATGCTATGAAAGCAAAAACAAATATAAAATCTACTATAATATACTCATGATTATTTTGGAACAATAGAAACATGTCTACAAACCCAAAATCTTCGGTCAGAACTAAGCATGGATCATGAATGGATTCGAGAGAGGAGAAGATGAAAATGGAAAATAAACTAAACAAAATATTTTTATTGATCTGGTACCCATAATAAGTTAGTTTTTACTTATTATAACCTAAAAATATTAAGTAATATAGATCCAATCATCATTCTAATGAATCATACCTTTATAATACTTACCTAGACAATGTTATACTACCATCTAGGTATATATAACCCTAATGAAATTATCCCTAATCCCACTTTAGATCTTGATCTAACTGCTATCCATAGCCTTGGTAGAGGTTACCTGAATCACCTAATATTAATTTTTTATAAATTTTATTTTTATTTTTCTTATCTTTATCTATTATTTATTTATTTTCATTATCTCAATTTTAGGTTGGGGACCACTATGGCAAGAGAAAAGTAGAACTAGAGATTTTTCAACTTAGATTTTTACCATAGTAAGTTCTTATATGCAAACCTAGAAATAATTTAATATGTGATTTTTGTGCATGATTTAAAGAGAATAACTTCATTGACTAGTTATTTTACCAAAACTTATCCAAATAAGAACCAAAACAAAACACCATGATAGCTTAATCCCTCAAAACCAACTTAGAAATAGAATGTAATTCTATAAACTATTTGGAATACTTACACACCAAAATGTCATTCATGTCACTTACCTAAGAGCCTTATATTATTCATTATTAGACTAAGAGGGAAAGCCTATAGGGTGAAATAGATGGGACAAACCAAAAATAAAACAAACAGAGAGGCTAGACCAACAAGGAAAAATAAGGAAAACAACAAACAACCTAAACTAACAACAAAATCAAGAAACAAAGTAGGAAATCAAAAATAATTTATTTATAGGACCTTATCAAGATAATTCAATATTAGAAGTAGTGATTGAATAAATTCCCATTGAAAATCAATGGGACATCTTAGCCAGTTAGACATTTAGGTAGAATTCATTCTCACTCAAGATTTTGGAGGTTTGATAGGGAGCCAACCATAAGGCATCAAACTTTCTATGTTGTCCCTTTTCCTCATTATCCTTATCATAGAGAAGGAATAAACAAAAAAACTATTGTTATTTTACTTTGGGTCATCTTTCAAACCAAAAATTGATGAATCTTTGGTGTTTTCTAAAGTGAAGTAGGGATGTATCTCATTTTTATTCTAATCATATACGATTAAGGAAACAAGCTTCTATCTTATCATTAGTTTCCAAGTAGTCTCTCATGAATTTCAAGGTGGGGAACCTCAAATTCATAGGGAAGATATGATATTGGCCATAAATAAGATGGTTTTATGATGTGCCTAGGGAATATTTAACTCTATTTCTATTAGACCATAATCCAAATTTCAAATAATTATGCCAGTCCCTAGGGTTATTTTTTGAGATTTTCTTAATTACATCTAGAAAATTATTATTCATTGATTTAGCTATCCCATTCCCTTGAATATAATAATTATATGAGAACTTGAGGATTACCTAATTATCATATCCCCATTTAGTAAGCTATAATGAATAAAAAATAAGACTATTATCACATACCATAATGAATGGCATTCTAAACCTAGTAATAATATGTTCTTCAATGAAATTGATTACCACCTCAGTTGTGAATATATTGAATACTTGATCTTTGGTCTGATGAATGTAATAGTAAATTACCATGATAATAAACTTGTGTCTTGCATATGGATTGGTATTGATTTATATAACAAAGTCCAATCAATATTTTATGAATGGTCAGATCTCAACAACTGGTTGTAATGGAATGGTAGGGGTCTGTTATCTATGCATAACAACCTAATAGGTATGAAAACTTATGATTTGGTAATGATCATATTTTAAAAAATATAAACAATAATAAATAACCCATGATTAGTATATGATGATCTATAGAACTCCTAATCCATGACTAGTTCCATATTTCCCATGGAAATGTCTAAGTACCTCAGTTGCTTCTTTATTTAGGCACCTTAAATATATGCCCTTGTGATTAATTTAGTAGAGTACACTGAATTTGATCATTTAATTGTTTATTTTTATGTGGAGTTGTCTTCTTTGAGTTGATTTTAATTGTATTGGACACTCATTAAAAAATAATAAACTGTGTCTTGATACCAATCATCATTTATGATATGTTATACCATATATTGTTGGAAAAATATTTATGGGTCCACTTCAAACATAATGTTACTGAGTCCTTGAAATCTCAATATATTCATTGGTTGGAGTTATATATCAATACATAGTTCACCCAACTCATTTTACTATTAGGTCAAGCACAATTGAAAATACTTTACTACATGAAATGTTATGCTAGAACTTATTAGCTACTTTGATCAATGAAAAAGATTATTTTTTAATAATTGAATACCTAAGTTAAAAATTTATTAATAGATAAATCGTGATTGAGATAGGTCTCTCATCTTCAAACCCTTTTCTCTATGTTAGTACAATATCACTTGAGTTCTCTAAAGTAAAAAAATAGATGTAGAAGGACTACATATAATCATAATGGATAACCATTGGTGTATTTACACTTGATGTCTTGATTGAGTGAAATCATCTTATGCTTAAGTTTTTCAATAAATATTTGCATCCTTATTTTTATTTTTATTCAAGGGTCAGACTATTTATGTAAATCTTTAGATGAACTTCTTCACAAAGTTGATTTTGACAAATAATGACTTTAGTTATTTTCTATTATCAAGCAATGGAATCTTCAAAATTGCCTCTACTCTTTCTATGTCTATTGATAAAACTATTTAAAATATGATGTGAAACATAAATTTAACATATATGAACCCAAATATACACTTATTAAAGTTTAGGTAGCTACCATTATCTTTGCACCTTTGTAATAGTGCTCCCATGTCTTTCACACGGTCTTCCCAGTTCTTGGAAAAGATAGGTCATACATGTATATGACTATTCATTTTCTAATGAATTCCTTAAATGAAATAACCATGTAATTTTAAAAGGTAAAAAAAAAATTAATTAGGCTAAATGACATACTTTAATCTATGAATGTACCTAAGTTGGTTATAAACATTGTCTTCATTTTGTCTTCATAGTTGACCAACAACTAAATGTAACTTGAATACCTATCAAGAAATGACATCATTTGAGCATTGTTTACAATCTGTAACACTTCCCCTAGTGAAGGTAGGGATAGTTATTTTTATTTGAATATTTATTTAAGTTACAAAAGTTCACACAAATTCATATTTATCCATTCTTCTTTCTAACCAAAACTAGATTAACCACCTAGGTGGAGTGCTCAATAGGAAGGATGATTCTAGATGAAAGTAATTCTTATACTTCATTGAATATCAAAGGTTATAAAAATGGATTCATTGCCCTTTACCTCTAATGGAATGTTTTGAATCCTCACTTGAGAGGGTTTCATTTTCTAATGAGTTCCTTAAATGAAATAACCATGTAATTTTAAAAGGTAAAAACCACATTAATTAGGCTAAATGACATACTTTAATTTATGAATGTACCTAAGTTGGTTGTAAACATTGTCTTCATTTTGTCTTCATAGTTGACCAACAACTAAATGTAACTTGAATACCTATCAAGGAATGACATCATTTGAGCATTGTTTACAATCTGTAACACTTCCCCTAGTGAAGGTAGGGATAGTTATTTTTATTTGAATATTTATTTAAGTTACAAAAGTCCACAAAAATTCATATTTATCCATTCTTCTTTCTAACCAAAACTAGATTAACCACTTAGGTGGAGTGCTCAATAGGAAGGATGATTCTAGATGAAATTAATTCTTATATTTCGTTAAATATCAAAGGTTATAAAAATGGATTCATTTCCCTTTGCCTCTAATGGAATGTTTTGAATCCTCACTTCAGAGGGATAGTGTTAGTAAGAATAGAGGTATTTAATACTTTTAAATCCTCTTAGCTCTAGTTAATAACATCTTTGAAGTGTTTTAAGGCTTATACAATGCTACAAATTTAACTTGTAGTTCGTCTGGGATATGTGTGGATGAATTGGGGATTACACACCTTCATATTATATTATTACATTTCTCTATGTATTTAGTATGATCAACCTATGGAATAACCTTAGCTAAGTAAAGTATATCTAGGAGTTAGTGGTTAGTATTTTATCATCATATTGTGAATTCTATTCTTATTGAATTATTTTGGAGGTTTACCCTAGAAATGTCTTATCCATAATATTCAAGTATTCTTCTCTTTCACCAATTGTTATTTTCGATCTATTTATTCTGATCTTAATTATGTGATATATAATTTTATTTTTGTAAATCATGTAATTAATTTTGTTACATACAATCCCTTATTTTTTATTTTGAGTGCACAATGTGAAAAAATACACATTTTTATAGTTATTACCATTACCTAAATTATATTTTTTATTTATCATACCTTTGGTAGGGACTATTTTCCCCTTTTCACCTTGGTAATCCATATCAAATATCCTATCCAATGAAACCATATCCTTGGGTATACTATTAGTTTTCAAATTTATCATCCCTTCCTCATCTAATTCAAACTTTTAGTTGTCATCCTCATAAATAATACTAGTTTCAAATATATGTATTTGTAATAAATTTAATGATATGATGATCATGATTAAATACCTTGAAGGTCTTGATGTTATTAGGAATGGAAGGGGTAGAGACTAACTCAACTGATAATCTCTTTAGTTTGGAGTCATAAATTAGTTATAGAGTGTTTGAAACTATTGTTAATGCATATTTTGTATTATTATCCTATGAGGTACTCTATATATTTAATGCATCAAAATATTCTATTAAATTACACACCCTGATGCAATATCTGGATAAATACTTGTCATGTAAAGTGTATTGGCTTTTGACCTGTTTAACCACAAATTCTAAATCACCTAACACACTCAAGTTCTTGACTTTATTATTAAGAGAAAATTAGAGTCCATTAACTAACGCCTCATATTCAACCACATTATTTGCACAATTAAATCATAGTAAAAAGATGGCCAAATATGACTTTCCTTGTGGTTTAATAAGTTCAACTCAAACACCACACCCAATTTTTGACTTGGATCCATCAAATTTCAAGATCCATAAGTGATTTTTAGCTACATACATTAAACTTTGAAAGACGAGGCTAATTGAAAAATTGACCTCTTCATTCATTTTAACAACCTATAGCTGGCATACACTTTTTTATTTTGTAACTAATGAACTTATATTTTAGTCCTCAATAGTTTATTTAAGTATTGAGTTATTCATAATGGTAATATTTACATCATGATATCTTGTAATGTCTTGGTTTTAACTCTTAAATACCCAGGCACTACTATGCAATAGATTTGTTTCAAGTGCACATAGGGTATCCTCTTCATCCAACTGATCCAATTATTTAAGATATAACTTTTATTTCACATACAACACATTAATGAAGAGGTTTCCATAAACTTTTATTTCTTTATCAAGTGTATATACCCTAAGTTTTGACTCCTCATACAATATTTCATTTGTATTATTTCACTCTCTGATCATATGAGTTATTATCAATTCTCTATCAATTTGGATCTAATTAGTAATCTCACACCATGGAATCCAAATATGGGATAAATTAGTCACCATGTATCCATTGAGTGTCCTAGACCAATCCATGCTAAGAAGCATATTGTATGCATTAGGTATATCAACCACATGAATATAGTTAAATTTTTATAATTTTACATTGGAAGTCAATTACATGTAGATATGTTAATTTTTCTAACCACCCAAACCTTTGATTTGTCCAACTGAATAATTTTTTTACTTTATAGGAGTCAAATATGATATCTGACAAATAGAATAAGGTATCACATTGCTAGAAACACTTGAATCCACCAAATAATTATGTAAGTTTTTACCAAAAATGCATATTGTTTTAAGGAAAGGAGGAAATGAGGAGATTTAGTTTTTTCTCTATAAAGTGAAATATGAGCATCAATTGTACTACCTATTTCCTTCACTTTAGAAGTGGATAATTCTTTTAACAAAAAGTCCTTTCATCTAAATATTTTTAGCGACTCAAACATGGTTATGTCATCCTTAATTTTATTTAGGTCTTTTACAATGTTATAACCTAGTTGGTTTTGTTTTGATGGTTTATTAGTTTGTAGTTGTGTATATATTTTTTATTAATAATATTAACTAGGCCCTTTAGTCAGAAATAGATTATTGAACAAGTTTTCATCAGGTATAAATCAAGTTTTATTTGGAGGAGTGGATATGGTTAAAGTATTTTTCAACATACTCTTCAAATTCTAATATTTCCTATTTGGGATTTTTTAAATGCATGGAATTCACTAAAGTTGTTTTCAAGCTCATTATCACTCTCCAATAAGAATTCATAAGTTTTTAAGATTATATTTGTACTTGTATTTGATATACTTTGGTTGAATCATTATTAGGTGAATACACTATCTCAAGGTTATCAATATCTATTTGGAAGATTTTTTAGGCCAAAATGAACTTAGCAAAATCAAATTTAACAAGATTAACTATGTTATGCAGTCAACACCAAGTGGGTAAATCTAAATTGCCTAATTTAATAGAATTTGAAGCACTACTAATATTTTTTTAATTTATGTTTTTAAGGGGACTAAGTATACCTCTATTGTTTGGCCTAGTGTTCCATTACCTATTAGTTATTTGAAACTTTAAATTCATATTTTATGTAGGGATATTCAAATATTGATTATTTTTTTGACGTATTTGTCTTCAAAAAATAAACATTTAATTTCTTAATATTTGATCCATTTATTAAAAAAATTATAATTTTGGGTTTATGTTAGTATTCTATTGATTTCATGTTTGTAGTGGTTGATTACCCATAGATGAATTAACATTTACAAATAATGGGACAATAAGATGTGTTTGGTTAGATGAATTTTTTATAGGTATCTAATTGTTCAATAATGATGGGTAGCTTGTTGATTAATATTAGGGGTGATATAACCACTAGTGCTAGGCATGACAACAACATTTTTGTATACAATAGGATCAAACTATTGATCACTTACCTATGGTAATGCAGGATTTAGAAGCATAAATGGATAATTACTAGGTGTTATTATAGTTTGATTATAGGGGTAAATAATCATTTATCAATTTTTTTCTTGAAGAAACACTTGATTTGGAAGAACAAATTGATTTTCAAGCATCTAATTTAAATAAGTAGGAATACAAACTAGATTTTGGTTCTGATACATATCTAGTAAAATTGGGTTCATTAATATAGTGTTCTATGTGAGATATCGATTAATCATAAGAATTTTATGGTAGCCAAAAATTTATCCTAATGATTCTAAGGGACCAACACCATATCCCTATGGTACCATTTATTATTCAATATTGATGGCTTTGTTGTAGGCTAAAGATAAAGATACAAGTGTTGTCAAAGTTATTCTAATACACATAGATGTCAGTGGATCCAATGATCTTAGGTATGTTAATAACATGAACTTATGCTAGGATATATGGGTCTTTTAACCTTTGGTATAGCTTTTGTAGAAATGCATTGAAGAGACTCATTGGTTTAGTTGGTTCCCTATAGGTAGAAGTAAAGTGATGATATAGAATAGTTAGATCAATAGGTAGCCTACATTGATTAAAAATTAATATTTATAGGCCATTACCAGAAGTAATAGATACAACTCATAATATAAGATACCTTGCATAGGAATCCTCTACTAAGGAGTAAGGAAATAATTGGTAAGCCACATCTTCATATTGGACCTAAGTTTAGATAAGGGCATCCTTACATGACTAAATATGTGTTTCATTAGTTTGAGTCCCACCAAGTATGTACTTTGAGCAAACTTTATCAATATTTTTGGGTAAGTCATGAGCAAGCCTTTAAACATTAGTAGGACAACCAATTACACCAAGCTAACAAATATTATCCATTGGTGGGTTTTGAGAAGAAACAAATAGATTAACAAAAGTAACTATAATAGCTTTAGGATAATTACTAGCTGATTAGGTTTTTCTATTTTTCAATCTTCCTTTTTTTAATATAGGATTCTTATGTTCAATAAGTTATAATAGTTAAAATTTAGTCCCAATGGACTATGATGTAGTGAGTATTCATCTAGTATCTAATGTAACTACCTGAATACCTAAGTATGAGCATGGTTTCCATAATGTTCAAGTTTTGGATTTTGACTAAAAATTTTAGATTTTACTTAAAATCTGTTGACAACCCTCCTCTTAGTGTCAATATATTAATGGGTATTTCAAGCACACAACAATTTGGGAGAAGGATAAAGGATGTCTACAAGAACAAAAATAAATGACAAGTTTAAATAATCCATTCAAAGCCCTTTTTCTAGCACTAATTTGTTGATGGTTTTTTTATCACACCAACTTAAGAGGGATAGGGATAATTCAACCTCTCCTAAAAAGAGATTCAAAAATCTCTCCAAGGTTTATAGCTACTAGGTCTTGGAAAACTCTATCTCACTTATTTGGTTTGTTGTAAATTGTTCTATATAAGGTTCCTTTGATGGTTCTGGTAAATTTTAACAACATTTTGGTGTACTTAAAAAAATTAGAGGATAATGATTATTTTTTTTCATTTTTGGGGTTTTGAACATATTTTTAAATGATAAAGTATGCATTCATTTTCTCAATAAATCAATGGATCTTAAACAACAAAAGTAAATAAATTTGATTTTTTTTTCCTATGTGAATAAAAATTAGTTTTGATGAGGGTTTAAAAATTAAATGAAAATAATTGATTTATGTTTATTCATTTTATTTTATTTAAAGATTCAATGATGCCATAGTAAATAATGGATAAATTACTTGTAACAAAAATTGACATTAAAATGGATTGCATTTAAGATCTACACATGTAATAAAAATCAAATTTTAAATGGTTTTCAAATGACAAGGATATGAATGATATATATGTTCATTCATTCCATTATGTTGAGACTCAACAATGAAATTTTAATAATGGAAAAAATTATTGAAACTAGGATAAAACAATAATAATATATTGCATTCAAACCTTAGATCCAACAACTTATGAAAGGATAACAAAATATAGGGTAAAATGAAAGAAAAATATGGTGATATTGGAGATAAATTTGATCTACTTTATGTAAACAACCTAAAAAACCAATCCTTATATTAGACAACATTCACACAACTAGATAAAAATAAGGTGAAAGAGTTTGAGGAGATAAAAACATAAAAGAGAAAAACAAATCCACAATATTTCATGTGCAAGAAATGATAATCTTCTTGCCAGAACTTTGATTAGAATCCATATATCCACTTCGGTAGCATAATAATATAATTTTTTACAATATGAATGAGCCCAAATTTTTCCATCATAATATAAAGGTAAGAAATTAGAGGGATAAATTACACTAAAAATATATAAAAATATGGATGACTTATGTTTTTTGGAACAACAAAAAGTTGTAAATACTCCATTAGGCCAATATATAGAAAAGAAGAGATCCATGGGAAAATTATTTCCCTCAAAAAGGTATCAAGTCACCATTAATTCATCCACCAACCCACTATCTCACTGGATGCCACACCATATTCCCTTAGTGCACTTTTTCAACTTGTAAAAAGATAAAAAACATTAAATTTTGGTAGCTTAAAGATCCCAATCTAGATAGAAAACTTTCAGAGATCATAATTGAATGCACATGCATAATTTTATTGAAACTAAAGTTATTGTGACATCCATGGTATATTTATCTTTCCACCAGTTAAAATAATTTGAAAAATTGACATCGAGTTGAAATTTACATCCAAAAAACTAACTCCAATTAACAAAAGCATTCCTAGACCTATTTGGGTTTTGGAAAATGTGAAACCAAGTCATTAAATTTACTTTTAAAGTTTTCAAATTCATATACATAATCTCATAAAACTATTAGGTTTTGTATAGAAAGCAAAAATTTTAAAATATAGACCTAATCTCATAATTTTTTTGTTAGATCTACAAAATGTGAATTTAAAATCCTATACCTAATATCAAAAAAAATTCTAGTTAGGTCTATAATTTTTTAAAAATATATACCTATTCTCATAAAAGAAAAAATCATTAGGTCTAGGAAATGAAAATTTGAAATCCTAGACCTAATCTCATAAAAAAATCTGGTTATGTATCAATTTGATTTTTAAAACATAAACCTAGTCTCATATAAATTTTGGTTAGGTCTATGAATCTTATAATTTTCAATTAAGACCAAATTGAATCCAAATATACTAATTACAACCAAGAATAATAATTTGTCCCTAAAGAACAACATTAGATAAAACATGATATTATCACTAGAAGATGAGAATTTTGACCTGATAGACTAGTTTGGGAAATGAGTCAAGTTTATCCAAGGAAGAGCAAATTATGACCTAATTTAGAAAGATTTTTTAAGTGCCACAAGTGTATCTAGAATGTATCTAGGGACCAAGTGTAAAATATAAAATTAATCACATGAGCTTGGTCATCTCAATAAGATAGGTTTTATGAATTAAGTTGGCATGAAAATCAAGATGACACACCAAAGGGCTCAAAGAGGTAATAGAAAATTCAAATGAAAATTGGGAGGGTTAGACCCTGACTAGGCACTAAGTGTTTTATATAAATTCCCTCATGTTGATCATGTTCTATCTAATGGTGATTGTTTTACAACCCATTTTTTATGTAAATTGAGACAAATTATTAAGGCAATTTGATATTAATAATACCAAAAATCCATGAGTGCAAGTAGGAGTGAATACAAAGGAAAAAATAAATTCCTTGATTCTTAGGGGAATTAGTGCATGTTATTCAAGAAACAAAAAATAAAATCTATGAAAGGAAGTGTTTTATTTTCATTCTACTAATGGTAGATAATGGACCAATGTTCATGTTTATTTGATGCAAAACAACATAGATACCCTTATATGAATTTGTTGATAACTTCTATTTTCCCATCAGATTGAGGATGATAAGATGAGATATGAGCCAACTAAATTACCAAACATTGAAATTAATCAATAAAAAATTTATTGGTGAAGGTAGAACCATAGTCATAATGATTTTTTGGGTATCATGTAACTTTTTAATTTTATTTATAAAAGCAACACCTATTGTATTGCCTACAAATGGTCATGATAAAGAAAATTAAGAATTTTTTTAATTCTATCCATAGCTTCCATGATCTATTTTTTACCTTCAAACATTGGTAATCCTATAATTAATTCCATGAAAACCTCCTCCTACCACTGGGTAGGGATGGATAATAGTTGTAGAAGACCAGGTGTCCTAATTATTTTTCCTTTGTTTTATTGTAAATCTTACATTTTGACAAAAAAATTATATATCCCCATTGATTTATTCCCAAAATAAATATTATTTAATTCAATGGCTCACCTTCAAAATTAGTGAATGACCCATATTGGATATTTTTAGAGTGGGCCACACTTGAGGACCAAGACTAAATAGGATCAAATTCATGAAGGTGATTCTATATGGAGTAGTGAAATCATGAATACATGAGGGGAAGAAACTTCACAATATGTAAAATAATTCAAAATATAATAACATTCCTAGTTCATTTTGGATTAATTGCCTAAATAAATTTAGGAAAGCTATATACATGTGTGTGTGTAAGATAGACATTTCCTCACATCTTAAAAAATGTGAGAGTATCTTCCCCAATGACCTTTATTAAACCCCTAAATGAAACCTAACTAAGCTAACTATACCATGTAGGTAAAATTACATGGTGGTAAGAACCCTATAATAACACCCCACTTTAAGTGTAGCTTAGGTGGGTATTATATTTGGGTCTTGACACAAGGGCTTGATGAGGTAGCCAAGTACATAAAAATCTCTCATAAAGTAGAGAAAATGAGAAAATATATAGGAAAAACTCTTCCCAAAAGAAAGAAAATAATAAGAGTGGGATAAAAAACCCCACTAGAAGCTAAAAATTCTTGTAGCCACCTTATATCCTAAAATATATGGTGAATGGGTGCCTCCATAAAGAACAAAGAGAAGGTAAGCACTGAATTTTGCATGGAAAATATTTTAGCAGGCACCTATGCAATCAATGATGTCTCTTCCTTTAAAAAGAAAGAGACCTTGAACTATCAAACTATTTAATTCCTATTTAAGTGGAATCTAGGTAGGAATCAAGATGTAAATCACTATAAAATTCTCAAATATCTCCAAGATCATACTCAAATGTGCCAAATTTTGATCAAGAATTATAGGCATAACTTTATAAGATAGAAATGAGGAAGCATAAAATTAAGGAGAGAGATTAGGATGGTTTACAAGTAACCTTATTACATCCAAACAAGAAGATACAAATCCATCATAACTATCATCAAAGAGAATACAAATGTCCTAAATGGTTTCATGTAGATCTAAAATGTGAGACTCTACAAATAAAGAAGATATGTCTAGTACAAAAGTGTCCCAATAAAGTAAATCCAAAAGACATGTAAACCTACTATAAATAATTACTATAATCTCTCAAAGGAGTAACTATAAACACTATACTAAAAATAGGGGAAGGTGTAATCTTAGTGCATGTCATGTTATTATACTACACATCCCATAAAATGTCTTGATGCAAAGATAAAATCTATGATGGATCTAGAATAAGAACATCCTATATAGGAATTAATGTGGATTTTTTAATTAAAAAGCTAAGGTTTAGTGAAATCCCATTCTCTAGTGGTGTCTCGATAGAAGGAAGACCATTATCCATTAGGAATGTGTGATTGTAAGAAATATAAATATAAGGAGGATGAGTGATATAAATATCCATAGGATTTTTGAAAATATTTTGAAGAGTGATCCAAATAGTGGAGGTGAAAACTATGTGTTCCACATGGTGGTGTAGATCACATGAAATGTTCATTAGTAAGTGACCATAAACATAGTCACAAGAGTTGGATTAGTCATTATCCTAATTTGGGTGAGTGGGAGTAGGAACCTATCCATATAGAAATGGAATAAGGTCATGTTCTATGAGCAAGCATTTCATGTACATCATCCATGAATTAGTGTTAGTCTATCCAAGAAGAACTAATGTATTAGAATCAACTATCATCTTATGATATCTCTCAAGGTAAGTTTAAATGACCAAAATTAGCCATGCACACTTAATGTGATGTCTATTAGATTCAACCAAAAATGCATCCAAATGAACAATATTTAAAATAGTCACCAAATTCCCTCTTATATTACATAGGTTGACACTTTATATTTGATTATGTACACAATCAACACATTTAAATGCATATATAACTAATATGTATATATAATAAACATAAGTGTTTAAAAGAGAAGAATAAATATACCCCCTAAAACTATAGAGGACAAATTTTATAAGGATATAGAATGGCATAAATGAATATGGATAAAAAATAATTTCATTTTAAAAAACCATTGCACCTAAAAAGGACATAGGCTATGTACACACCCTAAATTGCTCAAGCAACCATAGATATCATGTATTTTCATAGTCCTTTCATAGGAGACTCTGATGGGATAATATGAGCCTTGTTCACATTAGCCATGTCCTATTTTTTACTCATCCTAGTCTTATCTCTTACTCTTATCACCTTTTTGCTTATTCTAGTCATCTGTAGCCTTCCAGACAATCATTCCAACTACGCTAGACTCTATTCCTCATGATAATTCCATCCCCCTAGATCTCAAACTTGTAGTATAGGATTGTTGGGATTGGACTATAGCATTGGACCATAGAGTTTCCATTTATAATGCTCTTGTCCAATGGTATTTTAAGCTCTAATGGTCAGTTTCCCTTACTTAATGAGTCCTAATCAATTTTTATCTTCATCCTTAAGTTTTACTAATGTTGACAAAATGTGAATAAAGATCCCAAATTTGAAATAAAGTCTCTTATATAAAGGACTACACAAGTCATTTTATGTCTATCACTTACTACTTTGGCACAATAAATAATTAAAAATTAGTCAATAATATTTCTTCATCACATATAGAATTGCATGATTGATCAAAGAAGGGCCTACACAAAATTTCATTCTTTCATCTACCATGTGCATTGATAATGCACATTCCCTAAGGGAGAACTACATTTGATCTGAGACCTTAACTTGAGGGTTAATGTAAGTAGTGATCAAAATAGTATGGGTTCTAGATCATGTGATGAATTTTCCCCCTTATACTTTTGATGTATTTTTTATTTCATGTGTATAGATATACCTAGGGTTTGGAGATTAAAATAGACCTATAATGATTTGTAATGACATTCAACCTCTAAAATTTCATATACAAGCTCACACAGAGACAATAAACAAAACCTAGAAAACTTAGGTCTCTAGTATAATAGTGGCAAAAATGGACTATAGCATCAACCCTAGGGTGTCATATTCTGATTCTCCTATCCTTTTACAAAATGAAATATAGATCTAGGTTCCTAACATCTTCTTATTCCTATCTAGCATATTTCAACCTCTGAATCATTTGTTTTAGCCTATATTTTTAGATAAGTTTATTTATTTCTATATGTAATTAATTTGATTGAATTGATCAAACCCTATATTTTAATGTATTTGATTGTATTTTTCCCCTTACTCTAGACCCTTTATTGTTTAGGAACTAGGCCCTTGGTTCCCAAAAATAATAAAACATTTGGTGAACCCAACTTACTTCGAAGAAATCTAAAACCCTAAGTACCCTCAGGGTTTTTCCTTCATATTTTGTGTAAAAATTCAAATTCAATTTTTAATTATTGTGTATTAATTCTATTCACATATTGTTTTGAAATTTAAATTATTACAATAATTTTCAAAAATTCTAAAACCCTAATCCAGAACCTTAGATTTCCAAACTAAGTCCTCAAACCTTAAGCTTCTCTCCCTAACAATTTTTAGAAAAACATTTTGGAATTTTTGCAAATTGTTTAGAGTGTCAAAAATATTTTCAAAATCTCAATAATAGTAGTTATTCTTTCAAAATTTTAAATATAAAAATTTGATTTTTGTATAAAATTGTGCGCATTTATCTCAATCAAATTTATTTTATAATTTAAATTATAGAACTAGTTTTCAAAAGTTCTAAAACCCCAATCCAAAACACTAGATTCCTAAACTAGGTCCTAACACCTCAAACCTTCCTTACAATTTTTAGAAAAATATTTTGAAACTTTTGCAAATTGTTCAGAGTGCCAAAAATATTTTCAAAATCTCTATGTTAGTAGTTATTATTGCATTAATTTGTTTAATATTACTTTTACATATTCTCTCTGGTGAAATAAATAAAATGGCCACTAAGGCACTTCTTCCCTCTCATCCCATATATCAATTTCTAAACTTTTCTCATAATTATGACAATTAATTGACAAATTTGAAAAATTTCACATTAGATAAAAATTTATAAAATGATTTCATTTACAATGAAGATAATTACTATTGTTGTAATGAGGAATATGATGATACATGTGAAAGTGATAGTGAAGTAAAAGTAGATGCATCTTCTTCTCTCAAACCTATCTCTTTTATTCCCTCTTCTAAAGAAAATAATTTTGATAAATGGGAAAGATACTTTTCACCTCATTCTCTTATGCTCAATGCACTAAATGAACAAATTAGTCATGCACTTCCAAGTGAACCTCTTATTGATGATAATTTATTCCAAGTGAACCTAATCTTTTTCTCTCTCTTTTGCTACTTTTATGTTCAAAATACAACAATATAAATTCAATAAAATCAAATTGATAATGCATAGTTGAAATGATGCATCTCATGCTCTCAACTCTACTTTATCAAAATAATTTCTAAATTATAACTCTATTAATGTTACTTCTCATGTTGCCAATGAAAATAATGCATACACTCCATCCATAGATAACATAGATGCACATAATATTCCAATTTCACATGATAATTTATTGAATATTATAAAATAATTAAATTCTTCTATTACACCTTTCCCTAGTGACAATGGAAGTGATAATGAGTATGAAAATGAGAGTGACTATGAACAATATTTTATCTATGATAATAAATTAAATAAAGATGATTAGTATGTACATAGTGAAGAATAAAATGTATCTCATGTTTCTAACTCTTATCTCACTCTTCCTCTCAAACATAATTCACTACCAAATGTTGTTTCTAATTTTATGCATGATTGTATCTCAAATGATGAATATATTAATGTTAACATCACATCCTCTACTCAATTATAATGTGATTAAATAAAACATAAAGATACCAATGAATCTCCCAAGCCACCCCTACTATAGTAGCACCTATTTCTCACTCTTTACTTAAAGATAATGGCAGCCCACATCCCTCTACTAAGGACCATGTTACCATTACTCCAAAGGTTCAAGTGAGCACACCCCCTCTCTATGATCTAATTTATAAATTTAGTATTCCCATGGCTAAAATTAATGATCAAATTCAATGATTAAATGAATGACTTCAAGATGTTAATATACCATCCTATGAGATTATTTCTTTGATGCATGCACTTGGTGAATTACAATACCAAGTACATATCCTTACCTTAGAAAATAAGGTTTATAAGTCATGGATGGATTCCAATTATTTATATGGTAACCCTCTTTTTAATACGTTCATAAAATCTTCATTACCTAAGAATTTCCAAATACCATCATTACCTCACTTTGATGGAACTAGAGATCCATTCATACACCTTCAATCCTTTCAGAAGGCTTTATCATCTCATGTGAGTCCTTTGATTCTACTCAAGTTGTTCTAGAAAATATTAGTGGGGAAGCACAAAATTGGTTATTTCATCTACTCCCTATTGGCTCCTTACACACATATGATGACTTAGAGGAGGAATTTCTTAGATATTACATAGCAAATGAGAAACTTTCCACATTGCATTATAATACTTTAAAGCCAATTAGTGATTATATCTTATGATTCAAGGCTCACATGTTTATATTGATCTAAAAACAAGTAGATTTAGAGATTCAAAATATCTTTATTAATGTAATTGAGCAACTTCTTCTTGAGCATATATTATATCAAATGGAGTCCTCCTTCAGGTATTTATGGTATACAATTCTAGCCTTAGAAAATAAATTGGGATTGTTTGAGGTAGATTAAGTTCATCACATTAATTTAGATTTCATAGTAGTACCTCCATCTACAGATCCTAGCACACAATATCCACCATGTCCTAAAAAAGATAGGAAACCTTAACAAAAAAGAAACTAGTTAAAAATAGAGAGCCAATTTCTAGAGCACAACCTGTAATATGCACTATAGAGAATAACAGGGCACCACTATAGTTTGATTTAGAGTGGGATAGCCCATGTGTCATATAATTAGCACTACTAGATAGGAGGTTAATCACATTACCTTATACTCATCAATGAAATCCACATCAACCCTTTTATAACTATCATCATATTTGTGGACATAGAGATAATGATTGTTGTGGACTCAGGGATTGTATTAATACATGTGTTGATAATGGCATCATAAAATTTACATAAAGGGTACCAAGATCTCCTCCATCATGGATTATTAGACCTCATTCCTCCATGATTTAGTCATTCTAGGACATTCCTTCACTGGAATCATCAGTTATTCATCATGAGAGTAATGAAACTTCTAGGGCAAAGCCTCATAGGAGATCTCTTATTCCACCTATTCATAAGGTTTAGAAACTAGTACATTGAGAGTAGCCTACATATAACACTATAGTTTGAGGAATGCATAGTGAAATTCCATATACATATCCAACATAGTCACAGGCACCACAATAGAGTCTCTCTCTAGAAATATATTCACTGACTAAGTTTTATGGGTCTTATCTCATGTAGAAACCCAATACAGTTAAGATTAGATGAACCCACATCATAGTATTTATCTAGAGATATATTCATTATGGTCAAGCTTTCCAAGACACATTTCATGTATAAACCTACTATGATGAATCTTAGATGAGCCATCATCATAGGTTTTAGCTCTATCTTAATATATCACTCAATCATATGCATCACAATAGAGGCCACAAGGTAATATTTCATGTAGTAATCTGCGATGATTATGAATAGATGAGCCTTCTTCATAGCACATAACTTTAGTTACACATCCATTAATGTTGCTTTGGTAGAGTCTCCACACACAACTATAGTTAGTGTACAACAAATAGTTTCAAATACAACATATGTTCTTACATAGCATGAGTAGTATGGGTACTTGTTAAGTTGGTAGGGTTCAGATAGATATATGACACACATTCATAGCCACCTCAATTCATAGTTTCACTTCATGGGGAAATGATGGATCCAAAGGGATAGCCTTTATATTCTTGATCCAACTGCTTAAATGGATTGGACATATAGTCCAAACATTTATTAACAAATGCATGATTACATATTTTCACTTCATGGGGCAATGATGGAGCCAAATGACCATCCTTTGTATTCTTGAGCCACTCTCAGGGAATTGAGCCCAAAGTGATCTCTTATATCCCCTTATCTAAAAAATAAAATTCTTAGTTACAAATAACCATCCTCAACAAAACCAAATTATCCAAATCTTGACCTTACCAATATCCTATTTTTCCAATCTTAAACCAATTCACTTTATCAAAATAATTTACCAATTACAAAACCAACAAAAGTTTTACTCACATATGATTACAAATCAAAATTAACATCACACTTGGACATATCATGAACAATAAAATCACATCCCAAAATTCTATCTTATCAAACATACATAACCTCAAATTAAATACCAAATCAACTATTTCTAGTCAACCATTTGCAACAAATATAACAACATACTTTAAATTCCATAACATAATGCACATTACTCAAAATAAAAATAATATCCATATATATAACAGATTTTTCAAAAATTATACATCATATCAAGGTACCATCAATCATGAATGGGAATCATGCCCTCGCTCTTAGTCTCACTCTCCCCACTAGTACTAGTCCCATAATCCACTCTAGTACTCAATGTCCCCAAATCTCCTCAAGTTACTAAATGCCTTTTATGATGACTCTCTCACTCTATTAGCCAACCATTATCCTCATGCAAGTATTCATATCACCACTAAAGATCTTTGTACTCATCCATGATCCTCGTACTAACAAAACCATAGTCTGGTGGAGGCATCTTATGGCTAGATCAACCCTCAGCTAATCTCTCTCCTACTACCCTAACATATGGAGATATAGTTATAGAAGCTCTATCGAAAAAATGATCATAAACATTAGATGTAACTATCACTTGCTCTATTAAACCCTCCTCCACAACATCATCAGATACTTTCCATGTAATCTCTTAGAGTGTCAACTCAATGATGATCTCCTAGTTCTCATCATCTCCACTCCTTCCACTAGTTTGTGCTTCATCCTAAGCACCTCCCACTCCACCTACACATAAATTATGTAATTACATTATCTATATGATTTGAAATCAAACTAAACAATCACAAACTTGTACATAATGTTAATATAATTGATATTTACCTCCCATTATTTGGATCAATGTAGGATCCTCATACTCAAGATCATCCCCTCCATCAATAAAATATAATGGATCCCATCAATGCCTATCCCATGAGTGGTATATGCCTTTGTACATCCAACATCATCTACATCTAGAATATCTATAGTTGTATCTCATGCATCTAAAGGTAATGGTGCTAACTCAACCTTGATAGGCCTTATATGAGTTCTTACCCTTGTTAGTACTTATGCACTCCTCACTCATACCCATGTTATAGGGGGTAAATCTTATGGTATCCTAAATTGTTTATTCATGTGATCATACTAAAAGTGATCTTACACTCTAACCCAATAGTCATTTATCCAATAACTGACCCTCATATACTATAACTACACTCCATCCTTAGTCCACCCAAAGAATTATCTATAGGGCTTATATATGATATCATGAGCCACCAATCTAACTAAAAATCATCTATAATGAAGTATCTCAGGAGACTAAATAGCCAATATACTCATCCACCTCTCTCTAAATGGCTGTGGAAGTGCCCACTCTAGCCTAGGTAACCTAATCGGTCACACAACTATAATGTGCTCATAAGATCAATAATGCAATAAAGTAGATGCACTCACACTACCAATGAATACCTCTTATGTAAACCTATATATGTGGGTAAGCATGGTCCTACCCCATGAAAACATAGTACCATACACCTTGACAATGTAAACAATTGTATGCATCATATATGCAATTAACACTCCACTCCCATCCATAACAACAAATGAAGCCAACAATATGGCCAACCACTTCTACAAATGTATAACACTGGATTGTACTATAAATAACATCAACACATCACTATCACTACCTCTTGAATGTATAATTGAAGGTACACTGGCAAAATATAGGGATGCATGATCAATGGCATTAACATGCATGTCATCCTACAATGTCACACACCATCCACTAACTAACAAATGAAAAATATGATACACATCCTCTAGAGTCATAATAATCTCCCCTTTAATAAGTTAAAAAATATATTTATCTACATTTCACCTCTCACATAAGGCTATAATCAGATACCTATCCCACTGTATTATTCCTAGGTCACACACATGACCCAACACTACCCTATCCATGACAACTCTCTTAACAATAGACAATGATAACATCCTCAATGTCTCCATCACCTAACCTCTATGAAACTCCCTCATCCATACCTCACCCTATAAAACACCAAAAAACATCACATATATTAGTCAACCATGCCAAGAGAATAACCAATCTATACAATAATAGGTGACAAATTATAATCTCAAAAAATCAAGCCCAATGGACAAAAAATATACAAAAATGACACTAGTGTTGGACAAGAGTACTGGAACCTATAAAATAGTGCTAAACCCCAAACAATAGAACTAAATTCTAGATAGGAGCATTGGAACTAGTCAAAATTTTCCTAAGACACTTTAAACAGCTCAAAAACATCAAAATAGGCTTCTAAACAAGCAAAAATCATGCATTTCAGCTACTAACTAGGGTAACATCACCACCAGCCTGAACCTAGATTACCAAATACTCAATACATGTCATAGCAAGTGCTTTTTTCATCAATATATCTCCTAATCTAGATCTCCAAATCTCAACCTAGTCAATGCACAAATGAATTGAGAATCTATTCAACTTCCTATATTACCCAACTTTCTCAATTAAAATAAAATACCATTTTGTTGATAATTGAACCTCGTAACTCCATTTTTCAAACCAATTTATTCCATGGAATCATGACAATGATACCTTAGACATTACATGATCCTTGTTTTCTTACTACTTCATTTGACTACTATGGCATGCACATATCTATATTTCTCTTACACCCAGACACACACCTTGATCATCACCAATCAATACTTGTTATAATTTCAATAACTTGATTTAATCAATCAAATAACCTCTCAATTAGTTCAATAAATAACAACCTTACATCTATTACAATGCCACTAGTCATCACTTTTGGCTCAAACTCTTATATTACATGATCTCATCCCTATCCCCAAAAGGGGGCATCATTCTTATTATTCCTATTCCTACACTTACCCAACATACCCATCCACTCTCATAGGTGGATACACCATGGTTCTTATAGAACCAATATTCAAACTATCAGATTAAAATTAGATTAGTTGAAATATAGAGTGATTCATATCACATAGGTTACTTAGCATTACTCAAGACATTTAGGGGGATATAACTTTAGTTTACAGATATAGTGGTTTAGATCATATGGATCCATGGTGATTTTAGTTTATAGGTACACAAAATATTTAAATAAATGTGTTCATATTATATGGATTCATAGTGACTTTGATGTAGATTCAGACTTAGATACTAGATTTGGGGGTATGCACATTACTATATGTCTCACACATATAGCTTCATACATTATGACATAATTATAAGACTAGATATCAAATTATAGGCATAGTGTAGAGCATAGTGTTTTGATCTTTAGTTTTTCACATGGGGCATGGCATAATAGGTCATATCACATGTGGTGATATAGATTACCAGATTATACATACAGATTACTCACATAACAAATTTAGGGGCATGGCATAGATGTTCATGTTCTTCATCATCCAAGATTATACAAATGGAATGGAAAGACATGAGATTCTCTTTTTTCACATTTCCTAGAGTTTCAAATTACACCTATTTATACCCATGTTGTTACCAAGTTAGACCATATATCCATCTCCATTATATGATCAAACCTAGACTACATGAGTTTGTGTGGGATAGAGAACATACATTGGTTTTGGGCCTTTGAGTATTTCTTAGTTTGAGTTCAGCTATTTAGAGTGGGAGCATGACATATTTTTCTCTTCAAAACACACATATTCTATACACACATTCCAAATTACATGCATTTATATGGGACAAAGGGCAGAAATTGGTTTTGGGCCTTTGAGCATTTCTTATTTTAGTTAGATTTAGCATAGGGGGTTAGCATTTCCATCTTTCTCCATATTATATAGATTCCACTTTCAAATTTAGTACAAGAGGAATCCATTTAGGGATTATTTCTTTCTCTAGGCACTATTTGACTCTCCATCCACTTTCCTAGCTAGGAAGTGAGTCGAACCCTTTGTAGTACATGTATCTCTATGTAGGTAGGTTTAGGTATGCATTTTATTTTCTTTATTTTACTCTATTACTTCATTTAATTTGATCACTAGAATAAAATGGGGGAAATGTGTACACCCTAAATTAGTCAAGCAACCACAAATATCATGTCTTTTCATAGTCCTTTCATAGGAGACTCTGACTAGAGAATATGAGCCTTGTTCACATTAGCCATGTCTTATTTTTTACTCATCCTAATTTTTTATCTTTACTATAATCACCTTTTTACTTGTTCCCAATCATCTTGTAGCCTTCTAGATGATCATTCTACCTCAACCAAACTCTATTCCCCATGTTAATTCCATCCTCCTAGGTCCTGATCCTATAGGACATGATTGTTGGGATTGGAATATAGCACTAGACCCTAAGGTGCCCATTTCCAATGTTCTTATCCAATGGTATTTTTAACTCCAAAAATTAGTTTCCCTCACTTAATGAGTCCCATTATCTTCTTTATTTCATCCTTAAGTTTTCCTAATGTTAGCCAAATGTGAATAAAGCTCCCAAATTCAAAATAAAGAGTCTCCTATATAAAGGACTACATAAGGCATTTTATATATAGAACCTACTACTTTGGCACAATATATAATTAAAAATTAGTCAATAGTATAGCTCAACATTCTGAATCACACATAAACTTACATGCTTGATCAAGGAAGGGCCTAGGTAAAAGTTCATTCTTGCATCTACCATGCACATTGATTATCCATGTTCCCTAAGGGAGAACTATATTTGATCTGAGAGCCTAGCTTGAGGGTTAATGTAGGAAATTATCACAATAGTAGGGGTTATATATTATGTGATCATACTTCCCCTAACCCATTATTTTTAGTTATTCCTTTGATGTATTTTATCTTTCATGTGTGTAGATAGACCCAGGGATTAGAGAATAAAATGGACCTACAAAAATCTCTATCTACATTTATCCTTCAAAATATCACTTACAAGCTCACATAGAGACAATTGACAAAACTTATAAAACTTAGGTCTCTAGGACAATAGCAACAAAATATGACTATAGTGCTAGACTTCAGGGTGTCCTATTCTGGTGGTCCTCTCCTTTTACAAAATGAAAGACAAATCTAGGTTCCTAACATCTTCCTAGTCCTATGCAATAGATTTCAACCCTTGAATCATTCATTTCAGCCTATTTTTCCAAATAAGTTTATTTCTTTCTATATGTAAGAATTTGATTAAATTGATCAAAACCTTTATTTTACTATATTTGAATGGATTTTTCCCCTTACTCTAGACAGTTTATTATTTAGGAACTAGACCCTAGTTTCCCAAAAATAATAAAATAGACTAAAAATTATATGATTTTGAAATTATTAAGTAAAATTTCACCTTACAAAATAAATATTTTTGGCTTGTAAAAACTTGACTCAAATTTTCATTAAAAAGTTAATCCTCCTTGGGTTACTTTTGACCAAGGGATTAATTTTTAGGTGACTAGGTGATAAGGGTGAGGACGAGTCTACGTTTTTAGAAAACCCCAATAAAAGCCCAAAAAAATACTCTCCTACCACTAGATGGTATGAAAATGCATGAAATATGAAAATTTACCTTCAAAACATCCAAAGTGGTAAAAATGGCCTATCAAAAAACTAGTTCATGTTTACAGCTTATCCTAAGGTTTTGACACATTTTGAATCCAATAGCATTATCCTTTTTTTTTTGGAAACATTAATAGTATAAATATGAATGAATTTTATAAAAACCCACCAAACCCTTGAAATCTAAAATCAATGAAGAACATCAAGGAGTTAGAAGGTAAGAGAGATCATAACAAAATACATTAAATTCATCAACTAGCACCATGCTTATACCATGATTGAGAGGCCCACATTTGAGGACTAGGACTAGATAGTATTGAGTTCATGAAGTCAAATTAATATGAAATAGATAAATCATGAACACATGATAAGAAGAGACTTCATAATATACAAAAATATTCAAAATGCAATAACATATCTAGTTAGTTCTATAATAGTTAGCCTTAATAGTTGGTTTAATAGAATGGAAGGGATATTTATTCAAAAAGGCTATGAGTTGAGCTTATATACTACAATAATGTTGTAAAAATATACGATAATACATTTTTGTCCCTAAAAATTCATAAAGGTTCTTGAGGGTCTTTGGCACATACCTCTCAATCATAGCTCTGATAAATTTAGGGTCAAATTTGACTCCATGTGAAATAATATGAACCAAGTATTCCACCTCATGTACTCAAAAAGTGTGTTTGGAAGGTTTCACATAAATTTTATGTTATTATAAAACTAATAGTACCTATTTCACATGTTTCCAATGTTCTTCCCAAGTTTTTTGTAGATTAGGATGTCATAAAAATAAACCAATATAAACTTCCTTAAAAAAGACTAAAACAAATATTCATAATACTACGACATGTAGATGGTACATTTATGAGACCAAAAGGCATGAACATAAAATCAAAATGGCCTTCATGAGTTATAAAAACTATTTTATAGATATACTCATCTATGATCAAAATTTGACAATTCCCAAAATGAAGATATGATTTGGTAAAATAAAGATCACCATGTAATTATTCTAAAAAATCATTGATGAATGTAATAGGGAGCTTATCTTTTATGGTGTAATTATTTATTTATTTATAGTTGGGGCATATCCTTCAAGTGGAAACCTTCTTCTAAACCATGAACACTAGGGATAAATATTCACTTTGTCTATGTCAGATAATACTTGTCTCGAGCATCTCATGTACCATCTTTTAAATTTCAATTTTATGGGCATATGCATACCTATAAGGTTTGATTTTTTCTTTTGAACTATGTAAAATCAATATTATGGCATGATCATGTTCTCTACCTAGTGGTAAACTTTTTTACATTGTGCCAAAAACTATTGGGTGGTCATCAAGAATAGTTTTTAAATCAAGATGTGTAGACACATTTTTTGGTTGAACTTATATGGAAAATAATCATGCTACAAATCATTTAACCCATTTTTAAATAATTTTTGTCATCTGATGTGAACTAACCAATTGGAGAGACTTTCTTCATAATCCATGTAGTTCAAATGTTTGATCTTTAAAATGAAAGTGCATGAATAATTATTGTAAACTCATCTCTATTGTGCCAAAATTCATGACCCATTATACTCCAAAAATAATGTCAAAGTCATCTATGACAATAATAAAAATAGGATAATTAAGCAGGCAGTCCCCCATGTAGATATTAGTACTCTATAATTTTCCATAATAGTTAACTATGCAACCATTGGTAATCATGACATGAAATATAGGAGCTATATATTAAAATAATATCAAATGAGTAGCCAAATTACTATTGATTAAAATATGTGTAATTATAAATTCAATCAACATTACACCTTATATTTCTTAAGGAAGCCAACCACCTTGAGATTTTTATGAGTACTTATACATGAAAGGGTAATATAAGAGATAATAGGGTGAAAATATTCAAATTCCTACTCTAGCTCTTTCATACCCTCATTGGAGGCCACATTATCATCTTCATATTAATTATATCATTTAATGTAAACCAACTTATTTTTTACACATTTATGTCATTTTCTCCACTTGTTGTCACAAACAATGCATAACCCTTTGGCGCACTTATCTTCAATTTGATTAGTGGTTAATCTTGTAGGTTGTGGAAATGATGGTATTATGAAATTACATTCATGGAAATGATTGAAAGCCCTTATTTTGACCAAATAATTTTCCTCTACATGGTGCATGAATGGTATGAATTAAGAAATAGATGTTGGATTAAATGTGTGAACCTCAAGTTGGATACTATCCTTGAGCCCCTTAAAGAACATGTTAGTCATGTCATTATCATTTATGTCATCCACACATAAGGATAGATTATGTAAATGTTGAATATAATCTATAATAAAACTTATTTTTCATAACTTTACTAACTTATTAGAGTAGTTTTTTTAGATGTCATTATGGTAATGTATCGGTAGCTCCCTAATAAACATTAACCATGTAACAAGAGTAACCTTATTTTTATTTTGAGTACACAATCATATATATCAAATTAACTTATTAAGTTATAGATAGAGAGATGTAATGATCGACTTTTATGCAATGAGATCTAATGTTGATAAAATAAATTTTATATTTGATTGATCTAAATGAATGGATCCTTATCATAAAACTTGTTCACTTTCACTTTTGGTAGCATGTGATTCAAAATATTATTGGAGTTGTGATTGTTCAGAGTGGGAAAACTTGATTGGAATGGAAAAGGATTAGTTTATGAAAGATGAGCTATAATAGAGATCAATTGAGCAGTCAAATATGATTAATTATCCCTCATAGAATCCATTTCATATTTTACTACATAAATTTCATGATTTCTCACCATGATTTGTATATCTAATTTAAATTTATTGAACTACATCAAAAACCAATAGATCTAAATTTCTAAACTCTAAATCATCATTGTAAGGATTTCTTGGAGTGTCTTGACCTTTATTTGTGTTTATGAACATTAAGACCAACCATACACAAATCCTAGGATGGAAGTTTTTGAGCCCAAAATAATTATACCAATAGATTATGTCTTTGCATTCATTTTGCAAAGAAGGATCCAATGACTATTAACTTACAAAAGGGCATGAAAAAAAATCTAAACTTCTGAAAATACTTCGAACAATACTGAAGTGGTTTAAAACAAATCTTACCAAATCATAAGTTATGTTTTTTATCCTTAATCTCTTAATATTGCTACAATCCAGATCCCAAAAAAAATAGTAGAAACTTGCTCAAATTGATAATCTGACACCACTTGGAATGAAATTAGTTGTATGTTTCACAATAAGGAAATAATATATCATAATATTTATAATCATAATAATCAACATCTAAACCAATAATTGAAAACATGGCATAATACATGATATTTATGATTAAGCCACTTTGATGGGGGAAACCTCCACAACAATGTATTAAAATTAGAAACCATAATATTATGATAAAATATTAACCACTACCTCTTATATATAACCTACTTATCTGAGGTTATTACATAATCCAACAATACTAAGAATATAAATACATGTAATAAGATAATATGAAAGGTATGTAAGGCACAAGTTAGCCATTCACATCCATAGATGCACTATAGGCTAAGGGAATACCACTTGTTTATTTCGATCAACCATCAAAATTGTTGGTGTTGTTCATCATTTGCCTAGAAATCCTAAGGGTTATATCCCATAATTCACTCCCAATGGAGGAAACATTGATGAAAAACATATAACATATTTTAGGATATCCCTAAGGATTTTAAATGTTGAAAATGAATATGTAGACTATAGGATCTTCTCATTTCCCTTGTAGTATGTTAAGTATGACTGGTTCTTGAATCTTCTTAAGGATCACATCACTAGATAGAATAATTAGATTAATACATTATTGGATTAGTTTGAGAAATTTACCAACCCAAGCATGCTATATTAATAGTTTACCAACATGAAAAGGGAATATGGTGAGCCAATAAAAATATTTAATGAAAAATTATAAACTATATACACACAAATAACAACACTGGTAGACTTAACACCTAGTTGTAACTTGAAATGTATAAGAATGCTTAGATCCTTGGACAAAAATATTCATATGAAGAGATCCTATCATATTGGATTTACCTCTAGCATATGAGGAGGCTATCAAATTAGATTAAAAGTTTCACACACAAGGTCAAACCTTAATGGCCATCCTACTTGTCATCCCAAACTTTCCAACATTTAACGTAATTCCAGATGCTACCCAAAACATTCCCACACTAAATTTAGTGACAATTAAAAACCAATTACCATTGAGACATGTAGCCTTGAATCAACCCTTAGGGGTTATCAATCCTACCGATGTCAAAATTGTTAGGTTGTGGAGCTAAAAGCTTCACTATTGTAGACATGTAGGAGGTTGTTGAGAGGTTGCTAAGTTGCAGGGCAATCGACGTCGGTCTGATCAGCCGACATCGGTCATATACAGTGGGAAAGGCAACTGACATCAATCAGGGATTGGCTGACATCAATCACCTCTAGGCAGATAGGGACTAATGTTGGTTGCCTGTGTGGTTTAGAACTGCCAGTTCATGGATAGTTAGTTAACGAACTGAGTGTTTGCATGTCAAGAGCCAATTTTAGACTTGAAGCTATGGATCTAATTATTGTAATTAGATGTCTAATTATTGTTTGCATGAGATCTATATAATATACTCATGGGCCGTATTGTAATTTGTTCTAGTTTGAGTTGAGCAAAGTTAGCTCCTTCTATGTGTGAAGTGAGCAAGGGTGTTCCTCCTAGTTCCACAGCAGTGCCAAGTGTGGGTGCTAGTTGTGGAGAATCAGAAGGGTTCTTTAGGTGTGTAGAATCTTGGTCAACAGGTGTGCAAGGCCACATTTGGAGATCTACATGGTAAGTAAGATCATTGATCTATAGGTGTATGTGTGTGCATGATCCAAGTTTGTAGGTGTGCAAAACCAAATTGATTTGTAGGTGTGCAAGATTAAGGAGGATAGCAACACAACAAGGAGCAAGATCAAGAGAGATCTACTTGGAGTACGGTGTGTACTCGGTCTAGAGCAAGAGAGGAAGGCAAGGTAGTTCCTTCCATAAGCAAGATCATTTGGGTTGCAGGTTGTTGCAATTCAGGGGAGATCTACTTGGAGTGTGTGGAGCACTTGTGGAGTGCATGGAGCACTGGTGTACTGGCAGTAGTGGATACTGACTAGTTGGAGGTGAACACCAACTTTGTGTTTGAGTTGTGTGTTGGGACCATAAGAGAGAGAGCTTTGAGGAAAAAAGTACTATACACTTGAGGTGTGGGAAGCCTCTGAGAGGTGTGAAGAAGAAGTGGCATATTCTTATTGTATTCTTTTCTGGATGAGTATTAATACAATTGTGTATTGTCTCTCATATTCTGTGTTGTTTTTGATTTCTAGTTACTTGTTACTTTTGGTTAATTTCGCATCTTAAGTTGCTTGTATATGGTAATCAATTGTGCTTCTGGGGGTTCCTAACAATTGGTATCAGAGCTAAGGTTATAGGGAGCAGGTTTTATGTTTGGTTACAGGTCACTCTCAGGGGTTTCTAATTGAGTGGAAGTATAGCAACAGTAGAAGAAAGTAAGCTATGAATGGAGAAACTGAATAGCACGAATGGTCACTTACGGTGTTATGGAAAGAAAGAGCAGGTAAAGAAAGATTGTTGGTTGGTAGAAGATCAGCATGAAGAAACTGAAGATGCAAATGTTGCAGGTGTTGTTGCACAAGATGCTCTGGGATGTTTCTTGGATAAAGTTGAATCTTGGTTAATAGATTCTATTGCCTCTTTCCATGCAGCCCCAAGTAGAGGGGTTGGTGAGCCTTGTCAGATTGTTGGCAAAGGGGAAGTGTTGCTAAAATTATAGGCAGCCAACACATGGGTGTTAAAGAAAGTCATGCAGGTCCTAGTCTTGGAGATGTGGCTAATTGCTTTAGGAAAGTTGGGTGATGATAGATGCACAAGAACTCTCACAGTGGATGCACTTGAATTAGCATGTGGTAAGAAAGCAGGTACTCTTTATCTACTTGCTTGTATTACTGATTCCACTTCTGTTGCACAGGTGTGGCTTTGTAGGCTTGGTCACATAAGTGAGAAGGGAATGGATGTTCTTAAGTCAGATGGTAAGAGATTAGCTTTGGAGAGCATAGATCAAGATTTTAATGAGCAGTGGGATGCTACAAGAAAGGATTGGATTTATTGCAGGAAAAGGAAGACTAATGTATTTGATAAACTTAAGAACTAGAAAGCCTTGGTGTTCTTAGAGGAGATGATGGATAGAGTTCAGTGGATGGGGCTAGATATCTCTGAGTAGGGTAGTTTGGATAGGGTTTTGATCCATGGAGAGCTCGTGAGTAAAAATTCATCACTCACAGGCAAACACAGTTATCAGCGTCGATTAAGGGGAACTGGCATCAAATAGATAGGTGTCGATGTCGATCATGTGCAGACTAGATCTAGTGGTGTTGGGTAGTGTGGCTACTAGCCTTGGTTAGAGAATTAACATCAGTGACCAGGTAAGACTGACATCGATCAAAAAAATGGCATCAACAAAAAGGACAGTCGCATGGGAACCAACATCGGTCGGATGTAGATTGTGTGGTGACCAAGATCAGTCACTGAGATGGATTTTGGGTGGATAGCAAGCTATCAAGGAGTCTCAAATGCCCATGGGGAGGACTGAAAGTGTAAGTAAGCCTCAAATTCATTATTCCTCTTCTTTATACTAGCTACTGACTGCAGAGCAGGAAGGATCCAGGAAACAGTGGGAGCTTGGCATGAACAAGATGCAGGACCAAATGAGAGATTTGGTAGGGTTACTAGCTGGTATGAAAGCACTGAGATGAATGGATACCTTAGTTAAAGAATAGAGATAATGGACACATGAGATGGAAGGCTAGGTCATATGGTCTTGAGGAAGCTGCAGGATAGTGGTATAGGTTTTGACAGATGGATGACAAAGCAAGGATTTAGTTAGTGTTAGTGTAACCATTGTGTTTGTCTTACCAAGTGGATGATGGTCATAACATTATCCTATTACTATATGTGGATGGTTTGCTAATAGGTTTGTACATATAGGGTTTTGCTAAGCTAAGGGTAAGATTAGTTTAGTGGTTTGCCAT
Source organism: Torreya grandis (assembly GCA_037957365.1). Taxonomy (NCBI): domain Eukaryota; kingdom Viridiplantae; phylum Streptophyta; class Pinopsida; order Cupressales; family Taxaceae; genus Torreya; species Torreya grandis. Next base: position 526,312 of record JARHVA010005869.1, on the reverse strand, counting down.
GAAGGATTTGGAGCAGCGAAATTCTTTGGCATGAGAGACATGGAAGATCACAAGTTGATTTTATCTCCAGTGGGAGCTGATGTAAATTAGGTGTTGGTGAGGCATAGGATGCAGAACAAAAGCACACCAAGGGCTAGATAGTTTAGTGTCCAAAATCACATGAGGTTTGGTATAGATCTGAGTTTGTCCAAGTAGTGGGTGCTGTCAAAAAGTTTGGAGCCGATCTAGGAAAGAAGCACTGGAGGGTAGTTCAGTGGATTCTCAAGTATGTGAGAGGGACCAGTAGTAGGTCGACATGCTATACAAGGTCAAGTTCTTTTCTACATGGGTTTGTAGATGCGAATGTGGTAGGTTACTTGGATGATAGGAGGTGCACCATAGGTTGTGTGGTGGGTGGTCCTTAGGATTGATCTTGAAGAGGGATACAAGCTAGGAAATAGATTAGATGGGGTACAGGTATAGGTACAGTGTAGCTATTTATCTCCAAGTGGGAGATTGTTAGGTTGTGGAGCTAGAAGCTTCACTGTTGTAGACATAGAGGAGGTTGTTGAGAGGTTGCTAAGTTACAAAGCAACTGACGTCTGTCTAATTAGCCGACATCAGTCATATACAGCGGGAAAGGCAACTGACATCGGTCAAGTATCGATTGATGTCAGTCACCTCCAAGTAGACAAGGACTGATGTTGGTCGCCTGTGTGGTTCAGAATGACCAGTTCATGGATAGTTAGTTAACGAACTGAGTGTTTACATGTCAAGAGCCAATTTTAGACTTGAAGCTGTGGATCTAATTATTGTAATTAGATGTCTAATTATTATTTGCATGAGATCTATATAATAGACTCATGGGCTGTATTGTAATTTTTTCTAGTTTGAGTTGAGCAAAGTTAGCTCCTTCTATGTGTGAAGTGAGCAAGGGTGTTCCTCCTACTTCCATAGAAATGCCAAGTGTGGGTGTTGGTTTTGGAGAATCAAAAGGGTTCTTCAGGTGTGTATGATCTTGGTCAGTAGGTGTGCAAGGCCACGTTTGGAGATCTGCATGGTAAGTAAGATCATTGATCTATAGGTGTATGTGTGTGCATGATCCAGGTTTGCAGGTGTGTAGAACTAGATTGATCTATAGGTGTGCAAGATCAGGGAAGATAACAACACAATAGGGAGCAAGATTAGGAGAGATACACTTGGAGTATGGTGTGTACTCAGTCTAGAGAAAGAGAGAAAGTCAAGGCAGTTCCTTCCATAAGTAAGATCATTTGGGTTATAGGTTGTTGCAGTTCAGGGGAGATCTACTTGGATTGCGTGGAGCACTTGTGTACTGGCAGTAGTCGATACTGACTGGTTGGAGGTGAACACCAACTCTGTGTTTGAGTTGTGTGTTGGGACCATAAGAGAGAGAGCTTTGAGGAAAGAAGTATTATACACTTGAGGTGTGGGAAGCCTCTGAGAGGTGTGAAGAAAAAGTGGCATCTTCTTTATTGTATTGTTTTCTGGATGAGTATTAATACAATTGTGTATTGTCTCTCATATTCTGTGTTGTTTCTTATTTCTAGTTACTTGTTACTTCTAGTTAATTCCACATCTTAAGTTGCTTGTATATGGTAATCAATTGTGCTTTTGGGGGTTCCTAAACAACACAAGGGTACAACCAATATTTAGTTTTACTCATCAACTATTATGTTTAACCTAGAGGTGATTAATTTAGCATAAATAAAAACAAATGTGAGTAAATTTTATTAATCACATTTTTTAGTAGTTTGTTTGTTAGAAGATTCCTAAATCTATTAAATTTAGTTCAGGTTGTGATATTATAAGTCATGTATGTTATTTGGGAGGTATCAATTAAGACACTAATTTTTTGGGATATTTGGACAATGTTCATCCTATTACAATAATCTTCCTCTATATAACTTAACTTATGTAATTTTTTTTTAGTTGAATAAAATAAAACATTTCATGTTCATGCTCAATATTTGCTATCAAATAAACTAGATTTGTAAATGTTATCGGTATTCTCTATCAGCTATGGACTAAATTATAGGTATTATAAAGTTGATTCCATTACTAAATTAGCATAACATTTTATAGGATGAAAGAATAGAGGATTATACTGATTAGGTGTTGTGGTAAGAAATTAGGCTTTATGGAGACAAAGGATGACCTGATTAAAGAAAGGGCATGTTTCACACAGATGTGACCATTGATTTATGTTGTATTGGCTTGATATTTATATATATAAACTCTAATAGTTTATAATAGATAGAGATGAGTTGAGAAGAGAGTAAGATTAATATAATAAAGAGTATATGAACATTTATATTTGAATACTATTATCAATATATATAAAAGAGAAGAGTTAGAGTAGGAAATATTGTGTTCTATGTATTGTGTATGAGTTACTATGAATATGGGAACTATTTATTTTTAAAGTAAATTTTAATGATTATAATTAATACTAACCCTTGCAGTACATTAGTCTAACTAAATTTAACCTCTTTTAACATAAAACAATATGTACCCAATAACTTAATATTTTATATTAACTATAATCACCTAAAAGTGGTATTTTAATGTTAAGAGTGTTACTTGAAAAAATATATTCTTAGATTAGCCATAGACCTATCCTAGAGAATTTATCACACTTTTACAACCATTGTGTAGACCACATACATCTTATGTTAGCTCAAACATAGTCCTAGGATGGATTTCCTAGATCCCAACCTAGTGTGCCTAATAGTGTACTAGTTGGACACTAGTGCGACATTAAGGACACTATAACCACATGGCATTAGTGTCTCTAACTTGGTGCTAGTGTCTCTTGACCTAACTATCCCGAAAATGTGTTCCCCTCTTAAGGTCAATTTAGGTACATTTTAATATCTACACAAACTATAGATATCTATAAATACAAGGTTATTTAACCTTTATTTAATATATGGAAAGTAAATACAAAATCCTATCCAAATAAGAAACAAGTTGAGAAAAATGAATGTATTTGATCCTTATTCTACCCTACTTTTGCATACTACCATATACAAATTCACTAAGCCTAGATTTTATAGATTTCAAAACTCAAGCACACTCAAGGCATCCAAGACCACTGTCATTCTATTATTCATTTCAACTTACACCAAGAACTAAGTGGGAGAACTACATTAGGCTCGATCTCTCCTTAGAGTATTGGTATCTAAGCAACTCTCTTCATAATGGGATGTTGAGGATGCCCATCCTATCCTAATAATGAACATACATTTTTAGATCATACCATATTTTCAAGGAAGATTAGGGTTTACACTCTAAATCAGATTTTCTAGACACAGTATAGAGTTCTAGATTTTGTGCACATAGGAATAGGACATAGAAACATAGGCATAAGTGCTCCCAGAAAATAGGAGCAATCTTGCAAAGAGGAAATTATCACCACTTTGAAGACACTACTATAGTATGATTCTACTATTCAAGTGGGGTGCTACTTTCCAATGAGTAATCTAACCTAGGGACGCTATTGATAACACTTAGACCTATCCATAAGCCAGTTTTTAGAACCTAGATCTTCTATAGTAGTCATTTTTTAGATAAGTATCTAATTATGCATATTTATTAATATTTTTTTAAAGTAAAAAAATTCAAAATCCATAACAAATTAGTGGTTAATTATTTCTTATTACTTACCTGATTTAAACATCTCAACCTTTTAATATAGCTTAGGATTTGCACATGTAAAACCCTAAAAGGTTAAATCATTTGGTAAACCTTACTTTGAATATTGGTTCAAAAACTAATTTGTATTCTCCAAATTTTTGTGCAATAAATTAGTGTTTTAAACTTCTCATTTTCTAATTGTTTCTAGATAACCTAGCTAATCAAATCAATTTCATATTAAGGTTTCAATTTATTTAGATATAATTTAAATTTTTTACATAGAAACCCTAGATTCAAAAACCCTAACCCTATACACACTTAGGGTTTCTGTCCTTTTTCTATATATAGTCAGATCTTACTTCCAAAATATATAATTTTATACCATATTTAATTTTTGTAATATTTCCTAGACCAACATTCTTAAAAGGTTAAAAATATACAAAAATTATTTTCCTACCTTTCAAACTACAATGTAAAAATTTAATAGTAGATCTGATGAAATCAATAAACAAAAATTAAATTATTTTTCTCCAATCATACAGATATACAAGATGATTTCATCAAATTCTTCTAAAAAAACTCCAAAAAATAAATAATGGTCAATATTCAGCTCCCCAAGTTAATAATGTTGTGACACCTCTAGTGGGGCCAACTCAACCCAATCTAAAAAAAAAACTAAGATTGTTATTCAACAACCATCATTGAAAGCTACACTACTTGTGGCTAGTTCCTCCACTCTAGATGTACAATCCCTTATTCATGAGATTCATTCTCTACAATCTAAGTTATTACATTTCAGTAAGAGAGCCACTAGGCCATCACATGCCTTGGATTATAACATTCTCTTACATACACCTTTGGCACATCACATATTGAAAACTCCCTTACCATCCATTTTCATGGCACCCAAGCATACATTATATGATTCTAAGGGTGACCCAAAGCATCATCTGAGAGATTTTCATGTAACATGCTTGGAATATGTGTCCAATGATTGGATTATTATGAATTTATTTCCACATAGTCTCAAGGATTATGTTATAAAATGGTTCTATGATCTACCAAACTAATATATCATGACATTAAAACCTTTAATTGATATGTTCCTAGAAACTTTGTTATCAACATTAGTGATAAGATATCATATGCATAAGTTCCATAGTTAGAACAAAATTTGAATGATCCTATCACATATTATGTCTTACAATACAAGATAATATTAGCCAAATTGACTAGCCCCATGCTAGACAGATAGCATTAGGACATATTTAAAAAAATTCTCTTACTAGCATTACATTAATCTTTTTATTTTCAATAAGTTTCCTATATTTACCGATTTGTGACACATAGTCAAGGAAAGAGAGGCTAAGCTATTCTCAATGGGAAAAATCAAATAAAAAATGGATTAGAATCAACTATTAAGATTTCAAACAAGCCTATATAAAAGGTAAGGGATAAATAAAACAAAATTGATCAAAAGGCCATTGTCAATGCATCTTTCAAGCCATCTCCTAAATTGGTTTTATATACTCCTTATTGCAAAGTCTTCACTAATCTTATAGAGTCACCATCATGGGTTATATAACATATTTTGGAATATCATTTAATATATATCCATACCATTAAAGAGGTTAATATGACATGGCCTCTTTAAAAAATTTATGAATCAAATGCATTCTAAAAGTATCACAGGGCACTAGGCCACACCATAAACAAATGCATTAGCCTAAAGCATAAGATATTTGATCACATTGAGCTTAAAATTATTGATGTGGGAAAGTCCACAAAGGAACCCAAATTAAAAAAATAGAGGCTAAGTCACTAAATATATTTTTAGATCCTATCCCAAAGCATATAGTGAATGAGACAAGAGGCACATTAGGTGTTCACTATACATGCTAGGGACATCCACTACTAGATTCATATCACACACTTATAGAGGAGACACATCCATTACATAAAATAATTGGCATGTATCACACTATAGTTCCATCTAGACTATTCATCACATTTATAGAGGAAGATATTGTGGATAATGACAAAGATCTACATGCACTATTCATATAAGCATACATAAAACACCATCTTATTTAGAGTGGTATAGATGATAATGATTAAAGAATAAACATGTGAACTATGACACTCTACAACACCTGGGTTATATAGAGTGGGATATATTCCCCCTATATATAGTCATTAGTGGTTTTATTAGCCATATTCAAAGTTCCATTAGGGAGATTGTGCTTCCATTACAGGTTGGACCAGCACACATGGCCACTCAATTCCTAGTAATATATAATGTAGGTGCATTCAATATATTATTGGGAAAGACATGATTACATTAGCTTTGATCCATCCCATATATAGTGTTGTCCCCCAAAAATATCACTCATTTTAAGGACAACATTTGAACTATTTTGGTCCTACAAACTAAAATTGTCTCTTTCCTTTTTAAAATTTGTCCTCAGCATTCAAATTCCTCATTTTTCAAGCTTCTCAAAAATCTACGAACTCTACAGGAAGGTTCATTTCTAAAAGTTCAATGGGCTTCACAGTTTCTATAGGTGGGTTCAACCAAAAGAATCAGTTTCTATCACTTGGTCATTTTTAGGATTGGTTCAGTGCCTTGGTTCAATCAAAAATGTCTATCGGCAAGCACTCAAGCAAAAGAGGCTTGAACCACTTTGGTTCAATTGGTTCAATGCTTTTAGTTCAATCGGTTTGTCTGCTTTGTTTCAACATTTTGGTTTAAACACATGGTTCAAAGGCAAGTTTAATCAAGTGGTTCAACATGTTTGGTTCAACGAAGATCAAAAAGACTCAGCCAAAACAAGGGAATGAACCATTGAACCATTGAACTAAAGTTGGTTCAATCAGTCGGTTCAAGTGACAAAGTTCAAAGGAATGTCGTAAGAGTCAAAGACACAAGTGCCCTTGCAAAGGGAATTCCCATGGTAAAAAGTGACCAAAGCAAACAAACAGACTGAGATAAAATCTCGATAGAATCCTATGGATGCTGCCAAGTGTTGACAGATGAGCCCCACTAAACTTTGTTTTTATGAATTGGTAGATATTGCCATGTATCCCTCTTGAAGCTTGTTGGGAGCCTCCAAGTGTCAATATCCACAGTCTCTTCCATTAGCTTCACTACTTTGAGCAAAGACCATGGTGGACATGGGGACGAGTGAATAAATGAAGTGGAACATGCTAAGTGTCTGCATCCATGTGACTAACAAATGTATTTAGACCATGCTACGTGTCCCTTGCAAAATTTGGTAGAAGCTGACAAGTGTCAATCTCCACAATTTCTCTCTCCTACTTCTTGTTTTCATAAAGAATATGGTGGACCCCCAGTGAGCTGCTAAAGAAAATAGAATACACCATGTGTCATCATCCACTTGGCTCTCCAAAGATGAGTAGACGCTACCACCTATTCATTTATAATTCTATAGAGAGTGACACGTGTCTGCATCTGAGTTTTGAACAAGTTTCTAAGCTCATCCTAAGCATTTTTTTAGCACAACAGAGACCACCACATGTTATCATCTGCATGAATCTAAAATAAGTCTTGAGTGTTTTCAAAGGCTGCTAAAATGTAGTGGAGACTACCATGTGTCATCTTCCATAGGACTCTCAAAGGATATGCCATCTTCTAAGTCTCATTTCACTTTGCTTCTAAGAGCCATGAAAGCTGCCACATGTCCTTTGTAAGTTGAGTGGAACACACCAAGTGGCATCATCTGCATGAATCCAAATGAGTTACGCATAGTTCTATAGTGTTTCTAAAATGCAACAGAAGCTGACATACATCATCCTCCATAGGATTCTCAAGAGGCAAGTAGAAGCTACCACCTTTTCCGTTGTAAATCCGTGGAGAAAAACAAGTGTCTGCACCCATGATTATGAGCTTCTAATAAGTTTCAAAGCCTCTATCAATAAACATTTCTCAGAGTCCCACAGAAGTTGCCACATGTCTTCACCTATTTAGCAACAAAATGTGCCACGCATCAATTGCTAAAGGCTAGCAAAAAGTGATTATAAAATAAAGCATCGAATTGAATCTAGGACCTGATTCAAATAACTAGAAAAGGAGGAACAATGAAGAAGGATCAAATCACCAGGTGGACATTGAAAGATGTAAACTTTCAATATTGTGACTTGTTTCTCTACATTGAGAAAAGAAAATGGGTAGATACCCCTAAGTTCCAGCCTACCCGCTTACCAAATTTCAACGCAACATGATGTGTTATTGTTCCTGAGTCCTTCTTGAAGAGGTTATATAAGGGACTCTCTTCTATTGTAAAGGATATCTCCTTTTTGACAATCAGAATGAAACTCTGCCCAAATTGAAAGACACTTTTGAGACTTTGAGCTCAATTTGTTGATCATATTTTGTTACTGGAATAAGAAAGCGACTGTTCTGACTTTGTGTTGTGATATCTTTGTTTTTGAGGAAACTATTCTTATGTCTTTTTCCTTTATTTATTTTCTATTCCTTTAATTTAACAAGTAGGATTAGTGAAATTAGTCAAAAAGGTGTCCTAAAGAGTTAACTATGGAGAGACTTTGTGCCCCCATAATTGCCTTTCAGTGTGTTTTCTTTTCATTTCTGTGTAAAGGACTTTGCGAAGACTTTGTGTCCTCATTATCCTTCGTATCTTACTCTTGAGTGATTTAGGTGGAGACTTTGTGTTGCATCTCGATTTGCTAGTTATTACATCTTTTACTACAATTTGTTGTTACTGCTTGGAGTATTCTTGTGGCTTGCTAAATAGTACTTCTGAAAGAAGAGTGCTTTCTCTCATTTTCCTTGAGTTTCTCCTATGATCTACATACATCATCTCTGAAGAAAGAGAGAAGGATGGTTTTTCCTACCCTTGAGTATTATTTTCTATTTATATATATATATATATATATATATATATATATATATATATATATATATATATATATATATATATATATATATATATATATATATCCTATAGGGAACCTGCCCTTGATGAGAGGAGAGATCAGTCCCCTTCTGATGTGGTAAATCTACACATTTGGATGACTAATCTTCTTACTTTGGTTGATCAGACCTATTTTGTTTATTAGTATGCTAATCGACAAAATATTCAACCAACAATTTTTGGCAACTCCATTGGGGATATAATATCCATTATCCATTTATAATCTATCAATTCACCTCTACACTAACTGGGAAAGAATGCATAGTTTAAAGCCTCAATCTTTAACTGAAGCAAGGTCAATTCTTTTCCATTTTTGTTTCAAAATTTGGCAGATTCAAGGTATACACGAAGCCAAAGGGCTAAAGGTATCATTGACCCTGTATTTGATTTGGTACAACAAAGTGATTTTGATCTATTTCCTTCACCATCTTATCTCCAATGAACCAAGAGTTTTCCTCCTACTAAAGTCAAATCTCCATTGCCAGATCAAGTATTTACTTATGTTGTTGATAAAGTGATCAAGGTGGATCTCTCCATTTGTGAAAAAATAAAAGTTCCATATATTAATAAAAAGGATTTCAAAATGTAGAGCTCATTAAGAGCTTTTTGATGCTTTTCACGTTTTGCAAAACAAACACCGTATGCAAAAGTTATAGGCCGCTAAAGTTTTGGTTTGATAGGTAAAAATTTGGTGTCATAAAATGATATGGCACAGTTGTGGAATGCCAAGTGGACCAATCTCCATTTGACATGTAGAAAATAATTAGGGGGCAAAAATTGGGTTAGGTGTTATTTATCGCATGTTATTTGAAATTTTCAAGCATGCCATGCCACCTTGCCATGTCTATCATGCCACCCAAGGAAAGTTTCAAAATCCAAGGCACCTTAAATGGAGGGAAGACAAGTTCAAAATTAGTCAAGGTGCCTAGAAAGGTGGGCAGCCAATTTTGAACCCCTAACCTTGTGGCAAAAAGAAAGGAGACTTAGCCACTATGCCACAGGCTTGTGACTAATTATAAAAGCACAAATATGTACTTGTTTTAAACAGGTTTTAGACTATGTTTTCTATTTTTAAAGGCCGAGACTTTGTAAAAACTTTGGGAAAGCTTAGATAATGGATTTTTATCTATTTTATAGCCATGATACTCAGTCTTAATACTCTTGTTATTTAATTTGCATATTGGAAGAGTATTTTTAAGCCCATAGAGGAGATTTTTAGGACTTTTAGAGAAACTTTGTAGGTGTGAAGACTCACAAAATTTGAAGGTGCCGGGCTTGATTATCAGTCATGGTGAAGGTGAATTTTGTATTGAGAGATCAACTTGTACGAAATTTGTTTATTGTTTCCAAGTTGTTGAAATGCCCTTAATGGAAACAGTCCACTCCTTTGGAGAACCTGAAGATGTAGGCATCATTTGTTGAGCCAAACTCCGTTATCACGTTTCATGTTTCCTGGTAATTTGTCATTTTGATGCATGATTTTGTTTCAGTTTGCTGATTTGGTTTAATTAGTAAATGAACTCATGTAAGTAATTTTAATTATGACAATTATAACACAACGTTATTAAAAAACTAGTTCAATAATCGAGAATGATTTATGCCAAAACATTTTACAAGTTCTTTTGAGTTTTTTGAGAATTTGTATCAGTTTTGAGAAATTAGTATTCATATTTTGAACTTCACTTTGAGTTGAATCAGTGGAGTTTACGGATCATAAATATTTTCCAATAGTTACCCCTCTAAGATTTGTTATCCCTCCTTTTCATAATCCTACAATGGCAGTTCAAGGCCTCTAGGGTAATGCTTTTGGTCCTCTCAATCTTACTCCACCTCTACATGAGCTTCCACGCAGTTCAAGGAAGAACTTCCCCAAGTTCTATGGTGATGGGAAAGTTCATCCTGATGAGCACATTACAGCTATTAGCATAGCTTGTGGTGTTATTAGAGTAGAATTTGAAGATGTGGCAGTCAAGATTTTTGTGGAAACATTACAAGGTACTATTGTAGATTAGTTTTTTTCATCTACAAGCTCAGTCAGTAACTAATTGAAATAATCTCAAAGCTAAGTTTGAAGCTAGATTCAAACCTATAGAAGATGCACATACACTTCTGGCTCAACTTACACAGATGAAGAAAAAACCTCATGAGCCTATGAGAGATTTCATAGCCAATTTTAAAAAACTAAGAAATAGAATCCCTGTAATTGCTATACCTACAGTTGAGAATCTCAAATGCTTTTCCATTGATTCTCAGCTACCTAAAGTAAGTTTTTTCTTGAGACGTGTTGGTCAAATAGATCTTGTTGAAGCTCAAATTTTGGCCACTGAGGTAGAAGATGATCTCATCTTAACAAGGAAGATAAGAAGGGATCCAAATAGAAATAAAGCTTCATCATCTTCTGAATATGCATCTACAAGCACCACAGATCCAATGGTGCAGAAATTAGCAAATGAGTTACTTGCTCTCAAAAATCGAATGGCTCAAGGAATGTCTTCTACTCCTTCATATAGAAGGATATTCCCAAATTAGTCATATCAGGGCAATGCTGCCAGGAATCAAGGGCAACAGAATCACCTTCCTCCCCCACAAGGGAAACTTGCCCTGGAAGCTCCTCCAACTAATTTAGTAATGGGATATCTTGAAGAAAAATCAAAATTCTCTTTCCAACCTAAATTGAATCAAGAAAATGATGCTGATCTCCTTGAAGACAATCAAGAAGAATCAACTGGCGACTCTCATATTGGTTTCCTGAACTACCAGGATGAACCTAGAAGCAAAGGAGAAGCTTTTAATGGATCATATGTAGTGTTTACTAGGTCCAAAAACCAATTTGTCTAGTAAGCTAATAAAAAGAAGACAGAAGAGCAACCACAGCTAGCAATCATGATTGCCAAGCATGGAACTATTCTACCTTTTCAGTCAAAGGATCTGGTAATCACTCAAAAAGTAAATACATCAATTTTGCCTTCCACTTATACTTCAAATTCACAAAATAGCCCACCTCCCATCCCTCCTAAAACTTAAAAAGTTAAAGTACCTTTCTCTGTACCTAGTTTAATCTAGCCATTTGACATAATCGATCATGTCAAAAAGACAAAAATACAAATGTCTGAGTTTAAAAATCTGTAGTCCAATCTTGATCAATTAAATAAGCTAGTCCAATATATCAAAAACCAAAACATCCTTGTAGGATAAAAGGCTAAAAAGGTAAATCTTGATTCTTCAAATAACATGCCTATTCCAAATAATCTAGTCATTACTCCCCTAACTGCTCTTGGAAAAATAGAACCTTTCTATGTTTCCCTATTAATTAATGGCCACAAGCTGAGTAACTATATTATAGACTCAAGCGCATCTAATAATGTTATGCCTGCTAAAGTAGCTAAGTCTCTTGGTCTCACACTGACCAAAACCTTTGGAAGATGTTTCTCCATGGAGAACAAGCAAGTACCATTGTTGGGGCAAACCAAATATGCCCAATTTGCATTTGCAGCCTTTCTAGACAAGAGAATCAAGATGATTATCTTGGTGGCTGACGTCCCAGCATCCTATGGCATTTGGATCAAATCAAATTTCTATAAAGATGTGGGAGGAGAACTAAGCATGGATCTGTCTGAGGCAAGGATCCCTATCCAAGGTGTAATGAAGAGGTTGCTCCCTGAAAAGGAAGCAAAATATGTGGTCACCTAGACATCAACCCCTGAAGCTCAAATCCTTTTTGAATCTATTGGTATGGGTAACTATTTTCTATCTACAAATGAAATGCATGAAATAGCTGAAAGTATCAACTCAAAAAATAGTTCAACAAGAATAATAGAAAAACTAATAGGCTACAATATAGACCAAGAAGGATCCTCTATCTCTGATGAAGAAAAGTCTAAAGAAAAATCAGTATCAGATGAGATATGGACTTTGGAATTTGATGGTAGTTATTCCTCTATTGGTTCAAGAGCTGGGAGTGTTTTGATATCTCCTTAAGGAGATATGTTCCCTTCATCTTACAAATTACAGTTTAGCAACACTAAAAATACAACTGAATATGAATCTTTGTTGCTTAACATGAAGGCTACTCAAGAAAAAGGCTTCAAATTTCTTCATGCCAAAGGGGATGCTAAATTAGTGGTTTGTCAAGTGAGGAACTTATACCAAACCAAGAATGAAAGATTACGCCACTACCATAACTTAGTTTGGGACCAATTTTTAAGCTTTTATGCTTTCAACATTTTTGCCATACCTAGAGAGTCTAATGACAGAGCTGACGCACTTGCTATTTTAGGAACTCTCTTAGTTCCTCATTCAGATTTCAAAGAAGATATATATACCATTAAGTTGGTCTATAGACCAAGTGTTCTTAACAATGCTGATCATTGGCAAGTATTCAATGATGATCATCAAATCATTGCATTCTTGGAACAAAAAGATAATTTTGAACAACTATGTTTTGAAGGTAGTAAACCTTAGAAGAATGAATCTGTGTATGAATCCAACTCAGATATAAATGAAGAATTCTTATAGCTGAAAGGAAACAAAATTCCCAAAGGCTTGATTTCTCTTGAAAAGATGTTTGACAAGCATGATAGATTCATCAAAAAATAGCAAATAGACTCGAGTTTCTCTCAGGGATTCAATCAAGTGAATTTGACTATTGAAGAAAATCCCAAGATGATCAATATTGGTAAGTGTTGCACCCCTGAAGAAAGATTCAAGTTCATCTCTTTACTCTATCAATACATGAATGTCTTAGCATATTCTTATGAAGACTTGAAGTCTCTTAGACTAGATGAAATCTACCATAACATTCCTCTCAAGGCTGACTCAATGCCATACAAGAAAAAATCCAGATAGTATAATCCAAAAATATTAGGTACTATTCTGTCTGAGATACAAAAAATGTTAAATGGTAGAATCATCTTCCCAATCCATCATTCCACATGGATTGCAAACATAGTGCCTGTAAGGAATAAGAATGGCAAAATTTGCATTTGTGTAGATTTCAGAAATCTAAATCAAGCATCTTTGAAGGATAATTATCTTTTTCCCATTATGGATCAAATGCTTCAAATAGTGATAGGTTCAGAGATGTTATCAATGCTAGATGGCTTCTTAGGTTATAATCGAGTTGAAGTTGGTGAAGTAGACCAACACAAGACTGCATTCACCATGCCTTGGGGTACATTTGCATATAGGAGAATGCCTTTTGGCTTAATAAATGCTGGTGCTACCTTTCAGAGAGAAATGGATCTAGCTTTCAAATATGAGATTGTTAAATTCATAGTGGTATACCTTGACGACTTGACTATCTTTTCAAAGCATCGACCTAATCATGTATGCCACCTACAACAAGTGTTGGAGCGCTATTGCCAGAATGGTAGTTCCTTAAATCCTAAAAAGTATATTTTTGGAGTAACAGAGGGTAAACTCCTTAGATACATTATGTCCAAAGAAGGCATAAAGATTGATTCAGATAGAGTCAAGTCTATTCAGGAGCTTAATTTTCCTACAAGCAAAAATGTTGTTCATTCTTTCTTTAGAAAGGTGAATTTCTTATGGAGATTCATCCCTAAATTTGCTGAGAAGACTAGACACATTGTGAACATGATGAAAGGGAAGACCATATTTAGCTGGACTAAAAAAGGAAAATCAGCATTTCAAGATATCAAAACCACCATTGCTCATGCTCCTACCTTGGTTTGCCTAGATTACAACAAAGATTTCATCATATATAGCTATGCATCTAAACACACTCTATCAGCAATTTTGGTTCAACAGGACAAGAAAGGTATGGAATCTCCTATCTCTTTCATAAGTTACCCTCTCAAAACTCATGAGATGAAATATTTAAATATAGAGAATCATGCTTATGCCTTGGTAAAAGTAGTCAAACATTTTTGCTTCTATATTCTGAGTTCACATACTACTGCCTTAGTTCTTGACACTACAGTCAAGTCTATATTAACTCAACAAGAGTTTGGCATGAAAAGAGGTAATTGGATTGCAAAGATCTAAGAGTTTGATCTAGACATCAAGCTGACAAAGCTGGTCAAAGGTAAAGGCCTATGCCAATTAATTGCCGATAATAAGCCAGAAGACACACAGCATGAAGAAACTAAAGTGGAAGAGACACCAATAGTCTTTTTTGTCTCCACTACCAATGAGCGGTATTCATGTATCACTCATTTCATTACTTATGGTGAATGTCTTACTCATTTTTCTTACAAAGAAAAGAGAACTATCAAGTTGAAAGCTGCCAATTTTGTCCTTTGGGATAACGGCCTGTACAAGAGAAGCATAGACGGAGTATTCCTTCACTATGTAGATAAAGAGCAACAAAGATAGCTTTTGAAATCTTTCCAAAATCTGGCCTATGGAGGACATTTTTCTGCTTATGTGACTGCTCACAAGATTCTGCAAGTTAGGTATTACTGGCCAACTCTTTTCCAAGATGCACATAAGTGGGTGAGAAAATGTGAACTTTGTCAGCAATTTGTTGGAAGACCCAAGTTAGCTGCTATGCCTCTCAAGCTAGTGATCATAGAAGAACCTTTCCAATAATGGGGACTTGATTTCATTGGAACTATAAACCCATCTTCAAGTGCTAGACATGATTATGTTCTTACAACAACTGACTATTTCACCAAGTGGGTAGAAGCAATCCCAACTAAGCATGCTACTTCAGAAGTTGTATGCAACTTCCTCATAGAGAATATCATTTCTAGGTTTGGAGTTCCCATCAAAATTGTTACTAATAATGTAGCTTTTTTCACCTCTTAGGAGATTACACAATTCTATTTCCATTATGGAATTACACTCTCTCACTCTTCTGATTATTTTCCACAAGGGAATGAACAAGCTAAATCCAACAATAAGAATCTGGTAACTATTATCAAGAAGCTAGTAGATGACAATCAAATAACATGGCATAAAGCATTGGTTGATGCTCTATGGGTAGATAGAATCACACCAAAGAGGGTAATTGGTATTTCTCCTTTTCAACTTCTTTATGGTATCAATGTTGAGATACCAATCACCTTAGAATTGCCAGCCTTGAAATAGGTAAAAGAAATTAAAGATCAGACATATGAAAGTTTTCTTGACAAAAGAATCATGTGCCTGACTGAGCTAGAGGAATAGAGAACCATGGTGGTGGATAGAATTGCTATGCATCAAAGTCTGCTAAAGAAACTCTTTGATCAGAAGGCCAAAAATCATGATTTTCAAATTGGGGATCAAGTCCTGCTGTGGGACAAAAGGAGAAAACCAAAGGGGATGCATGGAAAGTTTGACTCCCTTTGGAGAGGCCCATTTATAATTCATCATCACATTGGTGAAAATAGATTTCTATTGAAATATCAAGATGGCACACTCTTTTCTCTACCCCACAATGGGTAGCATCTGAAACATTTCAACTCTTGAAGTGTCAGATCATTCCATCTGTATATATGTATATTTGTACAGTTTTTAATTCTATTTTAGTTTTGTTTGTTTTCATTTTTTATGTCTTTCATTTTTGGGTAGCATGACTCCATAACCCAATGGTACACATGAAGACACTAGAGATTTTGGATTCTACTCCTTTCAATTCTTTTTGCAATTGATAGAAGTTCTCCAACTGGAGCCAGCTATTGTCCCCCAAAAATGTCACTCATTTTTGGGACAACATTTGAACTATTTTGATCCTACAAACCAAAATTTTCTCTTTCCTTTTAAAAATTTGTCCTCAGCATTCAAATTCCTTATTTTTCAAGTTTCTCAAAAATCTATGGACTCTGTAGGCAGGTTCATTTCTACAAGTTCAATGAGCTTCACAGTTTCTGCATGTGGGTTCAACCAAAAGAATCAGTTTTTATCACTTGGTCATTTTAAAGATTAGTTCAGTGCCTTGGTTTAATAAAAAATGTCTATCAACAACCATTCAATCAAAAGAGGCTTGAACCACTTTGGTTCAATCGGTTCAATGCTTTCAGTTTAATCGATTCATCTACTCTGTTTCAACATTTTGGTTCATCCTTTGGTTTAAACACATGGTTCAAAGGCAAGTTCAATCAAGTGGTTCAACATGTTTGGTTCAATGAAGATAAAAAAGACTGAGCCAAAACAAGGGAATGAGCCATTGAACCATTGAACCAAAGTTGGTTCAATCGGTCGGTTCAAGTAATAAAGTTCAAAGGAGTGCCCTAAGAGTCAAAGACACAAGTGCCCTTGCAAAGGGAATTCTCATGGCAAAAAGTGACCAAGGAAAACAAACAGATCAAAACAAAATCTTGACAAAATCCCACAGATGCTACCAAGTGTTGATGGCTGAGCCCCACTAAACTTTATTTCTGTGAATTGGTAGATATTGCCATGTGTCCCTCTTGACGCTTGTTGGGAGCCTCCAAGTGTCAATATCCATAGTCTCTTCCCTTAGCTTCACTGTTTCAATCAAAGACCATGGTGGACCTAGGGAGGAGTGACTAAATGAAGTAGAATGCGCCAAGTGTCTGCATTTATGTGACTAACAAATGTATTCAGACCGTGCCACATGTCCCTTACAAAATTTGGTAGAAGCTGACAAGTGTCAATCTCTATAATTTCTCTCTCCTACTTGTTTTCATAAAGACTGTGGTCGACCCCTAGTGAGCTACTGAAGAAAGTGAAATGTGCCATGTGTCATCATCCACCTGACTCTCCAAAGATGAGTAGAAGCCACCACCTATTCATTTATAATTCTATGGAGAGTGACATGTGTCTGTGTCTGAGTTTTGAACAAGCTTTTAAGCTCATCCTAAGCATTTTTTGAGCACAGTAGAGACCACCACATGTTATCATCTGCATGAATCTAAAATGATTCTCAAGTGTTTTTAAAGGCCGCTAAAGTGCAGTGGAGACTGTCATGTGTCATATTCCACAGGACTCTCAAAGGATATGTCATCTTCTAAGTCTCATTTCACTTGGCTTCTAAGAGCCATAGAATCCACCACGTGTCCTTTGTAAGTTAAGCAGAACACACCAAGTGGCATCATCTGCATGAATCTAAATGAGTTATGCATAGTTCTATAGTGTTTCTAAAATGCAAATGAAGCTGACATGCATCATCCTCTGCAGGATTCTCAAGAGGCAAGTGGAAACTACCACCTTTTCCATTGTAAATCTATGGAGAGCAACAAGTGTCTGCACCCATGATTCTAAATTTCTAATAAGTTTCAAAGCCTCTATCAATAAACATTTCTTAGAGTCTCACAAAATTTGCCATGTGTCTTCACCTATTTAGTAGTGGAATGTGCCATGCGTCAATTGCTAGATTTGAGCAGAAAGTGACTAAGGAATAGAGCATCAAATTGAATCTAGGCCCTGATTCAAATAACCAAAAAAGGAGCAATGATGAAGAAGGATCAGAGCACCAAGTGGACATTGAAAGATGTAAACTTTCAATAGCATGACTTGTTTCTCTACATTGAGAAAAGCAAATGGGTAGATTCCCCTAAGTTCCAACCTACCCTCTTAACAGATTTTAATGAAACATGATACGTTACTGTTCTTGAGTCCTTCTTGAAGAGGCTATATAAGGGACTCTCTTCTATTGTAAAATGATATCTCTTTTTGACAATCAGAACAAAACTCTGCCCAAATTGAAAGACACTTCTAAGACTTTAAGCTCAGTTTGTTGATCATATTTTGTTACTGGAATAAGAAAGCAAGTGACTTTTAAGACTTTATGCTATGATATCTTTGTTGTTGAGGAAACTATTATTATGTCTTTTTCCTTGATTTATTTTTTATTCCTTTAATTTAACAAGCAGGATTAGTGAAATTAGTTAGAAAGGTGTCCTGAAAAGTCAACTGTGGAGAGACTTTGTGCCCCCATAATTGCCTTTCAGTGTGTTTTCTTTTCATTTCTATGTAAAGGACTTTGGGAAGACTTTGTGCCCTCATTATCCTTCGTATCTTACTCTTGAGTGATTCAGGTGGAGAATTTGTGCTGCATCTTGATTTGCTAGTTATTACATCTTTTACTACATTTTGCTGTTACTACCTGGAGTATTCTTGTGGCTTGCTAAATAGTACTTCTAAAAGAAGAGGAGTGTTTTTTGTCATTTTCCTTGAGTTTCTCTTGTGATCTGCATACATCATCTCTGAAGAAAGAGAGATGGATGATTTGTCCTACCCTTGAGTATTATTTTTTGTTTATATATATATATATAGCCTATAGGGAACCTCCCCTTGATGAGAGGAGAGATCAGTCCCCTTCTGATGTGGTAAATCTACACATTTGGATGACTAATCTTCCTACTTCAGCTGATCAGACCTATTTTGTTTATCAGTGCATTAATCGACAAAATATTCAACCAACATATAGTACACTTCTATCCAAAGTATATACTTTTAATTAGTTGGTTAAGGTTAAGGGTGTCTCATATGAGTATCCTCTACCCATCCCATAGGTAGTTCTAGCACAATTCTAGCATAGACACTAGTTATAATTCCAATACCATTCCAAAATATTACATGACTATTATTTACAACTGAGAGTACAACTCCTATACATACATCATAGAGTTTAGTAGATTCATTAGTGTAAGTTAGGTCTACTCCTATGATATCTACATGTATGCATACTCTCCCAAAAAGACCATTATTATAGGGACCCTTACATTAGAGATATGTGACTAATTCTAGGGTACCTTCCTATACTTAGTTTATGTGAAGATTAATTTTAATGGGTTCTAAGGGTTCTTTTTATAGGGCACCTACATCATCTATGACTTCTACCAAATGGATTCATGAGACCCCTATAATTCATAGGGCATCAAAATTAGTGCCACAACTTCATAACATCACTACATAGGTAGCTTTAAACACATATTATATATCTAAATAGATTATGGGATCATATTTTCCCTTTCACACTACATGTATGATCATAGTTCCCCTATTTGACACAAGCAACAATGATAGTGAGTTTCCCATGAGACTCATTGGTTAGTATAGTTCCTATGATTTTAAATAATTCCTTATATCTCACTCATTGTACATATTTTATTTTCATTTACTTGTACATAACATAGATCTAGAAGATACAAAAATAATATAACATATCAAAATATAAAAATATTCAAATATTAAAAAAACACAAAATTTACAAATTATATGCAATGATATATTTAAATTTATACTACTTTCCATTAATTACATATTATGAGATATCTTCATACATTTTATTTTATCATACATATCTATTTCAGTTATTCTTTTTGAGTGCTTGTAGATTACATATAGGACCCCAGTCTATTACAATGATCTAGACTTGTTATCATCTACCCACTAGGGGAATATACACCAATATAAGTTTATGCATTTGATACAACCACCTATTGACTTATTTCTACCCTTGAGGCCTTGAAAGGATTCAACCTATGCCATGATAACCCAAGTTCACCAGTGGTCACCCTTCTCATATTAATTGAAGTGTTAGGGCAATTCAAAAGGAAGATCAATGGTCATCATGCCATGGAAATAGGTCTAAGTGAGGTACTATGTTAAGATGTTGTGGTGGTTTTCTCTTACCCCCTATTTTATCTTAATTCAAGTTCCCCCCTTGTCATTAGTTATGTGTGGTAATCTATAATAGGCTTTAGAGTGGTCCTAATAGTCTAAATTTGCTGATGATTAAGATGACCCAATTTTGTAGCTCAAGACCCATCATGAATCCATATAGTATGTTGAGAGCCTAAAAAGTATGGTAAGATTAGATGGGTTAAATATGTTATAATAAATGTGTGGTAATGTTTTTAGGTCTTTACCATGTTTTAAGGTGTCTTGATAGATATTAAGGTACCACCTATTTGAACTTTCACTTGAAATCATTTGGATTTCCTTCAAAAGGGGTGTTTGACCTTATAATAATTTTATTTTGATGCAAAGGCACCACTAATACTATCAATCATGCCTTCAAAGGCCTCCATGATTACCATAATTCCATGATCAAATGGTTTCATATGCCAAAGGATGTCTTTCCATAATTCAAATGCTTTATTATCGACTAAATGGGCCCACACATGGGAAAAATAGCTCTTAAACTTCCCCATCCATAATTAAGGTTTTAAATTGAATTTTCACCCCTTTTCTGCTTCCTTCCCACCAATAATGTTTCAATGTCTAAAATCCTAAGAAAATGAAGGAAACTAGTGTTTTGTAAGTGATTTCAAACAAGTATAGATTTATACATTATGAACATGGTCATAAAGAGTCAATGATCTATAGAGGGGATTTAGTATAGACATCAAGTGAGAGAATAAAAGAGTTTAAATTCAAGATAGATCAAAAACCAACCCTTCCTTCCCATTATCCTCCTTGGCAGCCATGGATAGCACCTTAAGTTATTATTTAGTGTGGAGAAGAGGAAGAAGATGGTAACCTGAGCTCTTAGCTAGAGTAAGGGAGTATAATGGCCTTATTATCATTGGAATTAGTTTTTATAATGATGGGACATGATTTATGTATAATGGTTAATAACCTAAGGAAATCAAACTAGTCTTCTATATCCACACAAGGTAAACATAGAAATGGTTTCTATATATTTTGGGCATGTTTGGTGAAATTGATGATTGTACATGTCTTCTAAAATCCTTCAAGGTCTTGTTAATTCACATCATTCCCTAACTTGGCATGTTTAAAGTTGTGGGATAAAATGAACATTGATAGAGTCACATGTGCAAACTACATGCATGTTTTCATGATGTTTTAGGAAATTTCAATGTATGATATATGTCAAGGAACCCCTATTAATCATGATAATGTATTCTTAGGGGATCCATATAATATTATCATCATTGGTGGTGAATATGATCACTAATGAACCTTGAACTATCCTAATATATTTCCTTTAAATGAAACTACCTACATATTTAAACTTTTATTACCAGTGAGAACATAATGTTTCATGATGGTGGCTATTAGATATCATCAAAGACACCACAAAGGTAATAGAGGTGATATACACATGTAAAAAGGTCTCGCTCTCATAAATATCATATATAATTATGGCCCTCATAGGAAAGAAACCAATATCTAGTCCTCCAACACCTTCATATACCTATTTAATAGAGGTTAAGGTTCATTACTAGAAGTTAAGGTTTTTTTAGAATCCTAGGTTTCAAATCCTTCTTCCATGTGTTTGATTAATGAACTCCAAATGTCTCACCTTGTTGAGTGTCTAAATAAATGTGTCTAGGGTCCCCTTAGGTGGTCTTAAACATGATTTGATAGTTCTCATGGCATCTATTAAAAGGTCTTTGTTGTTTCATAGTTCTATCAAACCATTTCACCTTTTAATAGGCCTTAGTTCTAAGTTAAAAATCCATAAAGGCCTATGACTACCACCTATAGGTTCAAGCTTTTCTTCCCAGGTCATGGAAACAAGTTCTACATGATGCATAATACTACCAAGAACCATTTAGACTATGAGAATAGAGAATATTCAATTGTGAACATTATTGATAAAGCATAACCAAGTTTAGGAGGTCAACTCAAGCCCAACCTTTTAAAGGGTCTCAAAACCATCACATACAGTTGAGTCTCAAAAATGCAAATAAGGGTCATAGATTATGAACTGAATATCTTAAATGAGAGTCATTTAGATTTGAGGAAAGCCATTGGGGTATCAATCATAACATGGAATCACTCCTCTTACTCAAGATACTTCTTAAAGACCCCTAGATAGTCAACATATCTAGATCACTACCTATATGATTGTAGGCACTCTATCCCCATCTTTGGACATGAAATTATATATGCACATAAAATGAGAGATCAGACTAATATGGCGGTTAGAACATAAATTTCATGTTGTTAAAAGATAAATAAACTTGAAAAGGTGAGTGAAATGAGCTAGCTTAAGCATGTATAGGTGCATTTAAGTCTACCTAGCTAGTTGGGAGGACTATCTAATGTAAATGGAATAGAAAAAGGTGTTTATATCATCTTATTTTTATGGATTTCATCCTCCTTAGTGTACCTAAAGGTAGGATTGAGATTGAGAGCTACCTGGCCTAGGTTTGATACCCAAGAGACACAAACTTCAATGCATGACTATGTAAATAAGTGTTGTTAATAGAGATAGGGGATGCTAAGCCTTAAAGGCTATGGTCATATCTAGATAATATGTTATCTAAGACTTAATTCTATCACTTTATAGAGCTAAAAGGGATTACTTATATTTTCATCACTAATTATTTTAAGCACTTTCACTAAACAATGATGGTTAGAGCAGGTCTACATGAGAGAGAGACAAAGATGGTGGTTTGGTGAAATGAGGTCAAGAACAAAAGGTGGGAATAAAATAGAGAAATATGTTAATATATGTTTTATTCTTTTTGAGAATTAGATGTTTAATTAATAAGAAAATAAAGGTCTAAGTAAAAGTAAATCAATAATTAATGTGTCTCAATAAGTGTGAAGAAATCAAACATAGCTTATTCTAGTCTAAAATAGATGAAACAGGGTCTAGAAATTATTGTGTAGGGATGGCAGACTATCATAAATAAGACCAATAACTCTATTTATAGATTAGACAAGAGTGAAAAACTTAGGACACCCTATTTCTTGGTGATATAGTCCAATTTCTAGCATTGTTATCCACTTTTGGTGCTATTGTCCACTTTTAAAAACTATTCTTTTGGTGGTCTAGTTTTTTTGGGTTCTACTTGGTAGGCCTTTGACACCATGGTAGTGAAATATTAAATCTTGGGTCTATGTAGAGCTTTTGGTATGTATGATTCAATATTCAAAACCCTTATGAGCTTAGGGTACTTAGAATTGAGTAGAAAATTTGGAAAAGAGAGACAGGGTTAGTGTTAAAGGATACACTAAACATACTTAACACCTTATGTGTGGGAATGCTACCTGCATACCAATACTCTAAAGAGGGATCAAGATAACGTAGTTCTCCCATCTAAAATGCTTGGTACAACTGTGTGATGTATGCAACTAGATGTGAAATTGGAATGCAATTTGGATGACTAGGGACTGGTATGAGTTCTTGAATAGGCTTAAATTGGTCTTGTAAGGCTATATGCAAAGAATATGGAAGAGTGCTTGAGTGTAATTACTTGTATTCTTGATTTTTTATATAAGTGCCAACCCTTATTAATATAAATTGAAAGGAATTTTATAGTTAAAATAATGATCATGAGTTAGATGATCTTGCATTAGGCCGATAAGGGAAAAGATAAAGATTTGGGAAAATCTCACCGTTTGAGGCTAAAGTGAATTTAGACAATAATACTAAAAATAATACACACCTAAATTATAGTGCTCCTAACTAAATTGGGTGTTATTATCTTAGGAGGATGAGACTTGGGGGATGGATCTAGGTCTAAGAGGGCTACCTGGGTATCAAAAATCTAATTTTAGGAAGCTATGGGTGACTAAGAATCAGTGAAAGTCTAGCTGAGAAGGGTTGAGTGAGAAAGAAAGAGAACCTATAGGTTCGGTGCTATTATCCATGCCTAAGTCATCCATTTTAACATTTTATATGATTATGTTCCACCCCCTCCCCCTTAATTCTAGTGATGTATAAAAGTGAAATATTAGGATAAAGGAAAAATAGAAAGCATACTTGAACTTACCTATACGGGAAAAAGCTTATGAAGCTATGTGATATTGGATGTGCATAGAAAGAGCATGTTATGATGTGTGAATCTAAAAATAAAAACATGAAGTAGATCAATTCTTATAAGATACAATACATCTAAAATAAGAATGTATAAAAAATTGGTAAAGGAAGAGAGAGGAATGAATACACCTCACTAATTATGTGAACCAATACTAAACTTGTTGTGATGCTAGATTATATTGTGTATGTGTTGAATCAAGAGTAATATCATGAATGGAGCTAAGTGTTCAATTCCCTAAAATGTGGCTCAATAATGTAAAGGCTATCCCTTTGGCTCCATCATCACCAACTAAGTGAAGTTAATGAATCATGCATGTGTTAATCAATGTCTGTAACGTATGTCTAATCTCTCTAAATAGGTGGATCCAGAATACAAAGGTTGGCCCTTTGGCTCCATCATTACCCTATGAAGTGAATATATGAAGTGATACCAGTATATAATAGGTTTCATATAAGATGGCTCATAAATCCCATGAATGTGTTAAAAATATGACACTGTGGTGTGGATAGTTGAATGTGTGTTAGAAATTAGGCCATCGTTGGCCATTTCAAATGATGTAGATTAGGATTATATAAAAACAACTATAAAACTAATGTAATAGAATTTTAATAATTACAAATCAAGAAATTGGGTATTTATAAAGCTAAACTTGTCTTAAAGTTTAACTTGAATGTGATGCCAACCACCTACATATGCAGTAAGGCACATAACTACTGAGAATGCCTAGAATAAACTATACTTAGAAACAAAAGATCAATGTGCCACACACATTTCCTCCAATCATTGATGTTTATAAGATAGAATCTAACTTAGAAGTTATACCAATTTCCCAATCTAAACTAAAAGTGAGAACCATCATGCCATGCATGATAACCCCTTGTATCAGAGAAAATTATGCTAAAACTATTGAATATAAAGGATCTAAAAGAAAAACTATCCTTGAACTAAAATTTTTGCCTATTTTTGGAAACTTTAAGTGTTTTATTCCTAGACATAACCACTAAACTATGGACACCCCCTATTTTTGGTGTTATTATCTATTTTTGGTACTACTATCTAGTGTAAAAACTAACTGTTGATTTGAGATTATTCCTATTTTTCTTCTTTGTTTTGATTGGTTTGACCTCTAGATTCTATTATGAATATTTTTAATGTTGTTGTTTTATTGATAAGAGGTTTTATCTCTATGAAAAATTCCCTATTCGATACACCCTCTTTTGAGGGTAAGAATGATAAACCTATAATGACTACCCTCAGAATAAAAGAGTCTTGCAAGTGTGTTAATCTAAATATATATGATAGCATTTGATATTTGACAATATGTTTCAATATATATCAAATGCTTGTATCAACATATTGTTAGGTCAAAAATGGTATGCCTAGATATATATAATAATTTGAAATCATGTATAATGTCCTAAACTAGAAATGGAAATGAAATGTTAATTGTTAGTTTTTAGTTGGAGGGATGAAGCATAATGTCCATCATGGCATCCAATAAAGCAAATAAAATTCATGATATGGATCATGTAATTTCACACATTTGACAAGTAACAAGTAAACAAGTAATAATCAAGAAGCAACAAGCATGCTAGATGGCCCAAGGGTCCATGCAAACAAGGGACATTGACACA
The DNA here is from genome assembly GCA_037957365.1 of Torreya grandis. Lineage (NCBI taxonomy): Eukaryota > Viridiplantae > Streptophyta > Pinopsida > Cupressales > Taxaceae > Torreya > Torreya grandis. The sequence goes on along the minus strand of JARHVA010005869.1, from coordinate 500,434 downwards.
TATCACTCAAAATAGAAACAAGCATGGAAGGCATGTTCAAATGCCACATACACATACAAGTAAAATAAGTAAAGTTAACACATAGGCTAGAGGTACATAGAGGAATATAAACAAAGGTCATTGAAAAATGTCCTAAAGCACACATAGGAAAAAGAAGCAAAGGACATTGGCAAATGTCTTAAGCCACAAGCATAACATAAGCTAGAATTGAAAATTCAATCATACAAGCTATGCTAAGAAAGAAGAGAGAACATGTAATACTTGGAAAGATAAAAGCACATCTAATTGATCAAATCAAATGTGAGAGTATGTAAAACATATGTAGTACAAGACTAGGTATGTGCTAGAAAAACACAAGTGCTAGATACTAGTGAGATGTTGATATAGTATTCTATGTAAGCTTGTAGACACCAAAATAGTGTCAAACCCCCCCCCCCCCCCCCCCCCCCCCTTGGTCCCTTTCTAACTTCAACATGCCTAACCTATACTTTATTAATTTAAAATACTTATTTTAAATTAATAATCCCCACTAACACCTCACCTTGGATTCCTAGCTCTTACACCATTTATCACCCTATGACTAATCATAATTACCTAAGACCTAATTTTAACTCTCCCACTAATTCTTGTGCCTATTAAACCCACCTTTGGACTGTTTAACAATGACAACTGAACTTGGTAGATGGAAGAATGGGCAAAAGGCTAAAAATATCCTTTTTTCCATTCTATAGCCACCGACGTCGGTTAACAGTCGACCGATGTCGTTGGTATCACCGACATCAGTTGCTTAAAACTAAATTCTAACCTCAACTACAGACCAAAATGTGAATTCTCTTGCTCCCAGGATCTGAATTCTCTTGCTCCTCAACTCTTTGCAAGCATCAAAATTCTATCATCACTCTCTAGGCTACGAAATTCTATAGAATTCACTGCACACTAGATTGAAATGTTGCATGAGGTCTCCTACATCAACCATAACGGAAACAAGTCTTCTACACTTCTGTCTTAGCCACAAGATGAGCTAAGTATTATTCTGGTTTATATTTCAATATTTTTAGAATGCATTGGTGATTAGTCCATTGAATATTCTTGAGTACTGTTGATAGACAACCTGACTTCCTTCCTAAAGGGGTTGAAAAGCCTTCTCTCATTCTTATTCTCTTTCCATCCCTATCCTCTACCTTAGCCCTTTTCTAGACCATATTCACTACCCTGGAACCCTACACAAACCATTAAACTCTCAGACTCCTTCCAGACTCCTCTATTGACCACAAACTTTCCCTGGAACCCATCCAAGGCCCATTGCCCCTACCGACATCGACATCAAGGCCCATTGCCCCTACCGATGTCGGTAGACTAACCGATGTCGGCAACATTGACCAACTGACGACATCAGAACAACCGACATCGGTGACTATGAAAGACTGATTGCAGGATTTAGGTATGCATTATCTATTTCTCTTTCTTTAAGTCTTTCATTATTTCTTTCCATTATGACATTCTTTTTATCAACTAGTGGACTTTCATCCCTCAAGGAAGTCTTTACACTTTTGGGACCGAGCATGTGCTTGGCAGTCCACCATATATCTATTTAACATTTTCTTTATTTAAGTCCTTATCTATAGGTGTCATCCTCCACAGCCAAAGAGGAGCTCCTTCAATCGTCTGGATATGGTGCACAACTTCATCTAGGTATCATCTAACCCCTGACCATTTAACTTTAGTTTTCTTCTTCTTCTGAATGTAAAAGCAAGAATGAGTAGAAACATTCTAGCACACCTGGTGGGACCCTAGATTTTTTCTTGGGTTCATTTCTTTTTCTTCTAAAGGCAAACTTTCATATAGGTGCATTAGGAAATTTTCTCTCCTTGTATCCTTCTTCTATCTCCTTATTTCGAAAAGACACCATTAGCACAAGTTAAAAAGAACTTTTTCTTCTTGTCACTTCTTTTCTGCATCTTAGAGTAGTGAAATTAATGCTCTTAACCTTTTCCTAATTGTTTGCATCTGAACAAAAAAACTTCAATTTGGGCTAAAATCTATTGCATTTCATTCCTGCTTGAATGCATATTTAGCCTTCTCATCTAGTAAGTAAAAACACATTATGAATAAATCATAGTGCACATGTATTACACAGCCTAACCACATTGACAAAATCAAACATCTAAACATATCTGAGACAAGGCCCAACTAGGATTTCATCACCTAGTGGATACCTTACCCTTCGTGGCAATCCTACTTAGACTTCACTACCAAGGGGAGAATCCACTCTATTCTCTAGCAGAGTATAAACTCTAGGGGAAGTATATATTGGCTAAGCAACCCAGCTTGTCTCTGGGCTCGTGAAGTGAGGGGAGCAAGCTCCAAGCACCAGGCCATGTATGGAACCTAATACAAATTTTGAGTACCAAAACATAACCCGAAACAAAGCTTAGACTGCCTCTTTTAGGACCCATTCTAAAATCCCAACTTCCCAAACATATTCTTTTAAGGCATAAGCCACCATGACTCTAAAATTTATTCTTAGGAATTAACATTTATTGGTTGCTGGCCATCATCTATTTTTTTTCTATATCTAATTTTTTGAGCTGGTGAGGTCGTATTTTGAGATCTAAAAACAACTCAGATTTTCTTCTTTCTTCCAAAAACTTTTAGTTTTCTGAGTTTCTAGAAATACACAGTAACTGACATCAATTTTTTGACCGACGTCAGCAACTATCTTCATCAACATCAGTTATCTAACCGACATCGGCAACTTACTTCACCGACATCAGTTTTTCTACTGACGTCGGTCACTATCAAAAATGTTTCTTCTCAAATAGCAAGTTCAAAACCTAACTTTTTGGCTATCAAACACACATTCTAGAATTCTGAGACTGGAATATACAATTTTTCAAACCTACACAAATTTTTTCTTGAATGGTTTTAACGCGTCGTCAAGCTAAAACTCTTGTTGACCATGCAAGGCAACAACCACTCCCACCTTCGCCTTCTATATCAAGTCTCCAAATGGAGTATAATTTAGAAATTGAACGTACTCCTATCCATCCAACCCCAACTCAACATCTAATTGTTCCTAAAAGGGATCAGGACTTTGAAAGGTTCCTTGACCTCAATGTCAAGGCTCTTCAGCACTATCTCATGAGAAGTCAAACATAGGATCCTTCAGGCAACCCAATTTATAGGATGCCAACTTCCTTAGTCAAAACGACAATCATATCAATAGCCTCCATGACCCAACCCATGGTTACCCAGGCCACTGCCTCAACTAACAACCCGACCATGACCAATATTCAAAGTGTGGCCTCTCCTTCTGTTTCTGGACCTGCATCCATTGGGGTTTTTGTACCCCCTCAACCACAAACCATTTAACAAAGTTTTACACCATTCTAGAGCTTAATTGTCTCCATCCCACCTACTCTTGCACCCATAAATACAAGAGTGGCTACTTATCCTTTGGCTAGTTTTGCCACCATCCAACCACCTTTGGTGACATCAAGCCAAGTTGTGCCTTCTAGCATTATGACACAACCACCCTTGAATTCAACATCAGTCCCTATGACTAGTTACCAATATGTTATGCCTATACAAGCACAACCAACTATGTCATATGCTCCACCTAACACCTTCCAAATGCCTTAAACCTAAGGGGAAACCCACCTAAAAATCCATCAACAGATCTAATCAAGATGTTGATGGATAAGATGTCTAATCTTGAGACATCCATTTCAGTTTCAAGAAATGTTCTCTCATATGAACAAATCTATAATGAACCTATTCATCCATTGGTCCTAACTGACCATATCTTAGTCAGTGGGAACTTCTCAAGTTTACTTAACTTCAGAGTAAAGAGGACCCACAACAACATCTTCGAGATTTTAGACATGCTTGTTACCTTATAGCACATGATGATGCATTATTACTATGCACATTTCCCATGTCACTTTTTGGTGCTTCCCTCAATTGGTATAGTTCTATTACCAGTCACTCTCTATTTACCTTCACTCAACTTGCCCAATTATTCCTTGACCACTTTTCAATTAACATCCCCAAGAAGTTCTCCATTACAGACCTATATTCTATCAAACAATTCAACGATGAGTTAATCACTGACTTCATTGTACGTTGGAGAGTTTTGATTAACTAACTCTCCTTTTCGTTACCTCAACCTGAGCTCATTGAGCTCTTCTCTAGAGCATGTGCCAAACACATCTCATCTACTTTATGGGTCCAAACATTTCACATATTTGATGAAGCTTTCACTATGGCCTGAAAGCTTGAACTCCTTGTTGTCAAAGAAGATAGAGTCAAATTGCATAGTAAAAATACCAACACAAAAGCCAATGACCCTTCTTCTTTCAGACCTTCTTCTTCCCAATCCAAATCCAAAGGAGTGGCAAACATTGTGGTCCTTAGACCATCATCTTCAACAACAACCAACCAATCTCAGCCTTCCACATTAGACTACATCACAAGACAATTCCAACAATGGCATGTACAGTGTCAATACACTCCAATAGGAGAATCATACGCTTTCGTGTTGGATAAATTAGTCAAGCAGGGGGTCCTCAATCTCCCTCAAATTTGACCACCTCAATTTGACCCCTCAAAAGCCATCCCTACATGGTACAGGGAAAATGAATTTTGTAATTATCATCGTGTCAAGGGTCACGACATAAACAATTGCAAAACCTTCAAAAATGTTATTCAAGACATGTTAGACAAGGGGGATCTTGTTTTGGATAACCCAAATGTGTTGGCTAACCAAAACATGGATGTCTTTAGACAACCATTCCATAACCATCCTCCTAGCCAAAATAACATTTAAACCATGGCTGATGACCTCCAAGAGCATAATATATGCATGGTCAACACAGTTTCTCCTTTCATCCCTAACCAACCTCTCCCACAAGCTGAAGAGGTTAATCAACCTATTTTTCCACCACAAGTAGAAGAGCCTTCTTCTCTTATTTTTCCACCATAGGTAGAAGAGCATTCTTTACCTATTTGTCCACCACAGGTAGAAGAGCCTTCTTCTCCTATTTGTCCACCATAGGTAGAAGAGCCTTCTTCACCTATTTCTCCACCATGGATAGAGGAGCCTTCCTCTCCTATTTTGCCTCCACAGATGGAAGATATTCCTCCATCCACCCTTCTTTCACACATCAGAGAGTCAACTTTTAACTCTCCCATATTGGAGGATGCTTTGATGACACCAACGCTATTTGTCCACCACATGTAGAAGAGCCTTCTTCACCTATTTGTCTACCACAGGTAGAAGAGCCTTCTTTTCCTATTTGTCCACCACAAGTAGAAGAGCCTTCTTCACCTATTTCTTCACCATGGCTAGAGGAGCCTTCCACTCCTATTTTGCCTCCATAGATGGAAGATATTCCTCCATCCACCCCTCTTTCACACATCAGAGAGTCAACTTTTAACTCTCCCATATTGGAGGATGCTTTGACGACACCAACGCCGACTGCCTCACCCTCATCTTTCTTATCATCAATGGGGTATCATACTTTTCCCATTCCTCAACCACATGAAGAAGCCATGATCATCCCTGCACTTTTCCCTCTCAAAGAGCCACATCCTCCAATCCCTTCTCCACCAAGAGAAGAACTTGTCACTTCACCCACTTCAACTGAGGGAGATCTGGTGATGATTTTTTCTTGCCTTTTTCTTGAGATCGCTACATCTCACACGCTTCTGATCACACATGAACCCAAACCTTCACAGGTGTCCATCATACCGAGATAGGTTAAATCTCTTGGTGTTCACCCCATATCAAACTTCACTCACCCACAAGTGAAGATAGACTTGAACCTTGCCTCACACAATATGGTCCTCAAACCAAACTAAAGAAGGCTACTAAACCATGCCAGAGAACTCCTCCCCCACCATCATCATCGGCCTCTATTTTGGGCCCACATTCATCCACCTTAATGGGAGTGCTCCCAACTCCAACACCTAACAAAGGTAAAATTCCTCCATTACATCCAATACCTGACAAAAACATACCTCCTCTAAATGTGACACCTCTCAACATGAAATTGCAATCTACGCATGTGGTCACACCACCAAAAAAAAAGATGGTACAAAAAACTCCTCCTACAACTCCTAAATAGACGTTGTCAACCTCTACAACTTCTAAACAAAAGTTGTCAACCTCTACAACTTCTAGACAGTAGTTGTCAACCTCAACTGCAATAACAAGTGCAAAACCATTAGTGGGTTCTTATGCTTCAATGTTATGCCAATTATTATAGTTTTCTAGCATTTTTCTCTCACCAATTAATCCATATCAACCTCTTAGACCAAAACCAACCTGGTTTAATGACACTAAAATTTGTGCATATCATCGCACACCTAGGCATGACACTGAGCATTGTTGCACTCTTAAGGTTGTCATTAGCCCACACCTAAAAAAGGGCACCCTTCTCATTAAGGACCCCTTTGACAAACTAATAACATCATCCCATGCCTCTCAAACCTCCTCACCTTCACACTCATCAACTCTCAGATCAAAACCATCTTAGTTTGACGACACCAAATTTTGTGCTTATCATCGCACACCTGGACATGACACTGAGCATTGTTGCGCTCTTAAGGCTATCATTCATCAACACTTGAAAAAGGACACCCTTTTCATTAAGGATCCTCTTGACCACCCTTTAAACTAACCATCGACACCATCCCATGTCTCCCAAACATCCTCACCTAAATCAGGATCCCATCATCAGACTATGGTCTCTCTACCACCTTCACCCCCTTTGTTTGCAATCAACACTATCAATGTGGCCACTAGGTCACAAACCATGAAAGATAAAGGGAAAGAGAAGGTTTCTCTTCCTTGGACATATCCATTTGTCAAGCCTTCTCAACCATCAAAACCCAAGACTTCAATCTTGGACCTAATACAAAGCTCTCCACAACATCACCAAACCTTGATTAAAACATTATAGGCAGTGAAGGTCCAACCTGAAGACCCCCAACCACTGGCTAATTTTTTCAAATCATTACCAACCATTGCCTCCATCACCATCCCTAATTCTGAGATTCCAAACTCCAACCTAGAAGATTAGGATCTCACCCTCTTAAACTAAGCCTATCAGGCAAAAGCTTTGCAGGATGCATCCTCACATTGCACTTCTTGTTAAAGAGAAGCTTCATCATATTCTCTCCATCTCATTTATCCAACCCATTGATTATCTGCAATGGGTGTCAAACATTGTCCTTGTCATAAAACAACTGGGGGAATTCAACTTTATACTGACTATCACGACCTCAACCAAGCATTGACAAAATATCAACCAACCAAGCATCGACCAAACATCAACCAACTTCTTAATCATCTTTAACACGTGACCAATATGGAAAGAAGCAAATGAGGCAAGTTTGCTCCTAATTGACTCAGACCTTATATCATAATGCATAAGTATGGATCAAGGACTTATCATCTATCTTCTCTCGAAGGCTGGCCAAAACTTGAGCCCCTTAATGCGTTATATCTTTGACCATTCTACTGTTAGTCAAGTAATCACTCACTTGACATTTAACTTGAGCTCGTCCCTTGAGCAACCCCTGTCATCCTCATTCTTATTCCTTTCTTTTCCTACAAACATTAGTTAATCCTTTTCGCATTAATGCTTTGTCCTACTAAAAAGGGAAACCCTTAAACCTCTATACGCTAGTGCATGACTAAAACTTTAGTCCACAAGACATATAAAACTGGGATGCCTATTCAAAGGTCATAAAATTATAAATGTAGACTGCTCCCTTGAAGGATAGTTGCATAATTGTCGTAATTGATAGACTGTTCCCTTAAAGGATAGCTATCCAAAGACATCAAAACATAAAAAGTAGAATATAGACCACTCCCTCGAAGGATGGCTATACCCAAATTTTGCAACAAATATCACTCACTCAGAAGCTTCCCACATCGATTAGCTTCACATATGACCATAAAACAAAACAACATCCCCACGTAGACTTCCCACATTGATCAGTCTACCAAAAAAAAATTTACTGACACACTATTAAGTCATGGACTTGCCTATAGTCGTTATCAAGGCCACCTATAAAAGGGGAAAAGTTATCCTTGCTAAAAAGGGTTACCCCATCCTCACATCTCACATAATCAAACCTATTACCCCAACATACTCAAGGGATTTTGAGCTCACTTAATGTCAAGTGATTTGAATACTTCTCTGACACAAACAATGGTCAATGATGTAATGCATAAATAGGGCTTTTGTTTACAAAAACCTTATCTATGCCATCATTATGGTCCTTGTCAATGAAAGAGAAACATGCCTTTCACTTCTTATACACCTTGGTCACATACAACTGAACCAAAACCCAACCGAACCAAATATTTTCAGACCACTAACATTATCATAGCCTATTCACACTAGTTTTTATGGAAACCAATACACATGGAAACTATTGACCACACAATTTATGTCAAGAATAAACCATTACTTGCTAAAGCATAAATAAACTCATTTCACTTTTAGCATACACCATCACAAATATGGAAAATTGCTAGGGATGAAAACCCACATAACCAATGTTACAGAATACACCATCACATAATATGGAAAAGGTTATAACATCATCATACACTCATCATTTCAAGCATGTACCATCAGACATATGGGAAGTGCTAAACCATTAGCATGACCAAACCAACTATCAACCTCTTTGACCCTTCCTCCCTTCTTGGGAGAACTACATTGGCCTAAGGCCATTACTATAGGGGCTATGTAGGCAGCACTTAGATGACATGGAGTCTTCTGAGGTTAGCTCGGCCATCCATTCACCCATTCGTCTCCCTAATGATGTCGGTAATCCATTGGACCATTTGTCTCCCTAATGACATCAGCCATTTGTTTGTTCATCTACCTAATGGACAAACCATTTCACCTTTAACCATGACTTAACCTAGTCAAAACCAATCCATAACTGACCCTCTTCCTCCCTTTTAGGGAGAACTACATTGGCTTGAGGCCCTTACAACAAGGGCTGTGTAGGTAGCATTCAGTTGACATGACATCTTTTGGGGTTAGCTCAGCCACACATTCATTTATCTATCTATCTGATGGACTAACCATATTACCTTTAACCATGACTTAACCTAGTCCAACCCACATCCATAATCGACCCTCTTCCTCCCTTTTAGGGAGAACTATATTGGCCTGAGGCCCTTCAAATAGGGGCTATGTAGGTAGCACTCAGTTGACATGGGGTCTTCTGAGGTTAGCTTGGCCATTCCTTCGTCCATCCATCTAATGGAATAACTATCTATACCAACCCAAAATCATGACCAAACAATTTGCCTTGATACTGAATGAGTTACCTAAACTTCTCATGGGGCACATTAGAGATCACATACATCTCCCTGACCACAACACATGCCACTTGAGATCATATCATGACTCAACCTGACTTGACCAATGACCTTGGAGATCATGACTGTCTCTTTAGACCATGACCACTTTCAAGACAACTTTGCCTTGGTTGTTTTGATTGCATATATGCTACCTCATGAATAGTTAAGAAATTGTGCACAACCCACATTACAACCCTCACACCTATTGGCAGATCATGCTCTAGTTGATCCTCAATATTTGTGACATTTTCATGTTTTCCAAGAGCACTTCTTGAGCATAGGATACTTGGAACATGATGACCATTAGAGCTACAACTTTGATCATTTAACCCAATCAGCTATTACTAAATGATGGGGACTGGTTATTTCAATTTTATCACTCCTCGACCTTTGACTGCGATAATTTGACCTACCTATCATGTGAAGTGGTATGCATGCAATCTCAACTTTTGCAGTATTCACACTCAACCTTCACCATACCCATCCACTGCCTATCAAATCGGCACCCGATATCAGGTTACCTTCCCTCGACTCTCACTTTCAGGGGGAATACCTCATCCCACATCTGGGGCAACTTACTCCTACTTTTGTCTTACACTTCATCAGAATAACTAATAGGACAAAAATGACCTTATCCCATACTTGGGGTAACCTATTCCTATTTTTGTCTTGCAGTTCATCAAGAACAACCAACAAGACAAAAAGGGGCAAATGTAGACACCAAAATAATATCAACCCCCCCTTGGTCCCTTTCTAACTTCAACATGCCTAACCTATACTTTATTAATTTAAAATACTTATTTTAAATTAATAATCCCCCCTAACACCTCACCTTTGATTCTTAGCTCTTAGTCCATTTATCACCCTATGACTAATCATAATTACCTAAGACCTAATTTTAACTCTCCCACTAATTCTCACACCTATTAAACCTACCTTTGGACCGTTTAACAATGACAACCAAACTTGGCAGATGGAAGAATGGCTAAAAGGATAAAAATAGCCTTTTTCCCATTCTCTAGCCACCGACATTGGTTAACATTCGACCGACACTGGTGGTATCATCGACATCAATTGCTTAAAACTAAATTCTGACCTCAACTGTAGACTAGAATATGAATTCTCTTGCTCCCAGGATCCAAATTCTCTTGCTCTTCAACTCTTTGTAGGCATTAGCATTCTATCATCACTCTCTAAGATAATAAACTCTACAGAATTCACTCCACACTAGATTGGAACATTGCATGAGGTCTCTTACATCAGCCATAATGGAAACAAGTCTTTTACACTTCTGGTTCAGCCACAAGATGAGCTAAGTATTATTATGGTTTATATTTCAGTATTTTTAGAATGCATTGGTGATTAGTCCATTGAGTATTCTTGAGTATTGTTGATAGACAACCTGACTTCCTTCTCAGAGAGGCTAAAAAGCCTTCTCTCATTTTTATTCTCTTTTGATCCCTATCCCCTACCTTAGCCCTTTTCTAGACCATATTCACTGCCCTGCAACCCTGCACAAACCATTAAACTCTCAGACTCCTTCCAGACTCCTCTATCAACCATAGACTTTCCAAAAAACCCATTGAAGGCCCATTTCCCCTATTGACATTGGCATCAAGGCCCATTTCCCCTACTGACGTTGGCAGACTAACCGATGTCGGCAACATTGACTAATCGATGATGGCAAAATGACTGACGTTGGCGACTGTGGAAGACTGATTGCATGATTTAGGTACGTATTATCTATTTCTCTTTCTTTAAGTCTTTCATTATTTCTTTCCATTATGACATTCTTTTTATCAACTAGTGGACTGTCATCCCTCAAGGAAGTCTTTGCACTTCTAGGACCGAGCATGTGCTTGACAGTCCACCATATATCTATTTAAAATTTTCCTTGTTTAAGTCCTTCTTATCTACAGGTGTCATCCTCCATCGCCAAAAAGGAGCTCCTTCAATTGTCTAAATATGATGCACAACTCCATTTGGGTATCATCTAACCCCTGACCATTTAACTCTAGTTTTCTTCTTCTTCTGAATGTAAAAGCAAAAATGAGTAGAAACAAATCTATAAAGTAATGTACATCATCATGATAAATTAGAGTGTGTGGTGTAGGAATGACATAGCCTGGATGGTGTATTCATGTAGAATATGCCCCTAGTGGGTGTGTATAACAATGTATGTCTTAAATGTAGAATTAGGAATGCCCCCTCTATGGGTAGAATGAAGCAATCAAGTAGCTAGATGTCACTACACACAATCAAAGAAGATCAAGTGAATCACAGTAATGTAGAAAAGTGATATACACTATAACAAAACAACAAATGTAATTTATAACATGATAGTAGTGATTTAAAGCATGGATGATGCATACAATCAAAATATGTTTGGCATTTTCAAATTTTTTTGAATATTTTTATATTTTGAAGTGTTATATTATTATTTTATTTTTATTTTTGAAAATATTTGAACTATATATAGGAACGACTAAGAATAAATGATACTAACTAATGAGTCTTAGGTGAGACTCCCTATCCTAGTGTCTTATGTCAAACAACTAAATCAAATTTGATTGTGAGGCACAAGTGTATGAGTGATATTGTGAAGCTAAAATGTGTGTACATTGTAACTACTATGAAATATCTAAAGGGGAAACTAAATCTGGGGTTCCCCTATGACTCTGATAGCTGGATGCAACTGTAGGGCTCTTAAGGAGCCATCTAAAAGTAGGATAAGAAGATTTGTAAATAGGTTCTCTTTGTTTAGCTATATGAGATCTTAGTGTAATTGCTCTAGGTGTGAATATTGTCATTGGAAGCCATCTAGAATCCTAAAGTTATGGGGGTGTATGAACCCATTATACTAGTGATGGATGTTGTAATTATGGATGAACCTAACGTGGAATTAGAATAGAAGCTAGGAGAGAAGCTAAAACTAGTCTAAGAATTGGATTTGGTGACTAGAAGTTGGTAGATGGCTCTAAAGTGGGGAGTGGTGACTCATAATGAACTCTACTAGCTTTATTAACTTGATTAACATGAATGAAATTAACACATATATGAAATATAGAAGGTACTACCATGATTTTTTGAATCCATGGTTGACCAAGTAGTATGTGAAAAAATCTTATGTTAGAAACTATAGTGAATGGTGTGGTTACATGTGTAGAAACAACCTATAGTGGAAATACTATCTTGCCCAATGAATTTTCAATATGCCCACTAAAACTATTGATAATTTTATTAGTCAGAGTGATATCCTACTTTGAATAACCCAAATTTTGTAGTAGTGTGAGGGTGCACATATTAAGACTGGAATGATTGTCAATGAATACATTATGGATAGGTTTATTATGGATATGTGCTCTGATAAAAAGTGCATTGTAACTTGTATCATCTTACACAATCCCTTGATCTAAGAAATATATCAAAGGCCTAGTTGGAACTCTAGGCTTATACACACCGATCATGCCTCTCAAAGGATGTGCCTCAACTAAAGGTGCCTACTATTTAACTAGTGGAAGATGTGTATGGTATATATGATGAACACCTAGTGTCTCCTCTTTCTCTTATTTTGAATGATATGAAAATGGATCTGAAAAGATTTTAAAAGCTTTATCTTGTGTTGGATTTATCTTTTGATGCTCAAATAAAGTGTCTAGATCAAGTAGATTATCGTGGATCAAGTTATGTATCTTATGTCACAAACTAATGCATATGTTTATGGTGTGGCTTGGTACCATGTGAAAATTGCAAAATACATGTTAATCATATCCTCATGGAAGAGGCTTTACTAGATGTACTTCTCAAATAGATGGGAGAGTGATGATGTTAAATTCCAATAACTAATATAGAACTCTAGCTAAAGAAATTGGTAAATTAGTAAATGTAAGTTGAGGAGGTGCTAATAAAACTACACACTAAGGGGGATCTAAAGCCACATTGACTATTGGTTGATTGTAATTATTTTTGTCACTAATTTTAAACTTGTATGGGACTTTGATATTACTCATGTTTGTTGTGTCTAGAGTACTTGAATACTTGTGTTTTCCCATTGAGATTAACTTGACTTCTCTTCCCTTAAGTGTATGACACAATTCAATGAAGGAAGATAATCTTTTGAACATAATGGATTCATGCAATGCTAGTAGAAGGCTCTATTTGAAGATATCATGTAGCTCTTAATCAACCATGAGGATAGTTAGCTTAGCTAGAATAGACTTGTATCTAAGAACATAATCCATGAGATGATTGTTTGACCTTTGTTTCTATTTTGAAATATATGCATATGAAGCTTTGTCACCAATCTCGATACTAAAATGTGCTAAGAACATGTCTACTAAATGATTCAAAGCTATGATTGACTGATTTAGTAGACTATAAAACCATTGTAGAGTATAAGCCTTTAGGATCCATGGAAATATTTTAGTAAGTAGCCAATCATTGGGTACATAATCCAAAAATTCTAATGAAAAACTCTCAAATTTGTCTTTATATCACCCTTTCCATCATGAAGAGTAATCTTGGGTTGAACAAATCTTTATGGCAAGGGTGTAGAAGCAATATGATGTTCTAATGGTGTATGATGTAAACTAAAACAAACTAATTTTTGTGTAGGTCTAGTGGTACCTTGCTCAAGATGTTTCACCTCGGATTGAAAATATTGTATCTCTTGCACAAGGGTTATGACATCAAGAGATAGGGATGTACTAGCTACAACTGGTGGCATAGAAGAAGGTTGGGCTACTATAGGGGGTTGTTGAGACATAGTTACCCCCATTGTGTCATTAGTAAGTGGATGTTCTATGGTTTGAGAAGATTTTCCATTGGTTACTTTTTTCTATTCTTCTTGTAAAATTATAATTAGTTCATCTTGCATATCCAAATGTTTGGTTAAGAGTTCTTGAAGTTTTCTTTTATCAGTTTCATCAAAACCAATATATTGGTCCATTGGTAAAGTAGGAAAATAATTTAAAATGTGTTTAAAGGTTTTTCAATATGTTTTAATAGACTAGGTTATAGAAAGGTAAATTAATGAATATAAGAAACACACTTTTTAAAAAAATATAGTGATTTATAATTTGTGCAAAAAGGATATTAAGCTGTCAAACATGTAAGGTGATACCTCAACAAGCCAAAAAGAGCTAGTATGTGTAACTACAAATTTTTCAAAAATATTATTTGTAAAATACTATGAACTTTTGAATATGAAATTGATTTTCTAAATTAGATATGCAGCTAAATTTTAAGAAAATGATGCAAAAAGTATTGAAAATAACTGAGAATGTATTTGATGCAACTAGGGTTTAAAAGTTTTTTTAAAAAATTAATATAATAATTTGAATAATATGCTATGAATTTTTAGAATTGAACTTGAAAAATTTAGTAAAAATCTAAAAACATTTCTAAAATTAGCAATATATTTTTCCTAGTGGTTTGAAAGTGTTTGTATGCAAATATGACCTAATATGTGCAAACTAGGTTCTAGGTGAGTTTATTGAAAATATTTAAATTAATTTTTAGTTTTTTATTTTTAAATTTAGTAAAAATAAATAAAATATTTCAAAAAAATTTAAATAATTAGCCCTAGGGTTTCTAGGGTTTTTGTGTAAAAATTTGAAGTAAGTTGGGTTCACCAAATATTTTATTCTTTTTAGGAATTAGGTGTTTAATTCCTTTAAAAATAAATGTAAATCAGTAATTAATGCATCTTAATTATCCTAATAATTTTTTTAAACATATATGTATTTTAAATTTTCTAAAAATAGTAAGAAGTGTGAAGAAATTAATCATAGCCTAATCTGGACTGAAACAGATGAGGCAGGGTCTAGAAATTATTATGAAGATATGGTGGACTATCATAAATAGGACTTAAAACTCTATTTTGTATTAGATAGGAGTGCCAAAATTAGGACACCCTACTAATTGGTTCTATAGTCTGCTTTCTGGCATTGTTGTCCACTTTTAGTGTTGTCCACTTTTGGCATTATTGTCTTAGTGGTCTAGTTTTTTCTATGTTTTGCTTGATAGGCCAGTGACACCCTGACAGTGAAATATTAAAGCTTAGGTCTTTGAAGGGATTATGGTGTGTCTTATTCAATATTTTAAACCATTAGGAGCTCCTAGTACTTTAACGTGATTAGTAAACTTGGGAAAGAGAGAATAGGTTAGTGTGTAAAAGATACACTAGATGCACTTCACACCCCATATATAGGCACAATGCCTACATACCAATAATTTGAAGAGGGATCAAGCTAATGTAGTTCTCCCACTTGAAGTTCTTGGTGAAATTGTGTGATGTATGTAACTATATGTAAAATTAGAATGTACTTTGGATGACTAAGGACTAGTATGAGTGCTTGAATACTCTTAAATTGGTCTTGGGAGGCTGTATGCAGAGAATAGGGAAGAGTGTTTGAGTGTACTTTTTTGAATTCTTATTTTTTTTCCTGTGAATGAGTGAAAAACCTTATAAATAAATATCTAATGGCCTTTTATATGAAAAATTATGATCATGGGTTATATGAGCTTGCATTAGGCTTATAAGGGAAAAGATAAGGATTTTCAAAAATCTATTTGTTTGAGGCTAAAGTGAACTTAGACAACAGTGCTAAAAACAAGACACCCATAAATTTTGGTGATATTATCTAAATTAGGCACTATTTTCCTAGGAGTATGAGACCTAGGGGGATGGATATAGGTCTAAGAGGGCTACCTAGGTCTCAAAAAGCTAAGTTTGAGAGGCTATGGATGATTGGGAATCAATGAAAGTCCAGTCGAGAAGGGTTGAGTGAGCAAGAAAAAGGACCTATATGTTGGGTGTTATTATCCATGCCTAAGTCATGCAATTTTTCATTTTATATTATTAAAATATAACATTGAGGCCATAAACACACCTACATGTGGCTTAAGTTTCTAAAACTAAGTCTAGGTTTATAAGACCTAAATCCATCCTTGACCCTCAAGATCCCATCTTCACCTTAGTGGTTAATCCAAACCTGAAAAAAGACATAATGGCCATGATAATATGTAGTGTGATGATTTAATCCTTGAAAAAATTATATTGGATAGATGGAAGTAAAAAAATAGTCAACTTTAGTTTCATCACCCCTTTTGATCTCTACTGTCCTAATAAGCCATGTCAAGCTACCAACTCAAGCACTCACATGGCATGATGACTAAGGATAAGTTTTATTAAGGGGATTTAGGTACCTCTATGTACTTAGGATCCATGGATGAAATAGTGGGATTTAGGATCCCAACTCTATGAACATTCCCTTAGACTATCAACCCACCCATAATGCTTACCAAGAGCTTGAAGGCCACCAAATTTCACTTGGTACTCATTATACAATTTACATGGGACAATTAGTTATTCAAGATATTTTATGGGGTCTATGGTATATACATACATGGAAAAATGTTTTGGTTTTGATTTCTATACTCTATAAACCATCAATAAGATAGTAGGTCATCAAAACCCTCTCTAAACCTTGATTAAGACCCAATGAAGAAATTACACCCTCAAACTCTTATAAATGTGCAATTTTAACCTTAAAATGGTCTTCATGGTCTCCTTAGGTCACATGGACACCCAAATAGTATATTTTTTGGAACATGCAAGGTATATATTATATAGATCAGACCTAAAAGAGCTACTCCAAGTCTGTATACAAGAGCGGGGAAGAATTATACACATCCTATATATTTCTAAGGGAGAGGGATCCAATGGTATTAAAGAGTTGAATAATTTCCACCTATATATTTTTCCATGTCTAATATTCACTTGTAGACATGATTAGGTGCCTAATGAGAGGACTATGTTCATGAAAGAGGTGTAATGGCTTACCCAAGCTAACATAGATGATATAAGGGACCGAAGAGATAAATTCCATAATACCAAGTGTACAAAAGTGTTTCATAGCTCCAATTTGGAGTCAATATACATGAAATCTACCTTTAGGACCATTGGCCTAATACCCTTCTCAAGGTAGTGCTACTTAAAGATTAAAAAAGAGGATAAAATGGGATTAGATAAGAACTAAAATCATCATGGATATGTTTTTCAAGGATTTTTAGGTGTGTGACTAATAGTGGGTTGGAGAGGAAATATTAAATTTGGTTACTTTGGCCTAAAAATTCCTTAAGAGTGCATAAAATGCATAATTATCAATTGAGGATCAACTCGATGAGCTCATAACTATAAGACACAATTGCATGGGGGTCTGATCATTTTAGGAAAGTTGAGGGGACTTTCCTAGAATAAACTAATAGCATTGGTTCATATTTTAATATCTTAACCTTTATGAATCATTGCTAAGAACCCAAACCCATTAAACCTCCCTAAAACCTTAATAGTGACCCAATGGAAGAAACCTTGAGAATTTGCATCCAAATGCATTAGAATTGCTTGAAAATCACTTTAAGCTCATAGTAAACTCTCAAGAGATCTCATCCATGGCATTGGTCTATATAGACATTTGTATAAACCTACCACAAACATTATTTTGGTAAGGTTTAAGGATAAATCCAAAGTTTAGAGCTTGGTGAAAGGTTTCGTATCATTGGGAAAGGTAGTATAATATGTATTATAACTTTTCAGGCCATTAAATTCTCATAATACTTCCTAAAAATAATCCTATAGGTATGTATCAAATAGACAGTCTTGACCTAGTCACCTAAGTAAGGTAGAATTATAGGGGTGCAATGCTTGGGAGGCATATAACATGGTATATTAGGTTTTTTCAGACTTGAAACAAGCTCACTCATTCATCTTGAAGGATCTAGTCAATCCCCATGGTCATCCAAACAATGAACATCAAGTCACCAGGACTAATTTCCTAATAGGCCTATATAGTCAATAAGGAAGGATGAATATTGGCATAGAGGGTTGCCAAGGAAGTTATTTCAGGTCATGAAACATTTATAACTTCCTTATGTAGGTGATCATTCACATTTCATATCCATCATGAAGGATGGGATAATTTTCTAAGTCATATTAGGATGCAAGAAGGAGGTGGATACTAAATGATTCATGGAGGGACCTAATTGAACCAATTTGATTATTTGTAACTATCAAATTTAGAGGGAATTGACCATGTTTTCATGATCATCTTCTGTATGGGGTTAACCTTGGCCATAAATAGACACCCACCACCTCAAAAGGCTCATTTAAGGCCATTCATCATCATGGAAATGCATGAGAGAAATGTGGAGGATGGTTATAACTACCAATTGAATTAATTATGGTCATTCATGACCTCTTTATGTTCTTTCCATACCACATTATCTTATCACTCTTGTTCATTCTTCTATAAATTTAGGCTCTAAGGCCATTGTATTCATACCTAGGTTTGGTATGATGAAACTCTACCCAAATTATATCTTGTAAGCCTTATGAATTAATAAAGAAGGACTATTTTCATATTTTATTACTAGATTAGTGTATTACGTGTTTATTTATTTTCAAAAGTGTAAAGTTTCATTCTCCTTTGTAGGTCCTTGCCCTCACCTAGTTATTATAATGTTACTCTATGAAGGTCATATGTTGTGTCAAGTGTTGATGATTGTGTTTTCAAGTGTAACTTGGTTGATAATGCCTTTAAAAAGACCTTTCATCCATCAAATTAAATTTTCAACAATCTACATATCCTTCATATGAAATAAGAATGCTTAGGATCCCTTGGAAAGCTTGTTTTCATCACTAGTCTTTACTTGGTTCACAAAGTACTGATTAAGGATTAATTAGAGTGGATAAGTCAATATTGGTGCATCACCTCCCTTATCTTTATATTTAAATTCATGTTTCTCTCTCCCTTTTCACTTCAATAAGAAAATAGGTTTAGGATTTGAGATCAATTGATGCACCAGGGGAGCTATCCCCTTAAAATAGAGGTTTAGTCTATCCATAGGTCACCCATATCCCTTTGAATAATCCTATATTACCCCAAATATGGAGAAGTGTGAATAATCCTCTCCTAAGGGTGTAGTTTGTCGAGTTAACAATTCTATCATACCCAGTGGAAATAGGATTCAAGTGAGTTTGAGAATGCACTTATAGTATTGGATGCTATCAAATAGCTTCAATTACTTGAGTGGCAGATTTTTAGTCATGTTTTATGCCAAAAGTGGTCATAAGGTCTTCATCAAAATGTAAGGAAGCTGATTTTGTTGAGTTATCTTTGGAAATTACTAGAAGTAAGAGATACCCTAGGTCTAATCCTAATCCTAACACCCAAATTCTCCTAATCCTACTCAATAAAATATTACTACAAACCCTACACCTCTAATTACTAGGCCTATAGATCAAGCTTTTATGACCTTTAATGGTGGTAGACCCTTAGCTCTGAACTAATTTGATGATATACCTATTGTTGTACTTAAGAGCCTCCCCTATTTCATAAGAGAAAACTCAACCACCTCTATTGGACATATTGAAGACATAGCCAACATATGATTAGTTTAGAATGTGCCCCAATAAAAAGTGGCAATGAGATTATTAGCTAATTCCTTGAGGGGTAAGGAACTTCAATGGTATAGGGGCTTAACACCTACTTCTATCAATACTTGGGATGAATTTGGGCAACACCTTTACAAAAATTTGAGGATAAAAGTGACAATTTGCCTTTAGTGGATAAACTAACCATAGTCAAAAGGGATCCCTAATAATTTATGGTATACTTCATTTATATGTTTAAAAAACATGGGATAAGATCCTCATGGTAATCATGATACATTCCATAGGAGTGAATACATTATCAAATGCCTAAGAGGTGGATACTAGGGTATAAAATTGTCTAATATAAGAAATCAATATTACCTGAAGACCCCTCATTCCTTTTCCCCTATATATATAACCCATTTATCTACCATTACTCCCCTACCATCACTAGCTACATGATTAGGCATATGTTAATCAAGTAGATAGATTGGGTAATATTGAAGGGATACTTGAGGCACAAAATAAGAAGATAGTGGCCTTAGAAAGGCATAAAATTTCACCTCATATACCTTAGAAAGCACCCTATCAATCCCCCTATTATACCTATCAATATAATATATCTCTATATGAGTATAATCCACAAGGTCAAGGGCATATCATTCAAGTAGTGCCCTATAATAGCTTCAACCCAAATTATACTAGCACTTCTAGAGCATTATTCCTAACTCAAAATAATTATTCTCAATAAGTTAAATGGAATAAAAAATGTAATTAGCCTCATGAGATGTAAATTACTCCAAATGGTGATGTTTTTCAATCATCTTTCATGCAGTAGAATCAGGCTCCTCCAACACATGATATTCAGCCTCCTACACAACATAAAGAATTTCTTTCTATGAAGCATGGAGAGGCTCCCTTCATGAATTAGTATGAGAATTAAAATAAACAAGGAATGAGTTGGGGTAAGGCACCATTTGAAACTAATTTTGTTAAATTCTAATAAGGAGAGCATTATGTTGAGCAATGTGTAACCATTCAACTTGGGAGTGTAGCCAAAGTAGATAGTCTAATTGTAGCCCATACAAAGGATAAAATAAGTAGTTGGTGATGATTTATAAGTTGAAATATCAGCCCTCCACCATCCAAAACACCTCAATAGGCTAATGGACAATGTTCATCCCCTAGGACTCCACCAACTTAGAGAGTTCAAGAGGGGAGAGGGTATAATCATATAAGCCCATTCATACCCCAATTCACACAAGCAGTAAGTGTTACTACTATTCCTAAGATGTATTCAAAGGCTATTAGATATCATATTATCATTATGGAATAGATTAATAATGCCCATGTCACTATATCTATGTGGGATACCTTACTCATTTTAGGACAAAAATATCCCCTCCAAGAAGAGTTGTCCAAACTCCACATCTTAGACAATCAGTTAGAAAAGGTGCGTATAGTCCTCACCAATACCAATCAACCTCATGAGTATAAATCACTCAAGGTATTCAATCCCACTCTTTTCTATATCTTTGTCATTAAAGGTGATTCACTAGTACACAAATGTATGATAGATAATGGGGCTAGTATTCCTATCATGCCTAAGTTTGTAGCTGATAAGTTGAAGATAAAGTATGAAACTAATGATAAATGGGTATTAAAACTATATTGGTCTCTTATTAATACTATTTTATTGCTTAATTATCTAAAAAACATCTTGGTTGTTTGTCTTAATTTCACTATATCCCAAGATGTGGTAGTAGTTGACCTACTTTGCTTTATGCTTGTCTAGGGATTTCACTACCAATATAAGGGACTATTTCTCTTCTGACTAGTCTTATATGTTTTTTAGGACTAGGTATGAAATAAATTTCACCATAATTTATGATCATAACTCTAGGTTCAATTTAGATCCTTACATGCCTAACTTACCTAGTTTCAATTGTAATATCATAGATGAAGATGAGCACCCAAATGACCAGGATCCAATTAAACCAATTGAAGTTATATCATATTTGATTTTTGATGATGGGGGAAATATAATCATGGATATTATCCATAATATCTAATTTAAGAGTTAAGTTTGGGTGTATATTATGTGCATGAGGAAGGGGATATCATACCAATTCTCACTAGTCTAGTTTAAGATCATGGAGTATGGAATTTGTTCTTTGATGGCTATAATTCCACAAATGGAACTAGGGAAGGTGTCATTCTTGTCTCTCCTTAAAAAATAATATACTTTTATACCTTAAATTTTCAATTCAACTACACATGCAACACAACAAACTATGAGGCCCTCATCCATGGGCTAAAATGGGAAAGAAAGAGAAAAATCAAGATCCTACAAGCCATTGGAGATAGTGAGTTATTAGTGAATTATATGAAAGGTTATAATGAATTAAATAATCCAATATTGAATGC
Organism: Torreya grandis; assembly: GCA_037957365.1. Taxonomy (NCBI): domain Eukaryota; kingdom Viridiplantae; phylum Streptophyta; class Pinopsida; order Cupressales; family Taxaceae; genus Torreya; species Torreya grandis. The sequence continues at coordinate 478,178 of JARHVA010005869.1, read as the reverse complement.
ATAAAAACATAGGGTCTGGGACCTCTTATAATACCTTGAGGATTTTGACATTTGCTTAACCCCAATAGAGGCTAATCAACATGCAGACCAACTAGCTACCATAGGAGAACAATATGATATTCCAAGTGGGGTCAAAGACATCAAAGATAAGTTTTAAATAAAATTACTATGCATACCTTAAATCCTTTAAAATTAGGTTATATGGTAAGCATTTTAAAATGACAAGTTGATAACATGCTTCTTGTAGTAGGAGGCAAATTTTTACTCAAGAAACCAAGGCAAATTGCAACAGTAATATGGGGACCAGATTGTCTAATTAAGGACAAAAAATATCCTAAGGGGTTGGTTACATTGGAAAATATATTTTATAAAGATTTTAATTTAAGGAAAGACAAAGTTATCATATCTACAAAGGAAAAGCATTATGAGAAGTTCATCATTTTCAAAGATAGACTACTCAAACTAGGAAAAGTGAGGACAAAGGAAGAGAAGGCATCATTCATATAATTATGTCATGAATTTATAAACATATTTGATTGGGAGTATCATCAATTGAATTGGTTTTACCCTATTTTTTCATATCATACCATAAAGTTTTAGGTATGTGCTAAACTTGTGAGATAAAAACAAAGACTAGTCAACACTAAGATTGAGATCCTAATGAAGAAAGAGTCAACCAAGCTCATTGCATCCAACATCATCTTCCCCATAAAAAAATATTCATAAGTGGCTAATCTTTTTCTTTACAAGAATTATAATTGGGAGATAATATTATGTGTAGACTTCAAGGAGCTCAACAAGGTTTCATTAAGAGACCATTACCCCTTGCCATCCATGGATCAAATTATTTAAAAGGTTGTAGGTTCTCAAAAAATTCCTTGTTTTATGGATACTCAAGGTAAAATAAAGTTTTAGTTAATGAGGATTACCCACAAAATACTATCTTCACAACTAAGTGAGGCACTTATGCTTACAATAATGTGCCCTTTGGAATGTCCAATGCAGGGGCCACCTTCTAAAGGGATATATATATATATATATATATATATCCATCTAATGAATTATCAATGAGATGGTTTTGATATATCTTTATGGCATAAAAATATTATCCAAGGACCCTAAATGTCATTTGACACACTTGAGGTTGGTGTTTGATAGGTGTAGGAAATATGGGGTCTCCATGAATCCCAATAAGTGTATTTTTGTAGTCCACGAGGGCAAACTTCTAGGGCATGTTATGTTAAAAGAATTCCTCTCTATAGACCATGAGAGGATAATTTCGATCCTTTATCTATCAATTCCTAAACACAAGAAGGTATTGTAGAGTTTATTGGGAAAAATCAACTTTATTAGGAGCTTCAATTACCCAAATTGTAGAATTGGTAAGGCCTCTAATCCTCATATACAAGAAACATAAGGATATTTCATGGACTAAAAAAGGGAAAAGAAGATTTGAAGCCATCAATCAGGACATTTCCAAAGCTCCCACCTTCTTCAAATATGATTTTTTAAGGGACTTATTCTTTTATTCCTTCTCAACCAATGATACTATTTCTATCATGCTTATATAGCAAAAAATTGAGGATCTTGAGCAACCCATAGCCTTATTTAGTCAAGAATTGGAGGGTAATGAAGAGAGGTATACTTTTGTTGAGAAACAATTACTTTTAGTTATGAGAGGTCTCAATAAGTTTAGACACATGGTGTCTAATAACAAAATATATGTCATGGTGGTCCACCTTAGCATCAAAGACTGTATCCTTAATAGAGGCTTGAGTTAAAAGAGAGATGGTTGGGTGACCAAATTCATGGAATATGACATAGAAGTGAAGGCCACCAAATTGGTAAGGGGTGGGGGAATGTGTGAATACCTTGTATTCAATGTGAAATGAAATAAGTAAATGGTTTTAGAAATGCAAATTAATCAATAAATAGCTACACCTAGATCTCTTCCAGATAAACTCAAGACATGAGGTGTTCAATAACAAAATCTATGCCATGGTGGTCCACCTTAGCATCAAATACTTCATCCTTAATAAATACTTGTGTGAAAAGAGAGATGTTTAGGTGACCAAATGCATGTAATATGACATAGAAGTGAAGGTCAAAAAATTTGTAAGGGGTAGGGGATTGTGTAAATACCTACATTATATGTGAAAGAGGACAAGGAAGTGGTTTTGGCAATGCAAAGTGATCAAAAAATAGCTGCACCTACATCTCTTCCAGCTAGACTCAAGACATGGCAATATTCATTCAAATGGGAGAATGTCATATAAGCCTAAATAGGACAAGATGAATAAAATTAAAACTATAAACCTTTCCTTATGTATTTATTGATGGAGTTATCTTCAAAAATGACCTTGACGGCATGCTCTTGAGGTATGTAGAAACTAAACAAGATAACAAGCTCTTAGACTAATTTCATGATGGGCTTGTAAGAGGGAAATTTTTAGATAAAACCAAAATATCAAGGATAATAAAATTATGAAATTTTTGGCCAAGTTTTTTTAAATACTCTCATACTTGGGTTATAAGGTGTCAAAAATGTGTTATATTCATAGGAAAATAAAGACTAGCTATCTTTCCCCTTAAGCCTATTCAAGTAGAGCAGCCCTTCATGTAGTGGGGCTTTAACTTTGTAGGTATTATTCACACCCAATCTATTATAGGACATAAATGTGTCTTGACTTATATGGAATACATTAATAGGTGGGTGGAGGAACTTTCACTTAAAAAAGAAAATTAGAACTCAGTTGTGGAGTTCTATGATAATCTAGTGACCAAATTTGGGGTCCCTTACCATTATATTAAAAAATGAAATAGCCTTAACTATTGAAAGGGCGAGTGAGTGGGATATTAAACATGGAATCTAACTCACGTATTCTTCTTATTACTATCCATAGGGAAATGGACTTTTAGAGGCCACCAACAAGAATCTAATTAGGATCATAAGGAGAACTATGGAGGACAAACAAATGGAGTAGCATACCAAACTAGGGATAACCTTATGAGAAGATAAAATCACTCCAAAGAGAGATAATAACCATTCAACATATATTCTTTTATATGGAAAAGAGGAAAGGCTTCCCATATCACTTGAGTTATCATCTTTAGAATTTACACACCAACTTGTCATGGAGAATGACGTTATAGAGGCAAGAATAAATAAATTGAGAGAGATATAAGAGATTAAGGATGATGATATGCATGCCATGTGGTCCCATCAAGATTAGGTCAAGATTTAATTTGACAAGATATCTTATTCAAAGACCTTCCAACAAGGTGACATTATGCTCATGTGGGATGCAGATCATGCTAAAGTAGGTAAGCACTCAAAGCTTAATTATCTTTAGAGTGGACCTTATGTTATTACTAGATGTAAATAGAACAATGCCTTCCAATCGTTTAAGCTGAATGGTGAGTAATTCACTATCCTTATGAATGGGGTGTTACTTAATTATTTTTACTAGGAATCACAAAACCATGTTTTTACATAGTAGTTTAGGTTTCCTTCTTCCAAGTACTATAACACATGCTTTTCTAGTTTCTTGTTTGGTTATGTTCCTATTGTTTTATTTTGTGTGTATTTGTTTTGTTTCCTTTATGTCTTATTATGTGTCTTGTATATCTTGTTATAGTACCTAATGCCTTAAAGATGTTAATCATAAGGCTTTAGTTCAATCAAAGAGTCTTTCATTTAGAACATACTTGATATACAAGAGATCTTAGGTCCTCTTGACTGATAGGTAGTTCAAGCCTTTAGAGTCACCAGTAATGTTGAATTATTTCTACCCTTGAGCCCTATAAAGGAGTCAAATTATGCCATGAGAACCCAAGTTCACTAATGGGCACCCTTCTCTTATCCCTTGAATTGTTATGGTATTTTAAAAGGGAGATCAATGGTCATCATGCCAAGGTAATAGGTCCAAGTAAAGTACTATGTTAAGATGTTATGGTGGTTGTATTTTAACCCCTATTTGAGCTTATGTCAAGTGCTCCATTTGTGACTAGCTATGTGTGGTAGTCTATAATAGGATTTGGAGTGATCCTAATATTCTAAATTTACTCATGATGAAGATGACTCAATTTTATAGTTCATGACCCATCATGAATCCATATAGCATGTTGAGAGCCTAAAAAGTATAGTAAGATTAGAGGGGTTAAGGATGTTATAATAAATATGTGGAAACCTTGTTAGGTATTTAGCATGTTTTAAGGTCTCTTAACAAATATTAAGGTAGCCCCTATTTGAATTTTCACTTGAGATCATTTGTATTACCTTAAAAGGGGTGTTTTGACCATAGAATAATGTAATTTTGAGCCCAAGGCACCACTAACACCATCAATAATTAATTTAAATTCCTCCATGATTACCATTAAGACATCATCAAATGGTTTCATATGCAAAAGGCTGTCATTTCATAAGTCAAATGCTTTATTGTCCACTAAAGAGGCTCACACATGGGGAAAAATGGCTCTTCAACTTCCCCATCCATACTTCATGTTTTGAATTTAATTTTTACCCCTCTTTTCCATCATCATTACATCTAATAACATTTTAAGGTTTGAAAATCTGAGAAAATGTTGGAAAATATCATTTTATAGGCATTCTCAAGTAAGTATAGATCTGTATAGTACAAACACAGTTAGAAAGAGTTATGGATATGTAGAGGGGATTTATTATAGATAATAGGTGAGATAATCCAAGAGTTTCAAGCCAAGAAAGATTAAAAACCAACCCCTCCTTCCCATCATCTTCCTTAGCATCCATGGATAACACCTCAAGTTCTTATTTAGTATGGATAGGAGAGAGAAGATAACAACCTAAGATCTTGGATAGAGGAATGGGGTCTAATGGCCATATGATCCTTAGCATTGGTTTCTAGAATGATGGACCACACTTTATGAACAATGTTTAAGAATCTAGGGTAGTCAAATTAGTCTTATACATCCACACAAGGTAAACATTAGAATGGTTTCATTACTTTTTGGGCATGTTTGGTGAAATTTATGATTATACATGTATTTTACAATACTTTAAGGTCCTATTAATTCACCTCATTCCCCAACTTGGCATGTGTGAGGTTATGAGAGTGAATAAGCATTCATATAGTGACATGTGCAGACTGCAAACATGTTTTCATGGCGTTTTGGAAACTTTGAATATATGATATATATCAAGGATAACATGTTGATTATGATGATGGATTCTCAAAGGAATCATGTAATATTATCATCATTGGTGGTGTACCTAATCACTAATTTACCATTAACTATCTGAATATCTTACCTTCAAATGAGACTAGTTGCATATTTAAACTTCATTAAAAGTGAGAACATAATGTTTCATGCTAGTGGTTATTGCATATCATCAAGGACACCATAGAGGTAGCAAAGGTGATATACACACATGGAAAAGTCTCTCTCATAAAGATTAGACAACATTATGGCCATTGTAGCAAAGAAACCATGAGCTAGTCCTCCAATACCTTCAAAGACCTATTTAGCAAATGTTAAGGTTCATTAGTAGAAGCTAAGGTTTTCATATAATCTTAGGTTTCAAATCCTCCCTCCATGTGTTTGAATAATGAAATTTAAATGTCTCACGTAATTAAATGTATGAATAAGGGTGTCTAGGGTCCCCTTAGATGGTCTTAAAAATGATTCAATAGCCCTCATGTCATCTCTAAAACTATGTCTACTATGTCATAGTCCCATCAAACCATTTAACCTATTAATAGGCCTTGGTTCTAAGTTAAAACTCCATAAAGCCCTATGACTACCACCTACATGATGAACCCTTTCTTCCAAAGGCATGTAAACAAGGTCTAAATGTTGTATAGTACTACCAAGACCCATTGATACTATGATAATAGGTCATATTCAAGTGTTAACACTATTGAGAAAGCATAACCAAGTTCAGGAGGTTAACTCAAGCCTAGCCTTCAAAGGGTCTCAAAACCATCATATATAACTTAGTCTCATAAATGAAAAGAAGGATCATAGATTGTGAATATTTATATATTAAATGATTATTATTGGATTAAAGAAAGGCCATTGTGGTCTCAAGCATAACATGAAAGCACTCATTTTGCTAAGGAGATTGCTTAAAGACCCCTTGACAACCAACATACCTATATCACTACCTATAAAACTGTAGGTAGTTTATCCCCAAATGTTAATATGAAATGATAGATACACATAATAGAGAGCTTATAATAATATGGTGGTCTAAATGTAAATTTCATGTGGTTGAAAGACAATAAATATTAAAAAGGTGAGTGAAAAAAATGGCTTAAGCATGCACAGGTGCATTAAAATCTACCTAGCTAGTTGGTAGGACTAACTGATGTAAATGACATTAAAAAAATGTTCAAAACATCCTATTTGGATGTATTTCATCCTCTTCACTATCTATAAATATATGGTCAATCTTGAGATCTACCTGGTCTGGGTTGGATACCTAAGACACATAAACTTTAATTTATGACTGTGTAAGTATTATTATAAGAGATAGGGGAGGCTAAGACACAAAGGTTATGATCATATATTGAGAATATGTTACCTAAGACTTAATTATATCATTTTATATATCTAAAAGAGACTACTTAAATTTCCATCACCAACTATTTCAAGCACTTACACTGAACTGCGATGGTTTGAATAGGCCTACATGAGAGAAAGACAAATATGTAGGTCTAGGAAAATGAGGTCATGAAAATAAGGTGGGAATTAGATGGATAAAGATTATAATATAAAATTAAGGCTAAAAACACAATTTTAGGTGGCTTAAGGTTCTAAAATGCAATCTAGGTCTATAGTACCTAAATCCATCCTTAACCCTCAAGACCCCATCTTCATCTTACTAGAAAATCTAATAGCCTAAATACATATAATTTACATAAGAAGATGTAGGGTGATGATTTTAAGCCCCGAAAAAGGTGTCTTGGATAAAGGGAAGTAAGAAAATAGTTAAATGTAGTCCTATCATTCCTCTTAATCTTTACTTCCCTAATCAACTATGTCAAACTACCAACTGAAGTACTCATATCTCACTTATCATGATGAATCAAGCTCGGTGATCTTAGGGGGAGTTGGGGACCCATATTCACTCAAGATATATGGAGTAAAGAGTGGGATTTAAGAGTCCAACTTTATAAATAGTCTATAATATTTTCAACCCACCTAGAATTCTTACCACGAGCTCAAAGGCCACCAAATTTTACTTGGTACTCAGCATAAAATTTGCATGGGACCAAGAGTTGTTCAAGATATTTGAAGGGGTTTATGGTATAAACATCTATGGTAAAAGGTTTTGGCTTTTAGGCCCTTAACCTAAAAACCATCTTTAAGATGGTAAACTAATAAAACCCTCTGTAAACCCTGATTAAGACCTAATGAGGAAATTTCACCCTCAAAAACTTCCAAATGAGGAAGTTGAACCTTTAAATAGTTTTGATGGTCTCCCCATGTCACATGGGAACTTGAATATTATATTGGTTGCCATGTGTAGGGTATATGTTATATATATATTAGGTCTAAAATATCCACTCTAAGCCTATATACAAGAGTGCGGAAGAATTTTCACATCATATATGTTTTTGATGAAGGAGAGGTAACCATAGGTATCAAATAGTTACATAATGGCCACCTACAGAGGTTTCCATGTCTAATAGTCACTTATAAACATGTCTAGGTATCTAGTGAGAAGATTGCATGTAGATGAAGGAGGTGTAATCGATTACCCAAACTAAAATAGATGATCTAAGGGCCCTAAGAGATAAATTTCATTCAAGAAAGAGTATCCAAGTTTTTCATAGCTCTAGTTTGGAGTCAAGATACAAAAACTCTAACTTTAGGCTTGTTAGACTAACACCCTTCTCAAGGTAGTGTTACTTAAAGACTAAAATAGAGGATAAAAGGGGATTAGATAAGACCTAAAACCATCATGGAGATGTTTTCAAGTATTTTTAGGTGTGTGAGAAGTAGTGGATTATATAGGAAAGATCATATTTGGTCACTTTGGCCTAAAAATGCCTTAAGAGTACACAAAACACATAATTATCACTCGAGAAGCAACTTGATGAGCTCAAAAATATATAGTATAGTTGCATGGGGCTTGATATTTTTTGGAAAGCTTAGGGGCCTTTTCTAGAATAAACTAGTGTAATTGGTTCATAGGTTAAGGTCCTAACCTTTATGAACCATTTCTAGGAACCCAAACCCCCTTAAACCTCCATAAAACCCCAATAGTGACCTGATGAAGAAAACCTTGAATAATTTTATTCAAAATGCATTTGAATTTATTGGGAAACACCTGAGGCTTATATTAGACTCTAAGGAGATCCCATCCATGGGAATTGTCAATATGAATAGTTATACCAACCTACCAGAAACGCTACTTTGGAAAGGTTTAAGGATAAATCCAAGGTATAGATCTTGGTGAAAGGTTGTAGATCATGGGGGGAGGTAGTATTAGGTGTCTTATAATTTATCAAACCATAAAATACTCACAGTTCTTCCTTAAAATAATCATATAGGTCTATACCAAATAAGTATTCTATTTGTGCTAAAGAGAGGTGACCTAATCACCTAAGTAAGGTGGAATTGTAGGTGTGTAATGTTTGGAAGGAATAGATAATGGTATAGTATGTATTTTAGGACTTGAAAAAGGTTAACTCAATCATATTAAACGTTTTATTAAATCCATAAGGTCATCCAAACAACAAGCATCAAGTTACTAGGCCTAATTGCCTAATAGGCCTATATGGTCAACAACGAAGAATGACTATTGGCATAGATGTCTATCAAAGAATTTATTATAGGTAATTAAACATTTATAACTATATTACTTAGGTGATTAGTCCCATTTATTATCCACCATGAAGGATGGGGTAGTTTTCCAAGTCATATTGACATGTAAGAAGGAGGTGGCTACTAAATGCTTCATGGAAGGACATAACTAAACCACTTTGATGATTTTTAACTATCAAAATTATATGGAATTGACTATATTATCATTTTAATCCTATGTATGGGGTTAAACTTGGCCAAAAATAGACACCCAATGCCTCAAAAGGCTCATTAAAGGCCATTCATCACCAAGGCATTGCATGAGAGAAGTGTGGTGGCTAGTTGTAACTACCAACTAAATTAATTATGGTTATTCATGACCTTTTCATGCTCTTTCCATGATACATTATCTTCTCATTATTATTCATTATTATATAAATTTAGGCTCTAAGGCCATTTTATTCATCCCTCAATTGGATATGATGAAACTCTTTCCAAATTATATCTTGTAATCTTTGTGAATCAATAAAGAAGGGCTATCTTAAGATTTCATTATTGGATTAGTGTGTTATGCATTTTTTGATTTGTATAAGTGTGAAGTTTCATTCTCCTTTTTGGGTCCTTTCCCTCACCTATTTATTATACTGCTACTCGATACAAGTCATATGCTGTGTCAAGTCTTGATGATTGTGTTTTCAAGAGTAACATGGTTGATAGTGATTTTAAATAGAGCTTTCATCTATTAACTTCAAGATTCAGAATATGCATGGCATTTATATTAAAGACTAATTCTTAGGATCCCCTTGGAAATCTTGTTTTAATCACTAATCTTTTCTTAGTTCACAAAGTGTTGATTAAGTATCAATTAGAGTAGACAAGTCAGTATTGGTTCAATGCCTCCCTTAGCTTAGATTTTAGTTCACATTTCTCTCTCCCTTTTCACCCCAATAAGTAAATAGGTTTAGGATTTGATCTCAATTGATGAAAAATGGGACACATTTCTTTAAAATAGATATTTAGTCTATCTATAGGTCACCTGTAGCCCTTGGGGCTAATAACATGTTACCCCAAACATGAAGAAGTCTAGACAATCCTCTCTTAAGGGTACAGTTTGGTGAGTTAACACCACCCACTCAAGGGCATTTCATACATAGTTTAGACTACTAAGTTTTATCCTTACATTCTATTCATTCTAGTTTACACATTGACATATATTTATACTTAATATATTCCCATCTTAGAATTTACATAGATTTGTACTACACAATTATACATGCTTTCATTTTTATATTTCCTATACTAGAGATAATTGTGTTTCCTATGCTTCTTCCATTTTAAGGGCATTTGAATATGCCATTGCTCTTTGAATCTACACCACTTTTATATTTGTATGTTTTGGAAATGTGACCATATACCTTGTGTGTGCTTTCCTGATTATATATGTCAACATTTGAACATGTCATTCTATGTGGATCTAAGATAAATTACTTGGTTCTTACATATGTGGACATTTAAAAATGTCCTTGATGTATTAATTCTCATATTTAGTGACACATTCCCATGTCCCTTGTATTATGTCCCCTTGGCCTAATTTTCCATGTCTCATGTGTTTCATATGTATGCTTCTTCACCATGACACATGTATTTAATTGTTACACACACACTATATTTTGATGCAATGAGGGACCTCATGCATCTACCCTTCCTAATTAGGTGCTATGATGGACATCATGCCCCATTCTCCTAGGTATCTCCTCAAATATACTTTTATACACATTGATTACATATATATTTACTCCCTTGTGTAATGTTAGATTAGAAAATATATATTACATTACCTCCTTATGCTCATATACTTTTAAATTTTAATGTTATGTTTTTACATTGTATTAGAATATGACAAAGTTATCATATATATGATCTGGCTAACACATTTTATAGAGATACTTATTTTAAGGATAATTATTACACAACTTCCAAAACTACCCTTAAAAGAGGGGAAATTCATAGGGGTTTATCATAGAGATTAGGATCCTATATTGCTATTCATAGATTATTTTAAACACATAGGCTCCATTCTATAAATTAGACATAGGAAAAAATAGAGCCTCAAAAAGTAGTTTAGTCACCTAGATTTTAGACTAGACATACATTAACACACATATTAAGACACTAATGCCATAGGATGATACTATCCACTACAAGGTGCTACTGTCTAGTCTCCCCTACTTTAGGGCAATCTAGACTAGCTAGACCATTAAACTAGGTACAATATAGATTTGCACAGGTATAATCATAGGTTTGATAGTTATGTTTAGATTTTGCTCACATATTCTCATTTTAGTTTAGATTCATATTAGTTTATTATATTTAAGAGCATCATGCATGGCATGATCATTCCCACAATCAATTCAATTACATATATATAGTATTACATACTTAGTCTAGAATTAGTATACTTAGATATCAGATTGGGGTCATGTGAATGGCACATAGTATCCATATACTTAGTTATACACAAGTTGATTAGATGGAATGGAAATATCTGTCATTATCTACATTATATACACTTTCTATCACATTCTAAGTTGTCACTAATTTCATTCCTTACTCCATCTATAATGGTTGGCATTCCCAAGTGGCCTAGAGTCACCTAATGTACTTGAGTAGCCATGGAGTTGACATACACAATGAGATATACCTAGTTAGATAATTTTATCACATTGTGCAATTTAGTTTTAGATGCATATAATTTATATATGTGTCCAATGATGGATTCATAGCCTACTTGAGTTCTTGATCTACCCACATGAGAGGGTTAGACACACTTATAGTTTTATCTAGGTTATTCATAGATCATGATCCACCGAGCAGGGGTGGGCAATGATGGAGTCAAAAATGGATTGATTTATTGAGACACCCATATGAAGATTACGAAAGCTATCAACTTAGTCCAAGTTATTTAATGATTTTATCACTATTTACACTCACACACATAGGTTTTCACTAGGTTCATGCATTGGTTCATATACCCAATGAGGTGTATTCATTCCTTTCCTCTCTCTCTACTCATCTTTACTCTATTACTTTATTTATCATAGTATTTTTCTTTTGATACTCTCTAAAGGACTAATTTTTTCATGTTTCATTGTAGGTCATTAATTTGGATCATGTTTCACATATTTAGACCTAGCTTCACATGCTCATACTCAGCTGCACTAACTTCACTTCTTAAATAATTCTAGGTGCACTTCTTTTTCCTTTATACTAGTCATTTCACTTTGTTGCATTTCTATCATAAAGGGGGGAAAATGTAATCACCTGAAAGTGGTATTTGGATGCTAAGAGTGTTTCTCGAGAAAGCATATTCCTATATTATCCCTAGATCTATCTTAGATCCTTTATCACACTTTTTTAGCCATTGTGTAGACCACAAATATCTTATGTTACCTCAAATGCAGTCCTAGAACAACTTTCCTAGATCCCAACCTAGTAGTTTATCAACTGGACATTAGCATCACATTAAAGACACTACAACCACATGGTGGTAGTGTCCCCAACTTGGCACTAGTGTCCCTTTCCCTAAATCTATAGAATAAATAATTTTGAAATGTGTACCCTTCTTAAGGTTATCCTAAGTATATTTTATTATCCACACAAGCTATAGATTTCTATAAATACAAGACTATTTGACTTCTATTCACTAGATGGAAAATAGATGCAAAAGCCTATCTAAATAAAAACAAGCTAAACAAGATTAAGGTATTTGATCTCTATTCTTCCCTGCTTATGCATACTACCATCTACAACTACCCTAATCCTAGATTTTAAATATTTTAAAGATAAATCACAATCAAGGCATTCAATACCACTCTCATTCTAACATTCATTTCCACTTACAACAAACATTGTGGGAGAACTACATTAGGTTGGATCCTTCCTTGAAGTATTGGTATGTAAAAAACTAACTTCATAGTAAGGTGTTGAGTATGTCCATCTTATCCTACTAATGAACACACATTTTTATCTCATTTCATACTTACAAGGAGGATTAGGGTTTTCATACTAAATCAATTTTTTATGAATAATAAAGAGTTATAGATTTCATGTGTGTAGGAATAGGACCCAAAAACATAGGTGTAGGTGTTCCCATAAAATAGGAATAGTCATGAAAAGAGGACAGTAGCACCACTTTGAGGACACTACTATCTAGGTGGGGCATTACTATCTAGTGAGTAATCATACCTAGGGATGCTATTAATGACACTCAGACCTATCTAGAAACTAGATCTTCTACAACAATTACTTTCGTAATAAGCCTCTACCTATGTATATTTATTACTATTTTTAAAAGGTCAAAATAAGTCAAATTACATAACAAACCAATTATTAATTATTGCATATTATTTAATTGATTTAGACATCTCAACCCTTTAATCTACTTTAGGATTTATACATGTAAAACCCTAAAATGTTAAATTAATAACACTCAACCTAATTGTATGAGAGATGAAAATTTATGTAAAACTGTGATGCACCCTCACTCTCAATACCATTACATTTCTAATGTAGACACTCATGACCCATCATGTACAAGTCTTATTGGTACTTACAGGTTATATAATTTATATTTGGGTTAGATATTAAGATTGTACTAGGTTATACATCTGTTAATCCCTAAATTGATTCTAGTATTTGGTAGTAATATTTCCATTAAATTATTTTTCATAATAAATAATTCCAAGCATGCATCTACATTTCATTTGAGTTACATCATCAATCATTTCATTGATCTCTTGGTGTGGATCAAATTTGAGTTGAATTGTTTGCATTTCATTGCATTCAAAGGTTTTGGATTTTTTGATTCATTTTTTTCATAGCTTGGCATTAACCATTGACTTTAATTAATTGGTTTGGATTCATGGTGCATTATAAATGGCCTTAGTTGAATCATTTTTAATTAGGATTCAACATGGGCTTTAGATGAGCTTAGCACCAAACTATGCATTTGATCACACTCAACTATGAATTGGTTTAAATTTGTATTGAGTTTCCAAGATTTCTACCTCTGAAATTATTTATTAACACAAAATTCAAACTCTAATGATATATCCCTGAATTATATTCAAATTATAACTTTTCACCACCAAAACTACTTAATAACCTAAAATTTCAATTAAAATGTGGGTCAATTGTTTAAAAAAAAAAAACCAAATCACTTTATATCAAAGATATGTAAAAGCTTTTTAGATTATAATTATTGAACATAAACATAACACAATTGGCTATGATAATTTTTATAGAGCCTTAAAATAAGAAGGTTTAGAGTTCAAAACTTACAAAGTGGGACTCCAATTTATTTTTAATTGGGAGGTTAAAAAAAGAGTGAAATATATTTTAAAGAAATTATTATATAGTTCCAAAGTGAAATTTTATTTTGTAAAAATAAAAAGGGAAATAATTTTTTTATTCCATTTAGAGGGGGTAAATTTTTTCTTTACATTGAAATTATTTTCTAAAAAAATATTGTAAATTGAAAATTACAATCACATAGTGAAAAAACACACACACCACAATAATAATTTAAAAATAATAATAATAATAATAATAATAATAATAATAATAATAATAATAATAATAATAATAATAATAATAATAATAATAATAATAATAATAATAATAAAAGGATACTTTTTATCTTAATATCAACATTTGATATTAGTAGTGCCTCTAGATCGTGCTTACACATTAAGCCATCCCATTTGATTACTACATCCATAACCTGAAATAGTTGCAATAAAAACATCTAGGATTCATCCTTATAAATAATTAGGGATAAATAAGGTCATTTTTTCATTAAACCATCCCTCTATTTACCCATTCTCCATTATCATTAGGCATAAATCTTGACAACTGGAAATTCCAAGTATATAAGTAAGTTATAACAACATATGCAAAATTATATCTAATTAGGTTCCATTGATCGAACAAATAATTTTCACATATTATCTTTGTACCACATATCATTATAATCTCATGTATGTAAATATTTATTTCACATATTACCAGGTATATTAAAAAGAGACGCTTCTTCCAAGTACTTGTTTAACCCTAAAATTAAATATTTGTTGTTTTCACTTTATACCATAGGGTTAATAATATAAAAATGAAATGGCATAAGGTGATAATCAAATCTATAGAAAGAAAATTAAATTATAAACTCACATATATGCATACACTAAATTTATTATGCTAAGATTGTCTAAATATGGAAAGTATAAATATGTTAGATATATAAATGACAAATAAGACAAGTACTTAGTTTATTCTAATGTTAATGTGGTTCTAGATCTATAACAAGTTAAAATATGGGAAGATAATTCTAGAATAATTTTTAGATTCTATATCTAGTCCTATATCTATCTAAATAGTTGTGTTGGCCCTAGATGATTGTGTCGATGCTAATGTCTAAGTCTAATGATAGTCTCCTATATGGAAAATCTAGTGAAATAAGATGTGACCACATAGATGCTTCTAGGTTTAGTTTTGCCTTCACTCTAGTTCATTTATATTTTTGTCATGGATAGTTTCTCCTTATGAAATGCTAAAACCCTAGCTTTCCATCTTCAATGTGACCTTGGGGGAAAATGGATTAGTGAGAACATTGTGTTGTGCTAACCCTCATGACCCCAATGTTAAAGGGTGACACCTACATAGATAATACTTCAAAAGAGGGCCTCATATTCATTTAGTTCTCTCGTATGTGTCATCTTGTGTGTGAATCATGCAATATATGTAAACTAAGTAAAATAATGACCTATATTGTAACTTGGAAAATTAGACTCTAGGGCTACTCCTTTAGTATTTCAAACCTATATATGTGTTTTACCTATGACTAGTATGGAAATAAGGAAGCTTTGATCAACTAAATTCTTGATATAGTGTTTTTTTTATAAGTGCCTTGGTCTCTATGGTATTTTCTAGGTAGGGAGTGAATGAGGGTTGATATTATAGTTAAGGCAATACATTAAATAACTTAGGCCAACCATTTCAATACATTTAATTTGAAAATTAGATGAATTTAAGGTATTAGATAGTTACATTGAAGTAGGATAGTAATGTTGATGCTACTATCTATCCTGGACATTAGTGTTTAGGGAGTAGTAAAATAGGTATAGGCTGAAAACTTGCATAGGTGGAAGATAAGTACATTTAAATAATTTTTGATAAGATAAAATGTTTGTGTCATCAATTTAAGACTGATCGGGCTAAGAGATATGGCAAAGGTCATAAGATAGAGAAAATACAAGGATTACATAAGTAAGGAGAGTCTATAACTAATATGAACAATCAAGGTATGATTTTTCTAAGTGTGTAAGACTAAGGTGCTACATAATCACAAAATATCATCTACATTTTCCCACCCTTTAATCTAATAATGAAATTACTAGTTTAAATGAAAGGAATAAGTACCTTAGTGTGTATACACACCTTGTATTTTATTGATTTTAATTTGAGTTATTTTATTGGTGACTGACCTACAACAAAGAGCGTGTTACATTGTAAAATTAATGCATATAATCTAGGTTAAAATTACATGAAATAAATTGAAATAAAAGAGCAAGGTTTAGGGGTACACGTGTGTGTTGATGTAACTTCCTTGCCTATTGGGAAGTTATTTTGAAAAATATGTATCATTTCAAGGCTATGAAACTAAGATTAGGATAAATATAGATAAATATTTAAAGTGTATATATCCAAGGAGATAGAGATAAATATAGAGATATCTATTGGAAGGCACATGCCCCCAACTTTGAAGTAAAAGTGAGTTATCAATTAGTAGTTGAGATAAGTTAAACCATGTAACAAAATGATAATTATAACCTATTGAGGCTAGATGATTAAGTCCACCATGTAAACTTGGAAAGATTAATTGATTTGATCTCCTCAAACATACCAAAAGGTGAACTAACCACTGCAATAAATTGGCTCACTATGTTTTGTAAAAGTCCTCAAGGTATTAGTACATGAAATGGTTTTGGAATCTAAAATTTATTTTTATTTCATAATATTAGTCACATGTTGCATATCATATTCACCTTAGATATGCCTCATGCTGAAAATATGTATAACAATGGTACTAATGTATAGTATTCTACCACAACTATGAATTTGAATCATATAAAAGTGTGTTTTGACCAATTTAGATAACTATGTAAGTTTAGATGACATGATTCTAAATCATTCCCCCTCTATATATGGATAAATATGAAAATTGATATAATTAACAATGTGGAGGACATGTTTCCAAAACATGCCCCCAGTGTAAACTGGAGATGTTGAATATTAAATAAGTGTGGAGAAACTACTTCCAAAGAATCCCCCACTAAATTTGTGAACTAATATAAGTATCATGTAATAAATAAATGTGGATAACACACTTTTTAATCATGCCCCCATTGAATATGGAAATTATGAATATGTGGAAATGATTCCTATATGACATGGCCCCACTGAATATGAGAATTGTGAATGTGTGAATGCCATGTCCATATGACATGCCCCTACTAAATTTGAAATACGATATAAGTAACATTTATTGAATGAGTGTGAAGAAAGTATGCATTGAGAAATGTAATATATCTATAAATCAATCCTATCTTGGAGAAGATAAATCTTACTTACACTTCCATTTGGGCATACATTAGATAATCAGGGTCATGACCAAGATGGATCTACTAGACCTAGACAAGTGATATTTTACCACAAATAATTTCACTAGGGAGGGTTATAAAGCCTCTAGTCAAGAAAAACTACATAGTTACCCTAACTAGGTCCTATGTTTTCATATTCACTAAACTAATACCAGGTAAAGTATATTCTAATCTAGTGCTCACATAAGTTTGTGGCACAAACTGGGTTTAGTAAAAAAAAAGTAAACATGCATAAGAGAATCTTAATTAATATATGTATAAGTAAAACCTAATGTATGAAGAGAACAATATATTCAAAATTCATTACTTATGCTACTTATATATACTAAAGAGAGGAGTAAAGTTAGAGATATTTACCTTGAAGATGAACCTATCAAGACTCAATATCTCCCTTGGCCAAAGGTGATTAGGAAGAGGTTGTTGTGGTTTGTAAGGATCACTAAGAAAGGCTAAAGCATCCAAGACTTCTCCACAAGATAAGATTCTTATCCAATTATAAAACATAAGGTAAGACTCTTCAAGTAGAATGGTGAAAGAGTATATTTTAAAGAAGCACAAATGAATATTAACTCTTATTATCTCTCTAAGAATGGTGAAATGAATATGTTTATATAGCCAGATCTAACCCTAAAACCTTATAAAATTTGAGGCTAACAAGGTCAACTCAATTAACCCAATATTTTAATTGATAAAAATGAACCAGGTCATGGACTAGGTAGACTAGGGGATAACTTAGACCTTAATGAGTTTTATCAATAAGAATACAAGGTTGATGTGGCTAACTATGTAGTGTAAACTATCAAAAAGGGGTTTTAGGTTAGGGAAGGGCTAATGAAGGTGGTAAAAAACTAGATGAGGGTTAAAAATAGAAGGAAAATCTTAGGGTAATAGTTTTAGGAGACAAGTGTGTAGATAACAAGTGGAAAAAAGGGACAATAATCTTGCTAAGCACCAATGGTCTGTTTACCCCTTTTTTGATGCACCCCTTAAGGCATGCACTTATAGAGACTGAGATTTTATGGGTTCCTATAAGATAGAAAGCATCAATAATAGATAAAATTTGAAAATATTATGTTTATACATATGCCCCACATGAATCTCATCATGTGTCATTTAGGTGAAACATAGGATGGTGCTTTGGGAAAAGAACATATCAACACATAATGCTAAAGATAAGTAAAGTGTATAAAAGAGAAAATAATTTAAATGAAAGGACAAAATTGAAAAATGCATACCTTTACTTACCTTAGTGATGTAGATAAGGAAGGATATGTGAGAAAATGTGAGGGCATCCAATGTAGGGAACATCCAACGAACGTGTAGAGATTAGCGAACAAGAGAAAAAAATCAAAAGTTTTGTAACATGGACATATAATAGTTTAAAATATTCTCTATGATGTCAAGATTCTATAAAATTTTATAATTTGTTAAAATAACTAGTAGAGACATGGATATGAAAAAAATAAGAAATATGGTGATAAAGATTTGAAGGGTAAATAATTTTGGAATAGTAAATATAAATAGGGTGAAAAAGAATTCATTTGGTATTACTAACTATTTTGAGAGAAATAAATCTTTGATAGACCTAGCGAGAGACCCAGAGAGCTAGGATGGTGAGGAGATGATAGTTGAGATGGGGAGGATGCATAGCATCTACAATGAGTGTATCATAGGTAAGCAACTAAAATTTTCAAACTTTTTTAGTATTGTTATTTAAAATTGAATGATTTATAGAAATTTGATTGTTAGGAAAAAAAATAGAGACCAGAATGAAAAACTAAAAAAATTGTAGGGACACTTAGAGTCAAATGGGGTATTGGGTAGGAAGGGGTTGAACCAATAAATACCCAAGGTATTTATGGTAATTAGTCAAAAATTCATCACAATGAATGAACAATGTTGACCAAGTTGACATAGTTTGTAGAAGACATGAAAAACTAGTAGGTTGACTTAGTAGTAGGTGGATGACTTAGTTGTTAAAGTGAAAGGGAGAACTTACAGCTAGGGGGCCAATTTAGTTTGTTCTTAAGTGGTTGACTAAGTACTAGTAAACTAGATAGTGGATGAATTAGTACTAAAAGGTCAATCTAGTTGAAATTATGATAGGGCTAATCTAGTATCCCTAATAAATGATAGGGCTAATTTAGTTTGTAATATCTCAATCTGGTAGAAGATAAAGAAAATAAATCAAACCAGTTCATTTGTGTGAAATTTGTAAGAATGTATTTTGATTATGAATGACATGTATATCTAATACATCTTTTGTTGTTTGATATTTTATAGAGACACTATAGATTTTGGAAATTGATTGATGCCTTATGGTTACCAAATTTATTAGAGTGATTGACAAATATAGATAGAGAAAGATTGGTTGCATTGGGCCTAAGAGGTATCTTTGAGATGAAATGCATCCCACTGAGTGTTGATCTCGTGGTCATGTTCCTTGGAGCATGGGAATGGTTAACCAATACATTTTGATTAGTGGTAGATGGAGATGCCATAAGGGTAGGTATCACACTAGAGGACATCCATGCACTGATTATACTACCTATAAGATGGAAACCAGTGATCACAGGGATATTGGATGATCTAGAGAAGAGATGAACACTAGTTAGGTGGATGGCATGCTCAAATAAGAACTACCTAAGGTTGAGGGTGAGATTATTTAATGTATATATTACACATATTATATATCTTTTGAAGCATAGTATTTTAATTGTGATAACATGAGTGTTATGTCACAAGCCAAATGGTACGGTATTTTTGTATGCAATAGCCTCTTACCAATCTATTTTAGATTAGGGGGAACTCTATGATTTTAGGTTTGTTGTCTATGTCAAAATCATGTATGATATGTATGGGATGTTATTTGGAGGGAAAAATTACATGTGACTAGTGGTTTTATTTAGTACATGTAAATATGAGAGGTTCCCAATGTATCAACCATCTAGGTTACCCCATGTCTTTGATGATAGGTTACCTTGGGTTGCTAGATGGAGATAAGACTAGGTAGTGTGAGTCATGCCCCATGTGATATAACTATAGATATACACATGAGGAGAGATCATATAACATCCCTACACACATATTGATATTATTTAGCCTAGTTGGGTGATCCTAGTCTCAAAGATGGCTTGAGTGCAGATCACATACAATTATACCTAGTGGGTAGAGTTACAACTAGTGGCATGCCTACTAGGATAGTTTGGACTCATATACACAATGTATCCTATAGTAGTGCCTATGTTTTGGGCATGGAATGTTATATATCTAAGGGAAAGAGGAGTAAGAGGAGTGCTAGTTGAGAGACCAAATATCAAGGTGTTACATATGAGACCATGGACTGGTTAATCATGATAGCTATTAGTTAGAGGAAAAGAGGGCATGAATGTGGATATAGGGGTACCATAGGTACCAAAATAGGTATATCAATAAGATGAGTAGTGACCACTTTAGGCACACCATTGATAGAGATGCTATCAATGAGATTGAGCACATATGAGGGTGGCCATTTAAGAGGATCCAATAATCAACCTACGATAGAGCTAGTCAATAGAGGCACCCTTGAGGAGGGGATCATGCCATGCATGGGTGGTGAATCTAAGATTTGATTTGATAGGGATATATCCCATATATGAGGTGTTTTAGGGATGGTTTGATGGAAATACCATTCTTGGTAGATAAACAAATGGGGAAAAAGTAGTTGGTGACACTAGTATAGGTAATAAATGTTGTATTTTTTAGTCTTTGAGATAAAATATTGGTTGTATATGATTATAGATAGATAGATTTTGATATGTATATGTGATTTTATATCTACCTAGGTTTTGATTTTTGTAGACTTTGGAATATAGGAGATAAATTTGGGATCTCTATTCTTGGTAGTACACCATGACATTTTAGATAGGATATTAGCACCATATGACCCCACTACACTAGATGATCTTTTGGTACCATCTACCCTATCTTAGGAAAGTTACTTTTAAATTAGAAATGGAGGCCATGAGGTAGTTATAGATATGTAAGGATGGATTTTACCCATTGGTATGGGTGGGTGTAAGAGAGGCATATGATTGGTAGGACCTAGCTCAAGAGATATCTACACACATGGATACCATGAACTAGCTGGGATAGGTATAGGCCCAGGTGGCTAACCTATAGGGATAGGTAATAGGGTTGAAATATTAGACAATCTCATTATAATACACTATGTAGATGGGATGGTTTGAGAAATATATGGGTAGTGTGGCTAGTCCATGAGATAGGCATGATGGAGCCTATCCATAGAGCTAGAGTGATGTATTTTTTTAATTTTATACCATTGTAGAAAACATGTAATATATAGAGATTTTTTTTGACAATTAGATTTTGGTCTCATGAGTTATAATTTGGTTTTGGTTCTTGATACATTGATATATTTCATTCTAGTACATGTATTTTACAATTATTGTATATTCTATAGGAAATATATGTGGAGTTTTTTATTTTGTAGCATTATGTAGTACACATGCATGGCTAAAAATAAGCAAAAAAATAAGATTTTTGAAAAGTATAAGTAAAATAAATTCACTACACACTATTTCACGAAGGTAAATGTGTAATAAAAAAATATGACTAAGTATAATAAACCAAAAAGTGGTAAATGAGAGGACAAAAAATGTTTTTAAACCTTGAAAAATATGTGCACCAAATTAAAATAAGTAAAGTCACACTATATCACATTGGGAAGTATGAAAATAATGTAATAATATAGAGCATGTGAAAGGCAAATGGTAGAAAACAAATCAATTAATTCAATAAATCATACTAAATCATGTTGGGAAGTATAAAAGAGAAATAAAATTAGTAAAATTGACTTAAATTAATCACTCTAATTCAAGTTGGGATCTATGAAAAATTTAATAAAAATTGTTGGATTATTACATGTAATTAGAAAATAAGAAGATAAAAGTGAAATATTAATAAATTAATCATAAAACATACAAAATCAATATGGGAAACATGTCAATGATGTGTAACTCATAATCAATCATGACTTTATCTCAATTTTGATACATGTAATTTCATTGTGACTCAGGTATTAAAAACTTTTGTGAGGAAGGCCAAGTGCTATCCATGGTCTTACACTACAACTAACAAAGGGAACACTAATGAGGTGGAAATAATTTTAAAAGGGTAAAATATGGTAAAATTGGATTTTTTTAATGGTAATGTGAAAATTAAGTAATTTGTGAGGAAAGCCTAGTCCTATCCAAGGTCTCACACTGTAACTCACAAACAAAATCCCTAGGGTAACTAATCAGTGAAAAAATAATATTTGTCAAGGGAAAATATTATAATTGTAGGGAGTGAAAAAGGGAATGTAAGAAACATAATGTAGGTGTCTTATGAGAAGATCTTAAGAAACATGAGACACACTAATGACATAGAAAGACACTAAGTGACTAGTGACCATCAATATACAAAGGATACATGTTCATTATAGGCACAAAGCTTTGTAGTCAAATAGGTGAGATACTATAATCAACTTATGTTGGTTGTTTTAAACAAGAAAAGTGTAATGGACCTACTTTCCCACAAAATGTTCACCACTATTCTAGACTCCTTATAGAGTCGTCAGTCTAATGTGAAGATTGGGTGCTTATGTGAGAAAGTAGGTAGCACTAAAAGAATTTTTTATTATCTTATTCCAATCTATTGGTCTACTATACCCTAATGGACCTTGACTCTATCATGAGGCCAACTATGGATTTTGAGATTTGATTATAAAAATGAGATGTGCTTAGAATTATGTATTTTCATGTGATTTTAACTTTTGAAAATTCTAAATGTTGCCTTTTAAATCATTGCCTTTTGTTAAATGATTTAGATTTTGAATGTTTATGGATTTTGAGATTCCTTTTCCCTATGGATTTGGAATGAAAAATTATGAGAGATAAAGTGACACACATAAATGAGATTTAGACTTAGGCTAAAGGAAGCTAAGTATCCCAAAACATGACTAACTAGAATATCTAGGCTGAATAATGAACCAACATCTTATCTCAAGTATCAACCGTGTGTATGCTTTATTTGTGAAAGGAAATAAGGGGAATAAAGGGAGATCCAAAGTGGACTAGTAAAAATGAGATTATAATGAGATGAATTGTTTGCTAACTGATCACTAGGTAAATAAGGAATGACTAAAGGGAGAAAGGTTTGTATAACCAAGCCAAAATAACAATTATCTATGTTTATAGAGATAAGATAGCAAACATTCATCAAAGAGAAAAATATAACCATATAAAAGTAACTTATGAAGAATAACTATGTAATTATGAAAAAGATTTCATAAGAGAATATAAGAAGAATAATGACATCATAAACATCATGTAGTGTGAAACAAAAGTCATCATGTAAGATAGATAAAAATAACACAATGTCAAATGATATAAGATAGATAAATGTAAATTTGGAGCACACATCCAATCAAAAAATGAAGAAATAAATGAAAGAACACCATACTTATATTTGTAAATACTAATATGAAAGAAATGAAGGAATGGGAATGGACTCTATAGGATATGGAGTCATAGGTGGAGAATGGTCCATAGGTGAAGGAGTTATTGGTGTATAAGGGCCCACCAATGAAGGAGTATCCATAGGTGAGGGAATCATGGGTGGAAAAATGGTAGGTGGAAAATGGACCATAGGTGGTGGACCCATGAGGGAAGTAGAGGGAGCCTTATTATGAGGGTGACCTATGGTAGGAAAGCTATTAGGTTTGGGAATCGTCATGAGGTGATCCTTGAGATGCTATTAAAGAATGTGATAATGATCAGTGTGATGAGTACCATATTAGTGTCAAAGATAATATACCTCTCCATATTTGGGAATATATTCAAGCAATACTTTCAAGGGTGGTATAGCCTTGTCTTTAGAATGAGGAGTGGTGGGGTGCAAGGTGTTGATATATTGTCCTAGCTTGAGATAATGCATGAATGAATAATTATTTATAAAGTAGAAGAAACATATACACTTTTTAATATATTTTATTAGTGTACTAATATAGGGAGTGGAAATAGAAGCTAGGGAAGGTTAGTGTAATGAATAGTCTCTAGTCTAATGACTAACAACTTTATAAATATCACAGTATGGTTGATCGGCCTTTTTGGTAGGTAAAGGAGAAAGTTATGGTAAAGTGATAAAAACATCACCAAGGAAAGGTGGGGATGGTGAAGAGACTAGGTGAAGATCAATTGAAGGATCAATAGGGTCAAAAACAAGAAGAGACTTAACTAAAGAGGGAGTAGGAATAAGATTCAAATTGGGCTAAGCTAAGGGAGGAACGAGATGCACAGAAGGTTAAAGGATAGTTATAAGCATCTCAAGGATAAGTTGGCTAGAGGGATCTTGGTATCTATAAAAATGATAGGGACCATTCATAGAATGATCCATAAGCATAATCCTATGAGGCTCTTTAAAAATTGGAGGTGTGCACACCATCTTTACCCTATGAACAAGAGGAAATATGCTAAAATTAGGTGTCATAAAGGATGGAATGATATAAGATATATGTAAAGACTGAAGCAAAGAGAAATGATAATGAATAATTTTATCATCTTGGGCTTAAAAAATACCTCCTAAGAATGGATCGTCTAAGGTATAGCCATAATCATAGATAGGTGTATGAAGATCAATGGTAGAGATAGGGATGACCTTATCATCCTATGTAGTGTGATGAATAGAGTGTTGAGGCTTATTTAGGATGATGGGTATATCATCAATATATGGTTGATAGGAATGTGGCTTTAGAGAAGGTGGAAATTGGGAAACGAGATGAAGTGAGAGATTTAATGTTTTAATCTTGAGATTTATCACGTCAGGCTCATTATCATATGAATATAGGAGGTTAGGTTATATATTACTAATGAGTTTGAGGTGACCTTTGTAACCTTTAGTGGAATTGATAGGAAAGTTGAATTATTGATATTCATGAAATGGAATGCTTGGCAAGGGTTCAAGGGTTAGAATCTTGAATACATAATGTTCTTAGAATTATTCAAAATTTTAAGGGTTGGTATTACCTTGAATCTTATAGATTGATCCATTGTGAGGAAATTTGACACATTGGCAAGTGAAAGAGTAAATTACTCTCATGAAATGAGTCCATGGACTACCAAGAAAATTTTTATAGAATAGAGGAAAGTTGAATATCATTGCCTTCACTTGAATAGTGATAGGTGGGATGGTGATAGGAATCCACCCACAACCTAAGGGAGGAATTTACCTTCAGTCATATCCTTGACATGTAGTACTTGTGGACTTAATATTACAATTATAATATCCAAGGGTTTTAATAAAATTGAGAGAGGAAACACAAGTTACTAAACCCTCATCAGTCAAGGTATGGTTGAATTGTATATCACCAATTTTGAGACTGATAAAAAGGGGAGTATCATCCACATGAAGAAAAATCTCATCAAGGATCATAGAAGTAATGCAAAATTTGAGGGAAATAAAAGTGTCCATTATCTTATTAACGTGCATGGACATCTCTTAGCATTGTTGTAAAATTCTATCTTCTGATCTAAATAAGGTGGCTTCATGTCCTATTAGGGGATGATTATGGATGTTAATTTTGAATAAGAGATGCATAATATGATTATAATGATGTGGAGAAGTCCTCATAAGTTTGATAAATGGGATTTGATATAGGAGATTAGTAAGTACCATAATATGATCCCACTCATCATAACCCATAAAGGGACTATTAGAAATAGGTTCATAGTGTTGTAAGAGGTCCTCAGAAGGAGGGGACAAAGTGCATGTGAATTTATATTGATAAAATGTATGAAGTTTAATTGGAGTAAAATTTTGTTGATTGTATTGAGAAGATGGGGTAGTTGATGTGGGTTTGGTTTGAGATAAATTAGAAGAAGTGTTAATATAATTTTGTGTATTATTAGTGATGGGTAAATATGTTCAAAGAGTGGTATAAATGGTATAAGAAGTGCCATCCAAAATAGGTGTTGGAATTGGTTCATCAAAATATATAAGGTCTTCTTGACCCAACTCTATTAAATGAGTTGAGGAATAGTATTGGATAACACAAAAAGTGAGAGATGATTGAGGAGTGTGGATGGGATGAAGATCAATGAAGGAAACCACCCTTCACATATTAGTCATTTTGGCCACATTATCTTCATGATTTGGTTTAATAAGAATATTAACATTATTATTAGAAGTATTAGCCTTATCATTGTTGTCTTGGTGATTTGGAAGAGGATCTTTATAGATAGACAAATAAACATTAGTCTTGTTCAAAGTTTGAGATTTAGTTTTGGTTTCATGGGATTTAAAGGTAATGTTATAGGATTATTGACATTTGATATTCATATAATCATGGTCAAAATTGGGATCATAAGGTAATCCATATCCAAATTATGAAGTTGCATATAAGTCTCATGAGAATGACCTCAACTACCATGAAATAAATAGAATAAATTGAGATTGTATTAGGATTTTATGGGATGAGTGTGATCAAGATCTCATGGAAAAGGCCTTGATATATGATTTTTTTACTTTCCTAAGGATAAAGGTTTCTAAACATTGATGTTATTTGTTGAAGATAAACAAGGATTAGAAATGTGGTTAAGAGGGGAAGCTTGTTCCAGAGTTTGGTGGGAAATAATAGCTTGACTAGTATGAATGGTATCATAAGAATCAATGATACCATCATTAGTAGAATGATTATTTTTAGTTTTAATTAACATGTGAGTACCCATAGAAGGTTGGGATGGCTCAAATTGACACATGAGGAAATATTGGTGTTTGGCTTGGTCAATGGTCTCTTCTAACGTGTATGGAGAGAGAGAGCTCAACTTGATATTATAACTTGGGATAAAGAGAACTGGTAAATAGATGAAAGAGGTTATCATCTACCATATTGTGTTCACACTTATTAGAAAAGGTCTTACACTATTTTATGAAATATTTTGTCTTTTTTAATCTCAAGTTGCTTATAATTAATAAAACGGGCTAATTTATTTTTAGCCAGATCACTAGTTTGAAATTCTTGGACTAGATCATTGACTAAATTTTCCAAACTAGTGATGGAATGAGACTTGAGTTGGTTATACCAATATAAATAATATCCAGAGAGAGGTTTTTATAATAGATTAGTAGCGATAAAAGTATTTAATTTGAACCAATATTTGTATATATTTCCAAAAAAAATTAAATGGAGAATAGGATTAGTTGACCCATTATAACTAATGGTAGGGGTGATACCTCCTATATCGATATTATCAATTTGAGGTGTAAGATGCTCATTTTGATGGTTCTTAATTTTTTTTATTAAAAAGAGGATCTTGACGGATAATATTACCATGGTAATCTCTAAGAGGATGTTTGGGAGCATTTTGGTTATGCATTCCCCATGGAACTTGTTAAGGGTGATTTTCAAGATGGATAAGATGAATTTGCATTTGCATCATTTGGTTAGAACTATTATCTTAGAAATCATTCATTTGATTAAGAGTTTTTAATAGGATTTGATGGGTTTGAGTGGTGTTACTATCATGTTGTGAAGCACTGGCATTGGTATTAGTGGCTTGGGTACCACTATGGGTGTTATTTGTGGCTTGAGAGGAATTGTTGGTAAGTGAGGCACTAGTAGTATGTATTATTATGTGGTAAAAGATGTAATAGTAGAGGGATGAGAATAAGAAGAAATAGAGGCATGATTACCATGGGTATCAAGTGATGCACTAGTAGAATAATCGATAAGTGTTAGTATTAGAAGAGGCCCACTAGATGTGGAACCTACCATGTTAGTAGAGATACTTGGCATGGAGGTGGAGGAAATCAAAGAGGAAGGTGTCATATATGAGAGGGTGTCAAAATAGAAGGAAGATGTTGAGAAGCAAAGAAGTTAGTGTCCCCAAATCCATGTGAGAATGTGGGGGAAGGTGATTGGGGATCCTAGGTGTGACCACTTATCATGAGATGGTAAATAGTAGAAGGATATTTTCCTCTATATTGAGGAAACTCATTGATGAAGAAAATAATTTATGGAGTATACTCTATTTTATGTTGATCTTCTAAGGAAAAGAGAGGGTTTTGAATTGAAGAAGAATGAAGGGGGTCCCATAGTTTTTACTACAAGTGGATACATGCATATTAATTTCATCTAGGGTAAAAGACACAAACTACATATGAGAAAGACTATTAGGGTTGGTAAAGCACGTCATATATATTGAATTCAACTTAGTGCTATCTTTAAATAGGAAGTTCATGATGAGGGAGAAAATTGATATAATGCAAAGGAAAACAGTCCAAAAGGATACAAAGTTGACTAGATTGACTGTGTTCTATAATCTAAGAGGTAGATAAGTGTATAGAGTCATATGGGTTAACTTTATAGTGTAGATAGGGTATGAAACTAAGTTGATAAGGATACATGGTTGACTAGGTCACCTTTGTACTATAATCTAAGAGGCATGTAAGGGTATAAAGTCATATAGGTTGACTCTATACTATAGTCTATGAGGTAAATCAAGTAGAAAGGGATACATTGTCATGCAAGTTAATTATGTAATACTAACAAGGGAAAACATAGTCTATAAGAGATTATACCAAAAAAAGGATAGTGTGCTAAAATAGGGAAAATTTTTACAATATAATTGAATCAATAAATGGAAGAAAACACATAAATAATTTGATCAATGTGAGTGATTTAATTATGGTACACAACATAAAACCTTGCACTAGCATTGGCTAATGCAAGTTTTTACAATACAACATATAATGATTAGAGACCAAGTAGTCAACTAAAAATTAAATGCTAACTAAATCATCATCTTGAGTGTTATTAGATTATTAGAAAGTGTTATTTTAAGTGTGATAAGAAATTTGTATGAAAATAACAAACTAGAAATCAATCTATGGATGGTTTTAGGACATTTAGGCTGAAATGGATTTATGTCGGCAATGGTACTAGCTTGGTATTGGGGTCTACCCCCTCATTTCACAATCCTATAGTGATAAGGGTGTCAGGTGATTTGCCAATATATACCATTAAACATGTATTTATAATTAGCCAAAAAACCAAGTTGAATTCCCCCTTGGTGATGAAATATAGGTAGTTATGCCTTAGGAAGACAAGTGTTAAATGCATTTTAAATATTGTGTGATGTAGTAGTGTGTGAAAAAAGAGTAAAATAGTTTAAATAAATGGTAATTTGAAAAAAAAATATTTAGACTATGTGAGTTAATCTGAGCATGCAAAAAATTGAAAAATGAAAGTGTGGATTAATTACTAGTAAATAGTTATTAATTCCCAAATTTAGAATAACACAGATTCAATTTAGATGACAATATATGTAAATAATACAAAATAGAGTCGATTGGGTCACTAATATTATGAAAAATAAAGAGTCTTTAATAACATAGTTAGATAGGTTGATTCAATATTTTAGATAAAATACAATCTATAGAACTAAGTCAACCAAGTCGACTTAGTTTGATTTAGGGTTACAATTTTAAAGAATGCTAACTTACATAAAATAAAACTAGAAAAAAGCACTAAAGTGATACAGAGAGAAAGAGAGGAACCTTGGTGGGTTTGAAGATGATTAGGATTTCAAATTTTATGCTAAAGTGCCTTGAATGTTGCTTTCAAATTATGAAAACTAACTCAACTAGTTCAACCCAATTTAGCAAAACCTATGTTCTGAAGAAGGATAAGATGATTAAGTTAACCTAGTTGTTGATCTAGATACTATCATAGAGACTAAGTCAAATTATTTGACATAATTTATGCTGAGTATGTTCATTGACGTTAGGTTGTCATTGATGTCAAAGAGAGCATGATTCACAGTACATTAATGACAAAGTGATCATATTGCTACCTTAGAGAATACATGGCATATGTGCAGATCAATAAGGATAAAGATGAGATTGTGAGGAATCCATAGATGTCTTGATGAAGTTCTGGTGTGTCATTTGATCTTTTATAATAATAAACATGCATATTTTATCTTTTGAGAAGCTAGACCATCACTACATGTCATGCAGATATGAGTGATATGGTAATTTTATACATCTATTTTAGGCACTCAAAAAGTTAATCAAGGTTAAAGGTTTTCATGTAGATGTTATCATTAGAGCCAAAAAGGTACCCTAAAGTTTTAGACTCTTGAAGTGTTTTCTATCTCAAGTTATAAACATTAAAATTTGCTCTTGTAGATTTTGATGGGCTAGAGACCATCAAGTTTAAATACATTGAAGTCTGAGGTCAAATTGTCTAAATAGATCTAGTAGTAAGTGTTAATTAGATCAAGATCTAATAGTGAGAATTTAATATAACCATATAAGAATAAAATGGTGTGTGTAATATTTTTAGATGTAACAACCCCACTAGGTTAGACAAAGAAAGACGTGAAATTTTTTATTTTTATTAAATACATATACCAAATAGAGATTTTAAGTGAGAAGCATCCTAAGCTTATCCAACATGCATAAAACAAACACCTTGAGAGTGACTAAACCTTTTCTTGATTATAAATTCACCTTCACCATTTGTGTTTTATGAGTGTTTGATAAGCCCATGATGCTTCTCATTTAGAATCTATATTTGGTATATGTATTTAATAAAAAAAATGTTCACGTCTTTCTTTATCTAACCCAACATGGTTGTTACATCAAAAGTGATCCAATAGTGAATATTTAGTTAATATGTCAAATATTTTTTAGAAGATTCAGGAGTATACCAAGTGGTAGAAGCTCATTTTAGTTAATAGGTTAATCGGAATAGCATGCACATAGGGTTTCTAAGTGGCAGAATCATGAAAGCATGGATCTTAGATTAATGGTGAGCATTGCAAGATAAAGATAAGGGTAATCCAAGGAGATTGATGAAGCGTGTTTGGTTAAAGTTTTCAAGGAGCATGAGATGAGGTCAACATGTCTAATGTTTAACATTTTCTTAATGGCCATTAAAATTTAAATATTCAAATCTGTGTGAGAAAAATAGTTTGTAGTTTTTGAGCTATATCTTTTGAACCAGGACTAATTTTTTGAAGTAGTAAAAATCATAGTTGTAGAGGAATTCAAGTTACATCTATATAATTTGTTATAAGGTTTGAATATTTATACATACAAAGTTACATAGATTTAAATTTGACTACTTGTTCATTAATGGTGCTATTGTGTATAGAATAATGTTTGGGCAATTTGTGCTTTAGCAGAAAAATGTTTTGGTAGGAGTAATCACCTAAAGATGTCATAAGGGTCACATAGAGTGGACCCATATAATTGAAAGTGATCTTGTGTTCCTTTTTTTATTGATGAAGTAATAAATGGATGAATAGGTATTTATGATACCTATAAGGGCTATTAGGGCCAAATTGAAATTCATAGTTGCTTGATTGTGACCCATAGTTTTTATGACCAACCTATGAGGATGTTATTAAGCTATGTTTTAGCATGTTAAATATATTAAGGGTTAAGGCACATTTTTTTCCCAACCTAAAAATTGATATTCATGAAGACTCTATAACTAGTGGAGACCAAGGCAATGGTTTCTAGGCTTGGATGTGCATGTGTTCAGAGAGCAGAAGATAGAGGTGAAAGAAAGAGATCAGAGTGAGTGTGCTTAGTGGATGGACTGAAGTACATAACAGATTAAGGATGAGTGACGAAGACTATAGATATCCAAAAGGGTGTTTGGATGAATTTATTATATGAGCAATTTTGAGATTATGTGATGAGTTTATAGAGAGGTGTTAAACATTGTTTTTCTAATCAAATTGATCTATAATCAAAGTTATAGATTTGTTGATTTAATAAGGTGTTGTATGGGTGCTCAACATATATAAAAAGTGGGTTATTATTCATACTTAGGGGTGGGTGATCCTTGTGAATTGGATGCTTCACTAAAGGGTCTAATGCTTGTAATCATCCTATAGGACAAGTAGTCCATGTATTTTCAGGATTGAGATTGGGTTTTATTCCCCAAGAAGGTTTCCCACATAGATATTATGTTATGTGTGTGATCTTTCATCATCTTTCTTATTCATGGTTATGAATTTTTTTTATGTTTTATTAATTCTTGTTTTCACTTATTGTTAATTTTAATGGATTGTAATTAAAGTGTGAAATATATTTCATCACTGATTCAACCCCCCTCTCAATGATTGTACCTCAAAAAATTGGTATCAGAGTAGGACCTTCATTAAAATTATAACCACTTAAAGGTGATCTCGGGTACAATATGGAAAGTTAATAGATAAATGGTTTATCTAAAAAATAAGCACAATTATTCAATGGGTATAATTATGCTTTCTATTGTAAAAGGATGAAGACATACATCATGTCTCTAGGGTTTGATAATTGGCAATCTATCATAGATGGTTATACTACACTAGCTACTCCTCCAACTAGTATTACTGATAAGAAGTTGAGTGAAAATAATTCTAAATCTATAAATGCTATCATTTGTGGTCTATTCGAGGCTAAGTTCACCAAAGTAATCCATTATAAGTCTGTTAAGGATATTTGGGTCAAATTATAGACTATTTATGAAGGAGACTCAAAGGTAAAATTGGCTAAGCTGCAGATCTATCAAAGGAAATTTAAAGGTCTCAAAGTGAAGGAAGAATATACTATGGCATCATATCTTCTAAGGGTTGATGAGGTAGTAAACATGATCAAAGGTCTTGGAGAAGTTATTGATGAAGCTATTGTAGTACAAAAAGTATTGAGGTCTCTTATAATCAAGTTTGATTCAAAAGTTTCTATTTTAGAAGAAAGGCATTATCTCACTTAGTTGAAGACTGATGAACTACATGGCATCATTGCTACCTATGAGATGAGATTTGAAGAAGACATTCCTCCTAATAAGGAAGTAGACTTCAAGGTGATCAAAGAAGCTAAGAAGAAAAAGTTATGTCTTGAAGATTTTGATTTGAATGAAGATCAATTTGTAGCCATGATTTCAAGAAAATTGAATGTAGGATCAGGTAAGTATGAAGGAAAACTTCCTTTAAAATGTTTTTGAAGTGGTAAAGTTGGTCATTTTACATCTAGATGTCCACCTAGAGAAAATTCTAAACATAAAGAAATTTATAAAGAATCTCATGAGGATGAACACAAGAAATCTAAGAGTCATAGCAAGTAAAAAAAATTCTTCAGTAAGAAAAATGGAAAGAATGAATCATACAAAGATAGTAAGATCATTTACCATGAAGAAGATAGTAACACTTCTATAAAAACTGAGTAAACACATCTGATAATGATGATTCTTTTTATAATAAGGATATGGAGACATTATTCATGGCTTTTTGTGATAATAAAGGTGAATGTTATTTAAGCAAAATATTTCTTTGGTAGAGGTAGATTAGAGGAATAAGATGAGAAAGTCACTCTTGAAGATAAATATCTAGATACTATGGAAGAAATGAAGTTTCTACAAAGTAAGAATAGAAAACAAGGTTTCTTGATCAAATCTTATGAGAAAAAAATTGAATTTTTTGAAGGAAGGCTGAGTAATGAAGTCAAGGAGCATGGTGAGATCACATAACAAATTGAAACTCAGGTTTTTAGTCTTATTGAATAAGTAAAGAGTAAGCATGAAGTGTGTATCATGTATCAATCATAGATATAGTTTTTATAGATGAAACTAAATCAAGCTATGAGAAAATATATATTTAATGATTTAGATAATAAGGATGAATTAATGAATTCTCTTATAGACCTAAAGATTGAGAATAAAAATAACAAAGAGATGATGTCATAAATCAAGGACTATGAAGAGTAATTTAGTGTGTTTGAAGCAAGATTGAATGAAGACACCAAGGAGCATGAAGATATAGTCAAGCATCTTAGTTATCAAATGGAATTATTGTCTACATGCCAAAAAGCTAAAGAAGATGAGTATTCAAGGTATGTGATTGAAAATGAATCATTGAAAGTTGAGTTAGATAAAACATATTATAAGGTAAAGTCATTTGTGAAGTTTGAAAAGATCTCAAATGATCTTGATAATATTCTAAGTAGTCAAAAACATGCAAGTGATAGAATTGGTCTTGGATATAAAGAAGAACAAAAGCATGTAACTCAATAAAATATAAAGGCTGGTCTGAAAAAAGACAATCATAATTTTAATATCAATCATCAATCAAGGAATGAAGACAACTCAGATCAGACAACCAAATGCTATGAGGTATGAAAATTTTAATGGTTATTGTTACTCTTGAAATCAGTTTGTTCATAGGTCAAAATATTGTAAAATATCCTCAAGGAATTAATTTGTATGGAATTATGAGAAATACAATGGCAAGCATGAAGAACATCATCACTCAAGATAGGCAAAATGTTCATAAGGAAAGTATGACATCTTTTACTACAAGTGTCAACAGTTTGGTCATATTGTAAAAAAAATTAATATCTTCATCAGGAGACCAAATGATCAGGTACATGAATGAATTCATGAAAATTCAAGGGATCATCATATATCTCAATCATAAGGTATGTAAAATCTAAGAAAAATCATTTGTTTCAATTATCATGAGAGACATCACATAACAAGGTTCTATAAGAATGATCAGTATTCTACTTCAAAAATTATCAATCCTGACATGAAGAGGAGTTATATTGAATGGAGGCATAAAAAGGTAAATGTTAAATAGGTTCAAAATGGATTATTTTCCATGATAGAATAGGGAACAAGTTCAAGTATAAAAGAACAAGCCTTATCTACCCAAATAGATTAAAAAAAATCAAGTAGGATCTTGAGATAAAATAAAATAATAAGGTTGAGAAATAATTAAAATACAATATAAAGATAAGGAAGGATTTAAAGTCAATTAAGATCATATAGATATGGGAGTCTCCTGATTTTTGGGATCTTTAGTCCTATGACAAGTGAGTGTCTCTACCTATGCTTCTGATGCAGGGGCATCCTTGTGGATTCCAAAATGGACTCATTTTTGGCTTGGATTTTTATTTTAATTTTTTAGGTGTATTAATTCCTAATTTATTCAAATTATTAAACTATATTATCACAAGTTTCATAAAATTTGAATTATGGAGTTTCCCTCCAAAAACTGCCACATTTAAAAATTTGAATTTTTGAGCCCTATGGAAGAATTTCTATGCAATGCATTGTTTGAAGGTGAAAAGGTGTAAGATCAAGTTAAATATTGTAAAATTTGTCTTAAAAATATTTAAATTTCATAAACATGTTATTTTTTCTATAAGCATGGTCATATAGTATACCTAGTATTCATATATACAAATTGCAATGTAACTTTAAACACCTCTACATGGAAAACCTAAAAGAATTGGTTATGCCTCTTGGATTGGTTAT
The DNA here is from genome assembly GCA_037957365.1 of Torreya grandis. Lineage (NCBI taxonomy): Eukaryota > Viridiplantae > Streptophyta > Pinopsida > Cupressales > Taxaceae > Torreya > Torreya grandis. The sequence goes on along the minus strand of JARHVA010005869.1, from coordinate 442,319 downwards.
AGGATAGTAATTTTTGGTCATGTAGTATTTATTTTAATTAAAATAATGATATATAATGAATTTTTAATCAAATATAGTTGAATAATAATGGACTATGATAATGAAATTTTGAGTGCATTATTATTACATGGTTATGAATAGAGTATTTGTTTGTTTGAATATTCAATGAGGTGAGTAATTATGAATATGTGATATTTATTATTATTGTGATCATATTTAATCCCTATTTTGAGATAGGTAACAAGTATTTAAATTATAAAGAAACTCTTTTTGAGAAGATAGACAAGTCTGTCATATAGAGGAAGAAAGAGTATACAGTTGGTTCAAGTAGTAAGTAGAGCATTTGATCCTTTCTAAAAATATTCATGCAGAGAATATGAATATTTAATTTGTGTGAGGTGTTATATAATTCTTATTTTGACATACAAAGGTTTTTAAACATAGTAATTTTCTATTTGCTTAGAGATCTTACTCACTGTTAACACACAAGTCATTAACCTTGAGTTTGATTACTATGTTCTTTATTTTGAATCTGGTTTAGTGTCAAAAGGGAATTAAAAAAATGAAGATAGGATTGAGACATTATTTTTATGAGTTAAGAACCTTAATATAGTTTTTAAATATTTTTGACAAGTTTGAATCAACAAACCCTATTGAAACCCACATTATACTCATAACCAAGTCTGTATTATGCATTTTCATTTACATTGAATCTTATTTTATTGAAAGGAAATTTGGAAGGGTTTTACGGTAATAATATAAGGTGGTGAAATACTTGGTAAATCATAAAGATATTTTGTGTGATAAAATTATATTGAAACAACAAAAAACCTACTAAAACCCTATTTCTTATCAGTTAATATAGTCAAAGGACTAAGACATTAAGATTATGAATGTATTGTGGCTTGTGGAATCTTGATCATCAAATAAGAAAGGTAAGAGAAAGTTAGATGGATATTATTAAAGTGATTATAGCCTTTTAAATTTTATGAAACAAATTATATGTCATTATTTGTGGTCTTAGCTAGTTCAGAGACCTTAAACCTTGCTAACTAGGGTTTAATCCATTGGAAGAGAAATAACTAGTGAAAAATCACATTTTTTTGTAATATTGTTTCTTTTTATCTCCCCTAGTTGAATAAAATTATTCCATTTCATACCATACATGTATTATTGATTTCTAACAAGAGGTTTTAGGAAAGGGCTAAAGAAGGCCTAATTTAGAAGGCTATAAGGGAGAAAGTAGACCTAAGGAGTGAGTTAGGACCTAAAAATTGACCCATAAGTGTATTTAAACAAGTAAAAGGAAAATATAATATTTTAAATTCATAATTTATAGTAATTTTTCCATAATAACCTATATGTAGGTGGAAAAGGGCTATAAGGAAGGCTAGTGGAAATAGCAGAGTTGCATGAGTGCAAGGTAAGGAGTTGAAAACTGAGTCAAAAAGTTAGTAAATATTTTAGAGATATTATTATTATAGATATGAATAATTTATATGTTCTAATTAAATCCTAAAAATTAGTTCTTTTTCTTGATGAGTGGTTTCTTGAACCTAAAACTAGGAATGTGAACCAATATTCAAGAACAAGAAAAGGAAACTTGTGCAAGCTCTACATCATTTGGTATTAAAGTGTAAGGATAGTCATAAGATAGGGTAAAGAGGAAAAAATTTAATCATGACAAAGGAAACCAATATAATCTCAAATAATGCAACAAAATGTGACCAATTTGGTCATTGAAATGAGGAACATGTACGCTAGAATGGCGACCATGGAGAAAACTCAAAGAAGAAGGGTCAAAACTAATGATGATAGTAATAGAGAATAGGAATATCTTAGAGCTAAAGAGGATGAATAAAGATAATAAATATTTATCAAAGCCATGATGAATATGGGTTCAAAACCAAAGCTAGATGTGCTAATGTATGAAGGCAATCTAAATGTGGATGAGTTGGTGGAGTGGATAGCAGCCATGGACAAGTATTTTGAGTATGAGGAGGTGGGAAAAAACAATAAATTTAAATTTTCATTCATAATATTAAGAGGATATGCTTCTTTATGGTAGGTTAGAATCCAATAAGAGAGAAGGAGAAGAAGTAAAGCCAAAATCCAGTCATGGGATAGGATGGTGATGAAGATGAAGGAAAAGTTCATGCCCAAGGATTACCATACACATTTGTTTAGAATATTGTATAATATTAGATAAAAGGAGCATTTAGTGAAGGAACATACCAAAGAGTTTCATATAATGACAATCAGAATAGGATACTTAGAAGAAGATGATGAGATGGTAGCAAGGTACTTGAATGGTCTCAAGTTCTCCATACAAGATGAGATCAATATACTGACCTTGAAAATAGTGGAAGAAGCTTACCAAGTATCCTTTAAAGATGAAGAGAAGTTATGAAGAAGACATACATAATAATTAAGAATAAAAGGTAAACAAGTGAGAGGAAGAGGAGAGTATGATGGTAAACATGCATATGAGGAAGGTGAAAGTAGTGGACAAAGACATGAAACATAGTCAATAGGTGGTTATGGAGGTAGGAGACCATACTATAGAGGTGGAGATGCTAGAGGAACAGGGACTAGTGGTTTCATAGGAAAATGATTTAAATGAAAAAAGTATGTAGATTATAAATATTGGGATTGTATAGAGGAGTAGCAAGAAAGGAGTTACAAGAATGAGAGCATAAATCAAGTGGTGAAACCTATAAAGGAAAAAAGTGTTGGACTAAATTCACATTTAGTGGCACCTAAAGAAGGAGAGGTACTCTTGATGATGAGGACACTTTTGATTCCAAAAAAGGAGAAAGAGCCTACACAATGAAAAAAACTCTTCAAGATAACATGTAAGTCCCATGGTAAATGTTACAAAATGATTATAGATTTAGGAAGCATGGACAATTTCATTTCCAATGAGATGGTCAGAAAACTTGGTCTCATGAGATTACCTCATCCTACACCTTACAAAGTTTATTGGCTTAAAAAAAGATATAGCATTCTTTTTAATGAATATTTATTATTATATTTTTAGATTAGAACATATAGAGATCAATTTATGTGTGATGTCATCCCCATAGATGTTTGTCATGTATTACTAGGAAGACCTTGGTAGTTTTACAGGGCAACTAGTCATATGGGGTGAAGAATACCTATTATTTAGAGCACAAAAGAGTCAAGTATACATTATTTCTTATGAATCATGATGATAAATTTGTTGGTGTATTTTATAAGGTATTGGTTGTAGGTTATAAGGAGTTGGTGCAGTAAGAAGATGAAGTTGTAAAGATAGATGAACAACCCAAGGAGATTGAGGTATCCCAAGATGAAGAATGTGAACCTATATCAAGTAAAACTTCTTAAAGTAAGTTTGTGAATGAGCGTTTGCAATTTTGTCTCTACATGTGGTAAAAATTTCTAGTTGTGAACTCGTACAATGCATCAGAGGCAAGATCTAATCCATGAAAGAAAGTTTTGAAAATGAAAGATTTGAAAAGGATATGGAAGATGTAGAATGGGTTCAAGAAGGATAGCCAAGTGAGGAAAATAACATGAAATTATTAAGTTAAAATAATGAGAAAATGGTATAGCAAAAGTATTCCTTATGTATAGATGAGATAGAGGGAAGTTGTGAAGATGATATATAGTAGCACACCAAGAATTTATGCAAGCAAATGGCATACAAGGATCAAATAGTTGATATGTAAGAGATGGAGTGTACCAAGCAAGGAAAATGGTTGAAGGATGAAGAATAAAAATTTATAGTAGTAGTGATATATGGAATGATGGTTTTAATGGAATAGTTTTTAGAAACTAAAGCATGGTATGCATATCCCAAGTAAGCCTCAAAAGACAACAATTGTAATTTATTTAACAAGTTTGTTGCATGTGCAGGTATACTCATGAAGAAAAACTACAAGAGGTTAATTGTGTGTATTAGGAACATGTTCACCTCTACAAGTGAAATTAATAATAACAACCTTCAATTTGGAGGTACAAATCAACTAAGGAGGAGAAAACACCAAGTTGACATATATGGCAAAAATTCCTTAGCTTGGTAGTATGATGCAGGGGTATCCTTGTGGATCCTAAAATGGACTCAATTTTGGATTGAATTTGTATTTTAGGTGTTTTTTAGGTTATTATTTCCTAATTTATTCATATGAGTGAACTATATTACCACAAGTGGCATAAAATTTGAATTATGAAGTTTCCCTGCAAAACTACCACATTTGAAAATTTAAATTTTTGAGCCCTATGGAATAATTTCTAAGCATTATTTGAACGTGGAAAGGTGTAATATCAATTTAAATATGTGTCTAAGATGTTTTAAGTATATTTAAAGGTCATAAAAATTTTATTTTATCTATAGTCATGGTCATATAGTATGCCTAGTGGTCAAACATACAAAATATAATGTAACTTTAAACACCTCTACGTGGGAAACCTCCAAGAATTGGTTATGCCTCTTGGAGTAGTTATATAAGAGTAATTTTTGGTCATGTAGTAGTGATTTTAATTTAAAGGAGGATACATAATGAATGTGTAATCAAATACAGTTGAATAATAATGGACTGTGATAATGAAATTTTTAGTGCATTGTTATTGCATGGCTATGAATAAAGTATTTGTTTGTTTGAATATTAAATGTGGTGAGTAATTATGAATATGTGATATTTGTTATTTTTGTGATCATATTTAATCTATATTTTTAGATACGTAACAATTATCTAAATCACAAAGAAACTCATTTTGAGAAGATAGACAAGTTTGTCATACAGTGGAAAAGAGAGTATATAATTGGTTCAAGTAGTAAATAGAGCATTTGGTCCTTTCTACGAAGATTCATATGGAGAATATGAATATGAAAAACGTGTGAGGTGTTATATAATTATTATTGTGACATATATGGGTTTTCAAACATAGTAAGTTTATATTTGCTTAGAGATCTTACTCACTATTAACACACATGTCATTAACCTTGAGATTGATTATGGTGTTCTTTATTTTTAATCTTATTTAGAGTCAAAATGGAATAAAAAAAGGAATATAGTCTTGATACATTGTTTTTATGAGTTAATAACCTTAATATATGTTGTAAATACTATTTACAAGTTTTAAACAACAAACCCTATTGAAACCCATCGTATACTCATAACTAGGTCTATATTCTGCATTTCCATTTACATTGAATCTTATTTGATTGAAAGGAACTTTGAAATGGGTTTAAGGTAATCCTAGAATGTGGTGAGATACTTGGTAAATAATAAAGATATTTTGTGTGATGAAAATATAATGAAACAATAAAAAACTTGCTAAAACCTTGTTTCATGTCAATTAACACAGTCAAAGGACTAAGACATTAAGATTGTGAATGCATTGTCACTTGTGGAATATTTATCATAGAATAAGAAAGGTAAGTGGAATTTATATAGATATTATTAAATTTATTAGAACATTTGAAATTTTTTGAAACAAAGTTTGTGGCATTATTTGTGGTCTCAGCTCGTTTAGAGACCCTAAACCCTGCTAACTAGGGTTTAGTACATTAGGAGAGAAACAACCAGTGAAAAGTCAATTTTTTTTTGTAATCTTGTGTATTTTTATATTAATTAACTAAACCAGATGATTTATAGTCTATACCATACCTATATTATGGATTTATAGAAAGAGTTCTTAGGAAAGGGCTAAAGAAGGCCTTATTTGGAAGGCTAGAAGAAAGTGGACCTAGGGAGTGAGTTAGGACCTAAAAATTAACCCAAAAGTATATTTCAAAAAGGAAAAGGAAACTATAATATTTTAAAGTCATAATTGATAATAATTTTTTTGTACTCACCTATATTAAAGAAGAAAAGGGCTACAAGGAAGGCTTGTGGAAATGGCAGGGTTGCATGAGTGCAAGGTAAGGAGTTGAAAACTGAGTCAAAAAGTTAGTAAATATTCCAAAGACCTTCTTATGATCAAGATTAATAATTGAGATGTTATAATTCAATCCTAAAAATTATTGCTTTGGTTTTATGTGTGGTTTATTGAGCCTAAAACTAGGAAAGTGAACCATTGTTCAAGAACAAGAAAATGAAACTTATGCAAGCTCTACATCAGCTTTTTCGGAGACATATATCATGTGTGGAAGAAAGTGTATGTGCTCTGGGTAATGATCAAAATGCCAATTAGTAAAATGGTATTTTTTTTGGTTTTATAATATGAATTGACTAAGGGGGAGTATGTGTAAGATGTTTGTATAAGTATGGTTTTAGAATAGATGACATGAGATGGAGCATGATGTAAAGGGGACATTTCTAAGCTATATGAGAAATTTATGAGGTCCAAATATCATGAAAGTTCAAAATAAAATTGGTGCATGTCAAAGGGGGGGAAATTGATTAAAATGATTGAAATTATGTAAGTATCATGAGTATCTTAAATGGTTTTTTAATGCATTCCTAATTTTGAGGAATGATTTTTGGCATGTTGAGGAAGAGATCCTTTGTCATTAATGTCAAAAGGGGAGAAATATCAAAATGAGGGAGTTCAAATGAAGCCATTTTGAGGGTGTTTTTTCATCAATGACAAAGGGGGAGATTTTTGAGCATGGTCATCTATGTAAGGTTGTCATTGATGTCAAAGAGAGCATTCTTCATAGTACATTAATGACAAAGTGATCAGATTGATTGTTTAGAGAATATATGGCATATGTGTAGATTAGTAAGGATAAAGAAGAGGTTGTGAGGCATCCATAGATGTCTTGATGAAGTTTTGATGTCATTTAATCTTTTTAAATGAGAAACATGCATATTTTATCTTAAAATAAGCTAGACCATCATTGAATGCCATGTAGATATGAGTGATCCAACAAGTTTATGTATTTATTTCAGGCACTTAAAAAGTCAATTGATGTCAAAAAATTTCATGGAGATGTTTTCTATAGTTCCAAGAAGGTACCCTAAAGCTTTGGACTCTTGAAGTGTTTTCTATCTCAATTTATAAACCTTCAAACTTTTTCTTGCAAACTGTGATGGGCTAGAGACCATCAAGTTTAACTATGTTGAAGTCTGAGTTCAAATTGTCTAAATAGATCCAATGGTGAGAATTAATCAAATCAAAATCTAAGACCAGATAAGGATCTAAAGGTGTGCATAATCTTGTTATAAGTTATATGATGGTGTTTATTTAATAAATATGCCAAATATTGATCAGAAGACGTGCAAGGCTACCAAGTGGTAGAAGCTCATTAGAGTCAAAATGTCAATGTGTGAAAAAGGCATGTGGGTCTACCAAGTGTCACAATAATAGAAGAACAAATATTATATCAATGGTGAACATTTCAAGATAAATACCAAGCTAATTTGAGGAGATTGATAGAGTGAATTTGGTCAAAATTTTTAAGGAACATGAAATGAGGTCAATATGTCTGATGTTTAACATTTGCTCAGTGACCATTGGAATTTAAATATTCAAATTTGTGAGGGAAAACTAGTTTGTAGTTTTTGACCTATATCTTTTGATCTAGGAAGAATTTATTAATGTAGTAAAAATAAAAGTTATAGAAGACATCAAGTCAGATCCATAGAATCTAGTTGAAAGGTTTGAATTTTTGTATAATCAAAGTTATGAAGATTTAAAGTTGAATATTTTTTCATTAATGGTGCTATTGTGTACAGACTAATGTTTGAGTAATTTGTGCTTTAACATAAATATGTTTTAGTAAGAGTAATTACTTGAAGATGTCATAAGGGTCATATGGAATGGACCCATATAATTGGAAGTGATCTTGTATTAATTTTTTTCTTGATGAAGTGCTAAATGGATGAATAGGTCTCCATGAGACCTATAAGGGCTACTAGGGCCTAATTGAAAGGCATAACTACTTCATTATGACCCATAATTGTTATGACTGACCTATGAGGATGGTATTGAGCTATGCTTTAGCATGTTATATGTCTTAAGGGTTAAGGTAAGTATTTTTTATGACATAGAAATTGATATTAATGAAGACTCTATAGCTAGTAGAGACCAAAGAAATGGTTTCTAGAATTGTATGTGCATGTGTTGAGAGAGCATAAGATAGAGGCAAATGAAAGAGATTAGAATGAGTGTGATTAATGGATGGACTAGATTATAGAGTAGATTATGGATGAGTGAAGAAGACTAGAGAGATACAAAAGGGTGTTTGGATGCATTTATTTTATGAGAAATTTGAGAGTATGTGATGAGTTGATAGTGGGGTGTTAAACATTGTTTCTCCAATCAGATTGATCTACAGTTAAAGTTTAGGAGTTGCTTATTTAATAAGGTGTTATGTGGATGTTCAACATCTAAAACAAGTGGTTGATTTTTCAGACTTATGGGTGGGTAATCCTTGTAAAGTGGGTGCTTCATTAAAATTTATCATGTTTTTAATCATCTTATATGATAATTAGTCCATGTATTTGCAGGCCTGAGAGTGGGTTTTATTCCACAAGAGTGTTTCCCATGTAGATCTTGTGTTATGTGTGTGATCTTGTATCATATTTCTTTTTCATTTTTGTGAACATATTTTCTGATTTATGAATGATTGTGTCATTGATTAAGATTTTGAGAGGATTGTAATTAAAGTTTGAAATATCTTGCATCACCGATGCACTCCCCTCTTAGTGATCGTACCTTTAATAGTTTATTGATCTCGATTTTGGTAGAGAGAATAAGATGATAGATTTGACTTGTTTGGCCTTATAATCTTATGTAGGACTAAAGAATAATACTATCTCAATCTATTCAATCTAGTAACCTATATCTGATGAAGACCTACATAGGCAAAATAGAGTCATTTTGATTTGATTGTGTGTTAAACCTATGCACAAAAGGTTAGAACTATATTGATTGGTTAGATTCAATATCACAAATATATAAAAATAATAAGATGATATAAGTGAAAGAATGTAAGAAAACCTAAAATAGTTAGATTCAATTCAGGTTCACCAGAATGTATTTAATGGAAAATACATCAAATCTATAAATCAATCCTAGCTGAAAGAAGATAAATCCTACTTACACTTTTCATTGGGGATACATTAGATAATTAAGTTCATAACCAAGATGTATCCACTATACCTATCCAAGTTATTTCTTATGACAAATAATATCATAGGGAGGGTTTCAAAGTCTCTAGTCAAGTAAAACTACGTAGTAACCCTAACTAGGTCTTATGTTTTCATATTCACTAAACTAATAAAAATTAATGTCAAGTCTAATATAGTGCTTACTAAATATTGTGGCACAAATTGGGGTTAGTAAATATAAAAGTAAACATGAATAAGATAATCTTAATTAATCTATGTATATGTAAAACCCTAATGCATGGAGAGAGAAATATATTCAAAAGCCATTACTTATGCTACTTCTATCTACTAAACAGAGGTTGAAAGTTATAGATACTTACCTTAAAGATGAACCCATTGAGACTCAATATCTCCCTTGGCCAAAGGCACTTCATAAGAGGTTTTTGTGGTTTGTAAGGATCACTAAGAAATGATAAATAATCTAAGCCTTCTCCATAAGATAAGATTCTTCTCCAAGTAAAAACCCTAAGCTAAGACTCCTTAAGTATAATGGATGAAGAATAAATTATAAAGAAGCAAAAATGAATAATTAAATCTTTTTATATCTCTAATAATGTCAAAAATAATGTGTTTATATAGGAAAATCTAACCATAACCCTTAAAAAAGGTTAGGCCAATAAGATATACCCAGTCAACCTAGTATTATCAAGGACAAAAACAAACTAGGTTAGCCAGGGGCCGACCTAGACCATAATAAGTTTTTTCAATAGGAATACAAGGTTGATGTGGTTGAATATGTAATGAAAACTATAAAAAAATGTGTTTTAAGTTAGGGAATGGATAATGAAGGTGGTAATAAACTATAGGAGGGTCCAAAATAGGAGGCAAAGCTTAGGGTAATGGTTTCAGGAGACAAAAATGTAGATAACAAGTGGAAAAAAGTGACAACAATCCTAAGAAGCACCAATGGTATACCCACCCTTTTTTAGTGCACTAATTAAGTACCTAATAAAAATATATTGAGACTTGAAGGGTTCCTAAAAGATAGAAAGCATCAGTAATTGATAAATTTTGAAAATATTATGTGTATACAGAGAACATGCTTACAAAGCATGCCCCCACTATAATATGTAAATTATGAATGTGTGATGCCATGTCCATATTAAATTCCCCCACTGAATCTATTTTTTTTATATAAGTACCATATACTAAATGAGTATGGATAACATGCTTCCAAATCATACCTCCACTATAATATGAAAACTATGAATGTGTGGAGAACATGTCTCTATGACATGCCCCCAATAATATTCTCCCTTTTGAGGTGAGGGAAATATAGGAAATAGGAGTTACCTCACCTTTAAATTATAAGACAACTATATACTCTGTGAATATGACTATGTAGCATATTGAAGGAAACATGACTAGGTAAATGTATCATTAAAGTGCATAGAACCACATGTAGGCTTATTTTGCATGATAAATATCATGGTAACGTCTAGATACTAATAGTATAATATCAAAAAGTAAATAAGAACACACAGAAGGGAATTCAAAATTAAGTCAAAAGGAAATAATCTAACGATATCGTAAATAAGGGGCATGTTCAAATACCACACAATTGAAGGGACATGACTTAGTCAAATGTCTATAAAGGTAATAATGACATATATAAATGTTAATGAAATAATACATAAGCATGGGGCCATAGGTAAAATGAGCATATTCAAGTGCTTGAAAAATCTAACAAATAGTAAGGTAAGACACTCAAGGGAGTACATAAATTAAAGCATAAGCAAATAACATAGACATATCATAGTATCCCATGGATCTAATGTGTTAGGAAAAGTATGTCACATGTATAGTATATTAAGTACTATATGTAGGATGTAATCATGGATAATAGGTATGTGTAAGTACATATGTAAGATCAAACATGATAATTTAGATTAATAATCAAATCATATAACCTATGTGTATCAAGATCAAGAAAGTAGATGTCCCCAATGTCCATATGACATGAGTAAAAATAAGGTTGACCATATGAAATAATAATGTATCATGTCTCTGTGTGTGCCTATATCACATTCAAATAGAAGTGTGACATATGTGTATGTGTATGAGTAACTGAGTATGTTTTCCATCAACATGAAACTAACACATAGATGGCAAGGATCCAATAGAACATGTAAGTGCCAAAAGTATTTTTGGATTTTTAAATGTTTTGTATTTTTTTGGTATTTTTTGGAATTTTTTGAAGAGGAATGATAACTATATGATGCCACCTAATGGATGGTCATAGATATCTCCCCCCACTGTGAACCTTACAACCTTAAGTTTTATATTTTACATTTTTTTGTATCATGATTTGATAGGTTTAAAAGGTACATAGAATGTTCCTCCTCATGTTTTTAATGTGTAGTATAAGATGCAATGATATCATTTGAAATATGTATTAATTGTTCATTTTGAGGAAAGGAAATACCTTGCTAATTTAGATCAATTTTTTCTTCCATTTGGTATATCCATAGAGTTCCTAGTGTAAATTCATATGTAAATGTGGTAAGCATAACCCAAACCCATGTTTGAATTACTTTAAGACCAGAAACAATTGGTATTCTTATGTTTCCCAAGGAATCTTTCCAACCTCCTTTATTTTGTAAGTTTTTCTTATTGAACCTAATTTATTGTAAGCATCTTACATTGCAAGTAGTTTTTACTTTTTTAGGATTAATATGATTATGCCAAAAATATACACCACCCATGTTTAATGTACTTGTTAAATATTATTGGCATGGATGCTTTTTTTGTTGTGGGGAACTAAGTCATTTTGGATGATCCTCAAATTTAATATTTTGATCATCAATAAGATCTTGAATCTTGTGTTTTGAGGTAAAGAAATGGTTTATAGAATGCCCTAGTCCTTGATGATACTCATAATAATTATTTTCATCATATCCTTTGGGTAGATGTCTACTCATATCGACATCAATAGGATGAGGGAGATATATAATCTCGTGCTTTACTAATTGTTGGAGTAATGAAGTTGGGGACTTAAGTAAACATGTATATTATCTTTTTGGTACCTTAGATAGTATATCCTAGTTAGATTCATATACCAATGTGTCAATTTTAGGCTGATATTAAAATTATTTTGGTTTAGAATTGTCTACTTTTTATACTAGAGTATAATGTTTGAATGGATTAGGATCTTATAGACATGTGTAAAGGATTCCCTAATGCTAAAATTTTAAGAATGTATGAAATGTAGAAGGAACTACGTACATTTTATGTAACAAATACCATCTTAATAAAATGTTATAGTTTAAGTCATGTCATAACTTACTAAATAATGGGTAATGTATAGGGACCCATAGTAATATTTAATGTAATTTGACCAAGCAAAGGGCTTTATGATTTCTCAAACCTTTGAATTTCCATAACTATTTTTTGAATAAGATTTTGGTTAACAAATTATTTTTAGGAATTACATTCTACTAATGTTTAGGTTTATTCCATTATCAATGAGAAATATTTTGTTACCTTTATTTTGTATTGTTACTTATATTAACAAAGGAAAAATTTGGTCAATAATATATTTAGATGATAAATTTATTGGATCAAAGGTGATGAGCCTATTATGATTCTTCACATTTTTCATAATATCTAAAAAGTAGGCAAACTCAATATTAATTGGGACTTATTTTTCACATAATGATTTGTATAAGATATCCTTATAAACATTATAATGCTTTATAAGATCAAGTATTGAAATATTAGCATGTGTATTGTTCAATTCATCAACAATGTCATATTCCTTAGATTCTGAATCTATTATATTACAAAAGGAATTTTGAAAATAATTTAATTGTTTTTTTTTACTTTAAAACCTTCTCATCATTGGTACATGTTTGCTTATAATATTTGCCAAGGGAATTAATGTACGAAAATAGAATAATTATGTCATATTGGAATCCAAAATGGGTAATGGATGTATCCATGTTTTACATATTTTATGACAATTAGGGGTTAACTAAATAGAAAAATTAAAAAAACCCTACGTAACGTAGGGTTTGATGTTCAAATATTTGGTTCACCAGATGTTTAACCCTAAAATTAAATATTTGTTGTTTTCACTTTATATATAGGGTTATTAATATATAAATGAAATGGCATGAGGGTGATAATTAGATCTATAATGGTATAATTAAATGATAAACTCATATATAAGCATACATTGAATTGTTTTTGCTGAGATAGGGCTAGATATAGAAATGAAAAAGAAGAAAATTACTTAGCTTGCTCTTATGCTAATGTAGTTATGGATCAAAATAGGATAAAAGTAGATAAGAAGATAGTTCTATAGTAGTTGTCAAATTTTTAATCTAATTCTTCTAGTTATTTGGATAATTACATCAACCCTAGATGGCTAGTTCATTATTACTATCTGATTCTAATGATAGTGTCCTATACATAATATCTAGTAAAATATGATGTGACCACCTATATTATTATAGATTTGGATTTAACTAAGTTCTAGTGCATTCAGATCTAGGTCATGGATAGTTATTACTTTTTAAATGACAAAACCTTAGCTTTTCATATTCAATGTGACCTTGGATAAAAATGGGTTAGTATGAATAAGTTTTTAAGTTGACCACAATGATCTCATTGTTAAAGGAAATTTCCTACATATCCAATACTCTAGAAAAGGGCATTGGGATCATGTATTTTTCCCTTACATATTAGCTTGTGTCTAAATCATGTAATGTGAGTAAATCAAGTACAATAATGACTTAACTCATAACTTGGAAAATTTGGCTCTTAAGTTACTCCTTTAGTACTTGAGACTAGTCTATGTTTTTTACCTATGAATAATATGAAAATAAGGAAGAATTGATAAATTGAATTCTTGATAGATTGATTTTTTATAAGTGACTTGGTCTCTTTGGTCACTTCTAAGTGAGGAATGAATGAGGGTTGATCTTGTATTTATATCAATCCCATTGGATTAATAACTAACATTAAATCACTTAGTAAAACCATTGGAATACATTTCATTTGTAAATTAGATGACTTTAGGGAGCTAGACACTTACATTAGGGAAGGAAAATAATGTTGATGTTACTATCTATCCTAGATGTTAGTATCCAGGGAGTATCAAAACAAGTATAGGCTCAAAACTTGTAGAGGTGTAATATAAGTACATTTTAAGCATTTTGGGAAAGATAGGATGTTTGTGTCAACAATATAATATTATTTCAAACAAATATATATACCAAGGGGAATAATATATAGTAGATGTGAGGCTTGTGATGATAAGGAGAGTGTAGAACTAATAGGAACAACTAAGGTTTGAATTTACCAAGTGTATAATATTAAAGGATATATTATAAGGGCATGCATATTAATATGTGTGGTATATCAGATTAGAGGCATATATAATATTGAACATATTTGATTTTTAAGGAAATAACCCATCTCCCTAAATGGTCATAAATTGCCCAAATTATTTCTACCATAATCATAGCTTCTACATAGTAAGAACTATGCTACAAGAAAAACCAAGATAAAAACACATCTAAATTTTGAGGACATCTATCTTGTTTTTAATGGAAAATTCACCCAACATGCCTCTCTTGTCTTTATTATCATTGCCATCCTTTCTCCATCAAATCGATGCTCTCACCATTTTATGAGCCAATCATTTAAACACTCTCATCATTTTATGAATCCATCCCATTTTATTCTAACAATTCCACCTTATCTCTTGTCTTTAACCTTATTCTTATCCCATTTTCTAAGATAACTACATTTTGATTGAAGTTTGCAATAGACTATGTAGGCAACACTTGGATGAATAGGGCATCTTAGATCAACTCAGCCACTACCTTCTTATTTTATTTCCCCCTCATACCAATTTTTTAAAAATCCTTATATAACATTTTTCTTTCATTTTTTTCACCACCCAAAAGTAATGCCTTATTTCCACACATGCACAAATGGTTAATTAATTACTTGCTTGTTTCTTTTTTTGATTATGTATCTATGTTTGGTTGCTTACTTCTTGGTGTGTTTTATTTTGCTTTTCTCATTTTACTTTGGTTTATTGCACTATGTTTTCCACTTAGGCATCGATTAATTATATCTTGACCCTAAGTTGTTTATATTTTCATTTAGATCAAGTTATTACACTTATGTCATCCAATGTTATCATGATTCATTTATTATTATGGTATATAATGTTAAATACAAAATTAAAAATTAAGTATTGGGGGTCTAACAATAAATATCATAGCAATAAATATCCTTGTATACTTCTTAAAATATAATAAAATAAATAAAATGACTAATTTATATGCAACATATCGACCATGAGTGTTTATTAAAAGTCATTCATATTTTCCAACATGATCCACTATCAATATCTCATTCCAAGTCATATCATATCACATTTTTAGTACAAGAAATGACATCAATTGCATTTTATACTCAACCATATCTACAATAAAATAATTGTGGAATTTTTTTTTATTAAAATAAGATCCATAACAACATGAATAGAAAATTAAAATCTAAAATCCAATCACATTTCCTCTTTTATAATATCTATTCTATCATCATGAGGAAATAACAATACTAAATTAGAAAGAACATCATATATATCACAATAATGTAAGAGTTTGTATACATTAGTAAGATAAAAATTGAATGCCATATATCTCATAATAACAATGTTATATATATCATGAATAAATACAAGTCATAATAAAAAATATATAGATATCATTGTGCAATCATCAAATTTGGCGTATCCTTGTGACCTTTGTTATCTCTTATCCTCTTCATTTTCTATGGTGGTCCCATGGGACCTAGTGGTTGGGGAAGTGGTGATTGGTATAGTAACTACCTTGGGATTGAAGTATGGTGTGTCCTCAACCTCATAAATATAGAATCTGATCTTTATGCCTTTTGAGACTCAAAATTTGGTGTTGTGTGCTCTATAAATATAACTCCCTTGTATAAATTATGATAGTAAGCTGTCTCACCATTATCCTAAAGGCTCTCAATGATAATATATGCAAGACCTAGCTATGTAAGCACTTGATATGTTATATCTCACTCCCTATAGAGCCTATGTACATCTATCATATCCCTATCTCTTTGAGCCTAAATCAATGTCATATGGGTTACCCCTACCTTTAATGAGGTAATATATGATTGAAGGGTTGTAATATATCTATATTTGCTTGTCACTTGTTATTATAATTGGGTGAATCTAGCCTAGAATCTATCTATATCATCCAATCTCATGGTAATATCCTACTCTAGTATATTTGCATCCCTACCTTCTCTAACTATCCTTGAAGGACATATATGGCCTTGATACCTCATCCCCGTTTGTGTGTCATGAGTATCCATGCCATGTGTATATCTAATCTCAATATATGGCCCTAACTCGGGGTCATTATCTCCATAACTATCATTTATGTGGCACATGGCCTCTAAATCCATATCCATTAGTGTTTGATCTTTTCTCTATCCTAGTATATGTACTATTGGTAGTGGTACCAAATGTCATGAGGAAACCTAGGGTACTATCAATCTCTTTGGTCAAAACTTATCCCACCATGCCATATATACCACTATCACCCCTGTACCTATTGGAACCCCTTCGTAAGTCCAACCAAATTTTGGCACCCTACATAGCTAAATATGGACAAATTCCTATCTATAGGCTACCTTAATTTACTTATCTCTCTAGACATGTCTAAATAAAAATAGATCATCTAAAACATCTTCTTGTACACTAAACTAGTTTTAAACCCAATCTAACATGTATTCCTCTATAATGTGTGAATATTTATCAATAATGGAGTATCTAGTGGTCATGAACATCATATACCAACCATTGATCCATTGTTAAATTTACAACTGTAGATAGGTCCACTAAAAAAATCCTCTTCTCCCATGTCATATATCACTCTTTGATAATGGTGGATGTCTCATTTATGCCATCTATATCCATCCCTTATCTAAACCCATCTAAAATACATTGTATCCTTTGGACCTTCTACCCATCTTGGGCCTTCTAGTCACTCAATGGAAATGTGATTCCATATCTAGACCTAGAGAAACATGGAGGTGTCAATACTTTGACCTCTCCTATATGAAACTATGTGAATGCATCTATATAGATATGCCAATATAGTTAGCCCCAATTAAAAATAGTGGTCTAGTCAATTATATCTCTAATCATCCCACCTAGAACCATATGGAAGTATTGGCCACTATTTTCAGGTAGCAAGATGCCACTAAAAATGGCCATGAATCCCTATCAATATAAGTTGGTTACAAGGGAACCTCTTAGGGTAAACCATATATATTAATATTTGTTAGTGTTTCAATAAAATTAATGCCACCAATCTTATAAACCATAGATATGTCCATGTAGATGATGAAGTCATTTAACAACACCTATCACCCTATGGGGATAGTTTAGTATAGAGACCATCTTCTCATTAGGAATCTTAAAATATGCCACACATCCTCTAGTGTAATGATGGCCTCTCATGTGGGTATTTGGAATGTATATGTGTTTTAATTCCATCTCTTGGTAAGTGCACTAAGGTAGGCTCTATCTAATCTAAGAATTGGTAAATAGGTGATATATAGTAGATCAAAAACTTCTAAAAGTGAGCACATATCCTTAATCAAAATCTTCCTTATCTACAAGTAATATGATTGACTTTCAATTACAATCAATACGTCGAGTTGATCCTATAAGAAAAAATGAATCAACATGAATGACTAACTCCATCAAAATCAATATATATCTCACATATATACAAAAAAATTGTAATATAGTATTGTTAAAAATAATAATTATGACTACTAATATCAATATATTCTATACTTGGACTAATTCCAATGCTTCATATAAAAAGAGGCCTAATAATTTCTTGTAAAATATGCTACTTTTCTTGCATTTTTATCATTTTTAAGGCATTTTTGTCATTTCTCAGGCATTTTTTTCATTTGTAACTTCCCTCCATGTTTTTCCCTTTTAGGCATTTCCCACTTAAAATTGGCAATTTCATCATTTTCTATTAGACCTCCCATATTTTCATCATTTTGGTGTCATCAAAAATTTGGAGGGCATTTCCATGTTTTCAACTGACATTTTTACTATTTTCATTGGCAAAACCACTAATTTAATTTCCTATCAAATTCATGGTTTTAATAATTTCCAATTTATTGATAACAATAAATGTTATTAAATGACAAATTTGACAAAAGAAAAGTTTGCTCACCATCTACCCATGCTTCAATAATCACCTATACTCTTAAACATACTCATTAAGGTTCCTTAATCATAGACACCGAGCCATTATTCAATGCTACAACTTGTATGAAACTAGAACTCAATTATTCAAAATGGGAGGGTAAAATGAATAGTTTTAACTCCCCATGGGTGAATATAGAACTTGAAATTTGAATTTTTACCCTTACTCCCTATTATCATTATGTTCTTCTTTAAAACCCCATTTGTGGCTTCATTGACCATTTTTGTCCCATATCTTCTATATTATTATTTATTTAAACCTCTTATCCTATAAACTATGGTGTTTCCTCATTTTGAGGGTCCATCTATTTAATATTTTTTTGACTATTATGTCAAGGGGCATTTAGGGCTTATCCAGTACCTTTGGGGTATTAATATGAACATGTTGGACCATAAATTTAGTAATTGTCAAACACATCATTCTTCAATATTTAAAAAAATATTCTTACTAACTTTTCATTATTTGAGAAGACATTACTTTTCTTTGTTTCTCGTAACTTCTTTTCAAATAGGGGAAAATGTAGACACTTCATTTTTACCATTTTTATGTCTAAACTATAATTGGAGTTATTTTTCATAATCACATAAAAATTTAGGTATAAATCACCAAATTGACTAAATTATTCTACACATTTGCCATGCACATCTTAAATAACATTATTACATCCTTGGCTAGGGAAAAAACATCATCTATTTCTTCTACAAATTGAACTAGAGATATTAATTTGAAAAATGACATTAATATTCCTATAATGGTTAGTTAATTAATTGATTAATTAGCCTAAACATTATCTAATGAAAAATTTCATGGTATTTTAGAATATACATATTTATCCAAAATTAGAAATGTAATATTACCTCATCTTGGTGGCATCACATGGGAAAGTCAATGGGAAAGGAGAGGAGTGGAAGCAAGGTATTACACTATTTTACACCTTAAAAACTCTTACACACTCTAAAATGGGTCATGGTTTCAATTTTACTATAAATCTCTTTCACACTCCAAATTTACTTAAATGGATCCTCTTACATTTCTAACCTCCAACAATGATGAGGGTGAGGACTCATTCTTAGCCATCCATTTAAATCTCAATGTGGATGGTCCTCATTAATTCAACATGTATATAAATGTAAGGCCCCCCTTCCATTATATATGACATTATTTAACCTAAAATTACTTTGCCAAAATATCTAAGGAGCTTCACGATTCTCAAGCCAAATCAAGTGTAGACAAGGGAAGATGTTTCCTGCATGCAAATTTGACATTACCAAAGACCTCTAGTTATATAATTCGAGCACATACCACTTAAAACTAGAAATAAAATGAATTATTTCAAGGAAGGTATAATTTTTTTGTGTTTTATCTTCTATTTGATTCATCTTTTGTTTGGTCTTTCTAAAACATAGTGAATAAGATTAAGATGTTAGTTTCACTCAATTATTTTTTATGTGTATTCACTAATGGTCAAAGTAACCCTATTTGGATTCCTCTCTCATAGGTGTCACAACAAAAATTCATCTTAAATAATTGGTGGGGATATACATACCATAATAAGTTGAATGCATGGTTGATTTATTTCCATGGTAACATTTGTATTTCTCACGAATTTATTCCAAGAAGACTACATAGGAGAGTTGAAATATGCAACTCATGCCATGGATTATCTATGATAATCCTAAAATGAGAGGGAATATATTCCAATTGAATTACCTTATAATTGTGTACAAAATATGAATTAAGACATATATTTTATAAATAACATAAATAAATCATTTAACTAACAAAACATTTCATGCATACACCTTGGTTTTGGTTTTTGAATGTTTTTATTTTTATTATTTATTTTATTTTATTTATTTTTAATATTAATTATTCTCCTTATAATAAATGATGCCATAAATTTTGTATTAAATTTTTAAAAATTAATGTTTCATATGAGAAATGTGTATGTGTTTGTAATAGTAAGATAATGGTATACATGAGTTGTGATAAACACACATATACATAATCATGATATTAGGAACTGTTATAAATATATTTGTCTTATATAAGTTTCTTAGGTAGTTTAAACAACTTACGTATAATAATTTAGTTGAAAAACCTATTGGATAATTTGGATATTATTTGTTAAGGTGTGGAGCCTAAAAGCTTCACATATGAGCGCATTTAATAGTTTCGGGTCTACACAGTCATCGGCGTCGGTCAGGAGCGACCGACGTCGGTCCAGTGCAGTTGAATAGACGCCGGCGTTGGTAGATGATCAGTCGACGTCAGTCACAGGCAAGCAAGCAGGAACTGGTGTCAGTTACCTGTGCATCCAGAATGCTATTTCTGAGGATAGAAGTGAGTGTTTGCATGATGAGTTTAAGTCTTAGTCTTAAGTTCATGTTTCTATTATTAGCAAGATTGTTTTTAGAGCCCTTGTTCAAGAGGCTTAACTGTTGGTTGTAAGTGCATGCTCAAGTTTCCTAATTCTATATGTAGAATTAGATCTTCTTAGCTTTGTGTGATTATTGTTATAGTTCATTGTATGTGAATGTTGAAGAACAGTACAGAGTTGTATCAATCCAAGTTGTTGGAATTGATTGTACTTGAGAGAGAGAGAGCTCTTAAGGGATAGAGATCTAGAGAGAGATCTTGTGCATCTAAGAGAGGTGTGGAAGAAAGAAGTTTCTTCAATTGTATTCCTTTTGTAAAGAGTTTTAATACAAGTTTTCAGGGTGGTTTCTTGTATCTCTTGTTCGTTGCTATTATTTGATTCTAGTTACTTATCTATCTGATTTAATTCTGCAGTTTATTGCTTTCATAAGTGTAATCATATTGTTGGTTGATCCCCAACAAGTGGTATCAGAGCCTTGGTTATAGGTTTAGAGTTTGATATCCAATAATTGGTATCAAAGCTTAGGTTCACTAACAGGTGGTTCAGATCTGTGTAGTGTGTATTGATTATAGGTTGCTCACAGGAGTTTTTTCAGGGATTTCTGTTTGAGTGGGAGAAGCAATGGCAGATGAAAGTAAACTAAGAATGGAAAAGTTCAATGGCAAAAACTATCAACATTGGAGAATGCAGATAGAGGACTATCTGTATCGGAAGGATTTATACTTACCATTAGGTGGGATTGCAAAGAAGCCCACAGACATGGAGGATGAAGAATGGGAAGTTCTTGACAGAAAGGCTCTAGGGTCTATAAGATTGAGTCTTGCATCTACTGTGATATCTAATTTATCATAGGCAAAAACAATGGTAGAGTTGATGACTACTCTATCAAATTTATACGAAAAACCCTCAACTTCTAATAAGGTATATCTTATGAAGCAGCTATTCAATTTGCATATGCAGGAAGGCGGATCTGTATCTAATCACCTGAATGATTTCCATGGTATTGTAAATCAATTAAGCTCAGTCAAAATTGTATTTGATGATGAAATTAAAGCTCTTTTAATATTATGTTCTTTGCCTAAAAGCTGGCATAGCTTAGTAATGGCAGTTAGCAATACTGCATCTGCATCAAATATTTTAAAAGTAGAGGATGTTGTTAGTGTTATCTTGAATGAGGAAATTCGTAGGAAAAGCACAGAAGAGACATCTGGGAATGCTTTAGTTTTGAGATCAGGGGAAGGCAAAAAGAGAAGAGTAAGAAAGGGAGATCAAGATCCAAGTCTAAGGGGAAAGGCAGATCCAAATCTAGAAATGGCAGAAGGCCACAATGCTGGAATTGTGGAAAGATGGGGCACATAAGCAGAGATTATTGGTCAAATCCCAAGGAGGAAAATCAGCACGAAGGAAAGGAAGAAGCCAAGGTTGCAGGTATTGCACAAGATGTTTTAATATTCTCTCTACATAATAATATAGAATCTTGGGTATTAGATTCTAGTGCATCTTTTCATGCTACCCCTAATAGGGAATATTTTTGTGACTATATCCATGGAGACTTTGGAATAGTATATCTAGGGGATGATGAGCCCTGTAAAATAATTGGCAAAGGTAAAGTGCAGCTGAAAATGCAGAATGGCAACACATGGGTGTTGAGAGAAGTTATGCATGTTCCTAGCTTGAAGATAAATTTGATTTCTGCAAGAAAGTTAGGGGATGAGTGTTGTACAGTAACTCTCACAGTAGAATCTTGGAAGGTGACCAAGGGTGCACTTGTTATAGCCAGAGGTAAGAGAGTAGGTACTCTCTATTTGTGTAATTGTGTTACTAACAATTCTCCTTCTGTATTATCTACTTCAGATGTGGATGCAAAATTGTGGCACTCAAGGCTTGGCCACATGAGTGAGAAGGGGATGTCAATTCTTAAGTCTAAAGGTAAGCTTTCAGATTTGAAAAGCATGGATCTAGAATTTTGTGAGCACTGTGTATTTGGAAAATAGAAAAGGGTCAGTTTTCTCAAGACTGGGTCTACAAAGAAGAAGCATAAGTTGCAGCTTGTTCACACAGACGTGTAGGGACCAGCTCAGGTAGCTTCTATTGGAGGATCACAGTACTATGTTTCATTCATAGATAATGCTATAAGAAAGGTATGGATCTACTATATTAAGAAGAAATCTGATGTATTTGAGACTTTTAAGATTTGGAAAGCTATGGTTGAGAATGAAATAGGCAAAAGATTAAAGTGCATGAGATCTAACAATGGTGGAGAGTTCTGGAGTTATAAGTTCAACTTGTATTGTTACATGCATCGGATCCGTAGGCAAAGGATGATTCTAAGGACACCTCAGTAGAATGGAATTGCTGAAAGGATGAACAGAATAATCATGGAGCATGCAAGATGTATGAGATTGCATGCTGGTTTGCCTTTAGAGTTCTGGGCACAAGCTGTTGACACTATAGTGTACCTGATTAACAGAGGACCCTCTACAGCTCTGGATGGTGGAATTTTAGAAGAGGCATGGATAGGTAAAAAGGTAGATCTCTTTTTTCTCAAAGTTTTTGGTTGTGAAGCCTTTGTGCACGTAGACAAGGAAAATAGAAAAAAGCTTGATGATAAGTCTATGAGGTGCACATTTATGGGCTATGGCTCAGATGATTTTGGTTTCAGCTTTTGGAATCTAGGAACTAACAAGGTAATTAGGAGCCGTGATGTTGTTTTCAATGAAAAAGTGATGCATAGTGATCAGCTGAAGAAGTTGAATCAATCTGGGCAGAGCAATAGTGAATTGGACGAGGTGATGGTCCAAAATGAGCCTGCGGGAAAAAGAAATAATCACTTGCAGGAAAACATAGAGACCGACATCGGCAGGTTAGGAATCAACGTCGGTAGAATAGAAATCGAGGTCAGTCATATAGAGACCAATGTCGATAGGATAGGCACCGGCATCAGTCAGGCAGAATCGGTGTCAGCCAGTAACAGGTTTGGAGGTGACCGAGGTCGGTCACTGTCAGAGAATTTGGCTGGACAGCGTGTTGTGAACGAGTCTCAGACACCCATCAGGAGGTCAAAAAGGGTGAGTAAGCCTCCAATTAGATATTCTCCTTCATTATTTTATTTATTGCTAACTGATGGTGGAGAACCAGAGAGTTTTAAAGAAGAAATACAGGTGGAGTCCAAGAGTCAGTGGGAGCATGGCATGGTTGAGGAGATGGAGTCCTTAAGAGAGAACCAAACATGGGATTTGGTTGAATTGCCAGCTGGTAAGAGAACACTGAAGAACAGATGGACCTATAGGTTGAAAGAAGGTGAGAATGGACAGATGAGATATAAGGCCAGATTGGTAGTGAAAGGATTTGTACAAAAGCCAGGTATTGATTTTGGTGAGATTTTTTCTCCTATTGTTAAAATGACTTCTATACGGATTGTATTGTCTTTGGTTGCTTTTGAGGATTTGCATCTTGAGCAGCTGGATGTTAAGACAGCATTTCTTCATGGAGATTTGGATGAGGAAATTTATATGGAACAACCGGAAGGATTTGAGGTCAAGGGTAAGGAGAAGTTAGTGTGCAGATTGAAGAAAAGCTTGTATGGCCTCAAGCAAGCTCCTAGGCAATGGTATTTGAAATTTGACAGGTTTATGACTGAGCATGGCTACAATAGGTGTCAATCTGACCATTGTGTGTATTTCAAGAGATTTGATAATGGTAGATATATTATTCTATTGTTGTATGTAGATGATATGCTAGTTGCAGGATCACACATGCAGGATATCTTTGAGCTTAAGGAGATATTATCTCAAACGTTTGCTATGAAGGATTTGGGAGCAACAAAGAAAATCCTTGGCATGAGCATTAAGAGAGATAGGAAAAATCATAGGTTGATATTGTCTCAAGAGGATTATGTGGACAAGGTGTTGAAATGGTTTAATATGCAGGATGTTAAACTGGTAAGCACACCTTTGGCTGGACATTTTAAGTTGAGTAAAGAACAATGTCCTAATTTACATGATGAGGTAGAGTACATGAGTAAGGTTCCATATTCTTCCGTAGTAGG